>KZ613492.1:137604-410298 GCA_002865625.1 Hyaloscypha hepaticicola | reverse complement strand
GATATACGTATCGATATCCTTGCCCTGACTCGGCCAGTAATATCGAACCTGAAGTAACTGTCGTAGCTTTCGGTGACCAGGATGCCCGGAGAGTGGTTGATCATGAGCTTCCCGTATTAACGCCGTTCGTAAGGGCATGTCTGGAGCAATAAACCCGTCAGTTACGTATAGCTTGCCGTATCGGAATAAGAGCCCGTCTTTTAATTGCCAGGTATCTTCGGCCTCAGCCTGTACTTTGATTCGAAGGTCGTTCAGTTCCGGAGACGTACGGTTCTCTTGTAGGATTCGTTCCACCAGTCGTATACTGTCATACGTATCGCCGGAGGAAGCGGGAACTGTTATCTCAGGACCAGCCGTAACGTTCTCTGTTCCCTGTACAACTGGAGCCTCCGCGGGGATTACAAGCTATTCAGGATCTGTAAGCTGTTCTAGAGGAGCAAGCTGGAGGTCTTCGACGACCCGGGAGTCGATTTTGTCACGGGGTAACAACACTTGCGTCCTCTGCTCGGCCATGACTTTATCCTATTCCCGAACGTCGTTCTCCATACGACTGAGAGCGTCGGCCCTAGCGTTCGCCTTACCCTCACGGTATATCAGCTTAAAATCGTACTGGGAGAGAAATTCAGCCCAACGAGCCTGTCGAGCGGAGAGCTTCTTAGTCGTCATGAAATATTCCAGGGCTCTATGATCAGAGTAGACTTGAAAGGGTGTAACTTGTAAGCCTTCCAGCTCTGCTCGCCATTCCTCGAAAGCTCGTATAATAGCTAGCATCTCCTTGTCGTGGATATCGTAATTCAGCTCTGCTGGTATTATAGTTTTCGAAAAGAAGGCGACAGGGTGCCAGAGCTTGGATTCAGGATCCTCCTGGGAGAGAAGACCAGCCAATACTCCGTTCGAAGCGTCTGTCTCGACTATTGTGGGGAGTTCAGGGCTGTAATAATGTAAGACTGGTGCGGATATCAAGGCTTGCTTGAGAGTATCGAATGCCGTCTGGCACTGGGTAGTCCATATAAAAGCACGATCCTTGTAAACCAATTCAGTTAAGGGTCTCGCGAGCCGGCCATATTGCGTAATAAAACGTCGGTAGAAGTTACAGAACTCTAGGAATAACTGAATACCCTTGACCGTCTTAGGCTCTTCCCAGTTCTTAATAACTTCTACCTTGGCTGGATCCACTTCGACGCTATCCGTAGAGATAATAAAACCGAGATATTTCGTACGAGTAACCTTAAACTCCGACTTCTTGATATCTGCTTGTAGACCAGTTTCACGTAATCGATCCAGTACCCGGCGTATATGCAAGTCGTGCTCTAATGGGTCCTCAGAGTAGATCAGGATGTCGTCTAAGTATGCAGTACAGAAATTGTCGAGGAAATCGAATAATACATTATTCATATACCGTTGGTAAGTGGCAGGTCCGTTACAAAGACCTTCCCATAAGACTTTACACTTGTATATGCTATAACGGGTACGGAATGTTGTCAGCTTCTCCGAATCAGGATCCATACGAATTCTATAGAACGCTTGACGTATATCCAACTTGGTATAGATCTTGGCCTTGGCTAAACGATTCAGGGTCTCGTCGATTAAGGGAAGAGGATATCGATCCTTCCGTGTTATATTATTTAGCTTACGGAAATCGATATAGAACCGTAAACTGCCATCGTGCTTTTTTACGAATAGTATAGGGGACGCAAAGGGAACGGAACTGTCCTCGATAAAGCCTTTCTTAAGGTTCTCCTCCAGGAATCGTTTCACCTCAAGAAGCTATTGGGTTGACTGCTTTCGTAAAGGGGAGTAACCCAAACCATTAATATCCTCGGGATTATATAACTGGATTTTGTAATTATACGCTCGAAGGGGCGGGAGTACATTCGAGGCCTCTTTTAAGAACACGTCCGCATAATCTTTAAATTCTTCTGGTAAGAGACGCTTTAACCACTGTAATTCCGTCTCCCCTGGCTGTTGGTCTTGCGGATAGAGCTCTAATTTGTCCGTAACTGCCAACTCATTCCTAGATTCCAGTTCCCGATCGATATCGTAAATAGACATATAGAAGTGCACGTTTCCCTTACACTTTATAGTTGAGTAGAACGGATGGGGCCCAATAGCCGCAATATCAATCGTATAAGGGGCTGAAGGCTCTGTACGGGAGGATAATCTTTTCGGTGAAGGTTCCGCCTTCGAGCTAGGCCTCCCACCGAGTTCAGATTCCATAGCCATAAGTTACTTTTCATTATCCTTTGCCCATGTAGAACCAGGTATTTCACCTCGACGAAGGAGCGTGGGTCGCCAGCTCTCCATTTTCATAAGGGCATCTCGACGATCTGTATCTTTTTGATACCGACAATCCTTGCGGGAGGGTGGTTTTGGGAATAACATCGCTCTAGAGTACGCAATCACCTTGCTGAAGTGTCTAGACGGTGGCGAACTCGTAGGCCATATCAATACCCGACGCTTACAGTCGATTAACAGGCCCCGATAGGACGCCCATTTACGGCCTAGGATCATATCGTGCTCACCTAGTCCGACGACCAGAAACGGAATCCTTGTAAGGTGGCGACTATCGATATCAAGAGTAAGACGAACAAAATGAGTAATCGGTGTACCTTGCTTGCCATCGAATCCTCGTACACCGCAAGGTATAGGGAGAGGTTCTAGTTTAATGTCTGGCAGTCTTTCAGATACTTTTCCAATAAAACGAGAATCAATAAAAGCGTAACCATTCGCTCCGGTATCAATAAGAGAAAAAGACTTAACGCTATATCCATTTTTACTAATAGTACATGGTAACGTGAACGCATTACCCCCTATTAGTCGGCTTAAGTCAACTTCCTCCATATCCATACCATAAAGCCCTAAAGAGGAGACTTCCTTTAGGGACACTAGTTTTCCGAATCAGAATTATACTCGAGAACCATATCAGTAACAATGGCTTCCTCCTCGATCGAGGCTAAACCAGGGTGTTTACGAGTAGACTTCGGTTAAGTGCAATCAGACTGATAGTGACCGTACTCGCCGCAATTATAGTACTGAATTGCGCTCATATCTGTGGCCTTGCCGTTACCTACCGGGGTTATAAGAGGTAACTTGTCAGTGGAGGAAGTACGGGAAGGAATAGATAACGGAACGAATGGCTTAATTGCTTGCTATTGCGGCGGGACGTATCCAGTAGTAGAAGAGGCCGCGGTGTTCTTGCTGAAACGCTTAGCCATACGGTCTTGCTTGCCTTGGCGAACGCGGTTCTGCTGATCAATTGTCGTACAGCGCTGAGCGAATTGAGTAACGTCGATCGACGGGTCGTTATAATAAATGGCCACGGACTCCTGGAGCTTCAAGGCCAGCTTCTCATTAAGCTTATACTTCAATTAATCCTGGAAGGTACGGCTCTCCGCAACGAGACGAAGGAACGTAGCGTAGAATTCCTGGAACGACTGACCGGCCTTCATCATAAGGGACTGGAATGCCCGGCGAGCGTTATGGATCTTGTTCGGATCAGAGTATAACTCCGTAAGATGGAAGAGAAACTCAGTAACGGTCCTGTATGCCATGGGGTTCTCCTTATCCAGGCGGGGATTCGTCAATTTAAGGGCGTCTCCCGTGAGTCGGCTTGAGACGTAGAGGATTTTCAAGAGCTCGTCCGGATAGGATTCAGCATTACCTCGGAGCTTGTTCTTAACCTGAATAGCCCAATCGTCAAACAAGGAGGGGTCTGCTCCTGAGAACAGAGGAGGGTCCGGGAGCTTGATAACGCGGGAACCACTAGCTTGAACATGGGTACTAGCGGGGGTTTCATGTCGTTCAGAGCGTTGGGGCTCGGGTTGAGTATACTGGGCCTCTCTTGCGTCTTTGAGAAGGCGTTGAATGGTCTTCTTTTGTCGCTCGGAGTCCTCCATAAAATAGTCAGCCGAAGTATTGGCGGTCTCGAGGCTTGACTTGAGGCTAGGGACAGTCTCTTGCTCGAGCTTCTCCAGGGCCTTCTTCTGATTGTAATAGAGGTTACGTCTTACACGGCACCAGGTAACGACGTTATTCAAGTCATCGACGAACTTGCTTGGATTGCCAGAATCGAACCAATCGTCCAGTTCCTGGAGAGTAATGGAGTCATTGGTTTTGACGACTTTCTTCCAGAGAGCAGTTTCTTGAATAGAGGTTTGATGACCAGGAGCGTCGACGTGGCGCTCAGATCGGGCAGGAGCGTTAACGGGGCGCTCTGATCTTTCTGGTTCAAAGGTATCCATCTTGACGGGTATTGGGGAAAGCAGTGAGGTTGCTGGCCTATCCGCGGTCTACTTCGAAGTAGGGCTTGTCGTAGCAGTGAGGTTGCTGGCCTGTGATGCCCAGCGCTCTGGGGCTTGTTCGTATAGTAGCCTTTTTAATTTTCGGGTTTCTATGTAAATTTCCAGGTACCCAGTTCCGCCGGGACCTCGTATTTCGTTCAGGGGGTGTCGGAGAGCTTCCCTTGCAGGTCATAAGATGCGTCTAGGCGTGGTGCTGCTGAGAAGAAGAGCTCCCGGTATGTTTTAAATCCTCCGTAGGATTGAGAGATGAAGAGACTCTAGTATTATGTCACGAGTACAGCATTTCGGGCCTGGAAGGCGTGGTGAAAGGGTCTCTATTCGACGATACTAGAGTAAGGAAAGAAGAGGGTTGTTAGGGCCCTGGGAGACTAAATACTGGACTGCGCGCCTTGCCCCGCGCGTACACGTGACTTAGCGAACGAAATTTAGGAGCTAGTCTCGAAATTTACGCGCTAGCCCGCCAGGTCACATGATCCATGCCTCCCCTACTCATGTGACAACCGAACTAAGCCCAATTGGGAACGACAACTCCGCATAGTAATCAGGCACAGAGAAGCAGAGGAGGTGCAACCGTAACAGAACCAAGCGAAAATCTAACCTTTAAATCTATTATTTAAAGGTATAATTACTTCTATTTGGAATAATATATTCTTTTAAATTTATATACTCTAGTTAAATAGTCTAGAGGGATTATAGTCTATTCTAGAATTTTATAAAATAGAACTATATTCAGGGAATATATATCTCTTTATAAATATTATATAAAATAGTACCTCTAAGTTATTAGAGTTTATCAAGAAGTTTAATATTAAATTCCCGAAATAGTTAATATTATCTAATAGATTATATACTATACTAGATAGTTTAAGTAATATCGAGATAAAGATCAAGATTATAATTAAATAAGTAATAGAGGAATATACTAAAATCTATTATATAAATAGGAATAATATAATAGATATGAGTATAAATGTAAATTCTTTAAAAGAGAATATTTCAAGTATTAATATTTAATTAATATACTTTCTTTAAAAACTTTTAATATATTCTTGAATTCTTTCTATTTATCTCCTTTTATTTATATATACTCTTTATAATCTAATCTCTATTAATTCTATAGGATATATCTATTTATTTGAAATATAAAATCCTTAAAAGTATTCCTTTCCGATTTAGAAGAACCTTTTCTTAAGGACTTATTCTTCTCTAATCTTAATTTAGATAAAAGAATAAAGGGAAATACCAGAATTTGAAAGATTATAGATTCCAGAGAATATAGGGATCTGGAAAATAATAATAAATAGAGAATATTCGTATTATAAAATAAATATATTAAAAATAAGGTTTTTATAATATTATTATTTTCAAAGGAATTTATCGAATAATAAAGAGATTAAATTAATAGTATCTATTCTTATATTAAAATATTATCTCTAATTAGTATATTTAAAATATAATATTTCTTATTCTAAATTTAATATAAGTTTATAAATTATATATATAGATTTATTCGAATTTTGAATATATTATTTATATTACTTCTATTAGTATTCTAGACTCTATTTATATAATAGGACTAATCTAAAGTTTATTCAAATTTCGATAAAATAAACAATTCCCGAATAGAATTAAGTAAATATATAAATATTATAAATATTTATCTAGATAATCTATATATTAACCGATCTGATATACTAAAATCTAATAATATTCCTAGACTCTCTTAAATCAAAATACTAATATTACTAATACTAGAAAATAGAAAAGGACGGAATATAATAAACTATTATTTTTTCTATAAACTAGTAATCAACTTGATTTCCGTAATTAATCTATACTTTAAAAGTATATAATCTCCTATATAAACTTATATATAATATCGAGTATACGAGTCTCTAGAATATAGTATTTATATAATACTATCGGAATTATACTTCCAGTATTTAAAGTTTTTCTCTTAATATCAAGAATAATAATTATTATTCAAAAGTTATTTATCCAATTCTATCTTTATAATTCGATTAATATAATACTAGTTAATATGGAATTTTTTATCCAGATTATTAATTTCGGTCTGAGTTATATATTATTATTTACTAATAATTTAATAAATATATAGACCTATAACTTTATAAGATCTCTATTACCAGTCTAGTTAAATATAATTCATAATCTGGAAATTAGTAAAATTCAAATATAATATTAATAATCCAGTAGAGATAATAATAGGAGTAATTGGAAGAAGAATAATCGGAATAATTAAAGGAGTAATAACTGGAATAATAGAAGGGATAATAATAGAAGTAATAGAAAGGATAATAGAATATTAAAAAAGAGGATTTTGAATAGTAATTTGAGAAGGGAATAGGAACAGGACTAGAGAAGACCTAAAGAAAGATTAATTAACCGGATTCGAGTAAATTACTAGAGGAGAAAATAGACCCGATTTCTAATTACTATTATTAAAAGAAATATTAGGAAATATTATAGAGGGAAAAGAACTTCTAGATTTACGAATATGGATAATAAGATATAAATATATTATTATCCTTATTTCTAAATCTAATATTATTAAAATTATTTCCGAATTCCTTAAATAAAAATATATAAACTAATTTATAAATATTCTTTCTTATCGGTTTATCCAGATCGGAATCTTTATTATTATTATTAGAATAGTAATTCTGATCGAAATTTAATTAATAGTCTTATAAATTCTTTTTATTAAATCTATTAATATCTATTTCGATATTATTATCTAATTGGAAACTATTATTTATAATATCTATTTCTGAACTCGAGATATTTATATTTATTTTAATATTCTCATTTTACTAATTATTTTCTATTAGAATATTTCTATTTATATTATTATTATCTTGAATTTGAACTAATAAAACTGAAAGTGAAAGAGATAAGAGAATAGATAATTAAAAGATAATAGAAAGAGAGAGAAGAAATATAAATAAAAGTAATATTACTGGTATAATTCTTTTATTAAAATTAAAATTAATCGATTTTCAAAATGAATAATATATTTATTAAATAGATATAAGAGAAAGGGAAACTCTATTATTATTATAAATAATTCCAAAGTGATTTTCGTATTATTGAATTTGACTAATATATATTAATATTATAATCTCATTTAGATTAATATTTTATAAATATACGAGATTCTATTATTATAAAGAGAATACTATAATAAATTTAATAAATGAAATATAATATAGAATATAGAATAATTAAAGTTAAAGAGATTATAAAGTCGAAAAGATTATAAAGTCAAGGAGAAAATTAAAAGAGAATTATTAATTTAAAGTTTTTATTATAGAAAAGTGAATATATATTCATTTTGAAATTTATAGAATTCCATATTATAATTAGTTTAGGAATTTTTAGAAGTATTCAGGAATATTTAATAATATTTAAAAGTTATTAATTTAAGGTTTTTATAATAAAAAAGTAAATATATATTCACTTTAAACCTTTATAAAGGAAACGGAATTCTATACTATAATTAGTCCAGGAATTCTCAGGAGTATTCAGAAATACTTAATAATATTCAGGAATTACTAGGAATATTCAGGAAATATTAAAAGATATTAGGAATTATCAGGAAATATTAATTATAAAGATAATCGAGATAAATATACTTATTTTAGATTATTTAGAATATATAATAAATTTACTAATTAGAATATTATTTCCTGAAATATTTAAGTATAATATATTATTTTTTCTTTATTTTAAAATAATTATAAAATCAGGAATCTTTATAAATAATCAAGAGTATATAATATTAAAATATAAAAATAAACTTTTTATAATCAATTAATTCTTAAGAGTATTTATAATAATAAGACTATAATCTAAAAGATAATTATAAACCGCTTTATATAAAAATATATATCTTATTCATTATATATATATAATATTTAATTATATTCTCTCGTTTAATTTATATTTTTAAGAGTTCTAATTATTAAAATATAATTTTTATAAAAAGTATAATTATAAAGTGAATAAATACACTAGTGTTTAATTAAATAATAAGACTCGACTCTCGATATAGATTTTATTTTAAAGGAAGAGGATATTATTAAATAAGATATTATAAAATCACAATATTCTAAAAAGTATTTATATTTATAAATATCTATTAATTATTATATAATCTCTTTCTTTCGAATATTTTATATATTATACCGGGCTTTAATTAATATATTTTTATAATATCTTTTAATATTCAAATTAATCTTTTAAAGAGTATATAATTTCTTTTTTATATATTTAGAAGAAGACTATCTCTCGAAAATTATAAGAGTCCTATACTTCTATTCAAATTATTTTAATAGAATTTCTATTTCGGATTGAGAATTCACTTTCAGGAATAATAATTATATATCTGAAATAATAATATTATTATTTACCTTAATCTTCTCTAATAATTCTAATTATATTTCCGGAATTAATACTTATAAATTAATATCTAAACTTGGATTTCCCGAAAACCGAATCTACAAATTTACTATTATATACAAATTTATAAAAGAAGAGTCCGATTCCCGATTCCTGATTCGTAATTCCTCTTTCTCGACTAGACTAAAAGTTCTTAATTAATTAAATAATTCAGGGTTTATATTCTTAATTATTGGAAACTGGAATAATAGAAATAATATAGAAATTAAAAGTCTATATCTCTAATATATAAATAATAAACTAATAGATAATATAAATAATAAAGATATTATAATAATTAAGAAATTATTAAAAATTATTAATTATAATAAAGGAATGGAAATTAAATTGAATTATAATAAAGAAAGAATAGAACTAATAATAAAAATACTTAAATTAGAATTGTAATATTTTAATAATAAGACAATTAATCTTATTAGTATTAATCTTATTACTATATTATCTAAACTAAATTATTATATTCTATACTCTTTTTCTATTATTATAAATAGTTCTTTATTATTATTATTTTAAAAATTATTTATATTCCCTAATAAAGATATTATTTTATTCTTTTCTTTTCTTTTAATTTATTTCCGATTATATATAAATTGAACTTATAAATATAATTTATATAATTATTCTAATAAACTAGTTTCTATTTTATTATCTCTTTTCTATTATTATATATTCGGAATCCGGAAATTTAGAATATTAATATTAATAGTATTGAATTATAAAACGGGGATTCTTATTATACTATAATAGAGAAGAGTAAATTACTAGAGGAGTTCTCGAGAAAGGATTAAATCTAGTATTTCCGGCCATTCACTTAATAGATCAATTCGAGTATCTATCTACTTCTTTAACTATTCTTCTAGTATTTCAATTACTATACTAGTATATTCCAAAATAGGTCTCTTGAATAAAAGAGATATTACTAGAGGTTTCGTGAAAATCGGAATAAATAAAGAATTATATAAATTATAATAGTTTTCTTTTGGAACTGATTGCCTTTTAATTAATAAAAGATAATCCTCTTTAAGTAAATATAAAATAAATAATTAGTAATATTTAATCTTAATAGGATTATAGATAATTCTTTAGAAGAAATAGACATTTATTCTAGATTTAATATTTAATTGGTTCTATAGTCTATATACTATTATATTTCCCTTTTAAGAGATTATATAAAAAGAGGCCTCTTCTTTATCTTGGATTCCGGATTCTATTTAAAGACTCTTTACTAAAAGGTTTAGAGTATTCTAATCTTCCCGATTATTAAATTAAGAGTCTATTTTATTGAAATAACTCGAGACTATATTATTTTCACTATTATTAATTATAGATTATATTATATTTAAAAGAGATCTCTTAGATTTCTGAACTAAATAGTTCTTTTAATTCTTTCTCTTTTACTTTTATAATTAATATTCTAATATTAGTAATAATTAAGGATTATTTCCAAATCCCTTATTATCGAATAATTAATAAAAGAATATAAAATATATAATAACTATTTGACCTTATTCACAAGTATTATATTCAATTCATTATTATATCTTTTAGATAAATAGAGATTCTTCCCTATTAGAAAGTCCCTATATAATAACTCTAGTAATATCTGATATATTTATTTTAAGGTTAAAAGAGGTTATAGTAAAGAGTATTTGATAAAGGGAATCCGGTTTCTTATATTCGATATACCTTTTATTCTTATCGACTTCTATTATATTTATATAAAAGGTTTATATAATATTAAAAATATTAAATCGAGAATCCGTTATTTCTATATTATATTTATATTCCAAAGACAAATAAATTATTATATTAATTATAAGTTATTGAAAGTATTATACTATATTCTCGCAATTATATTTACTATTAATAAATATTACCGTTTTAGGAATATCAAGGGGATTTGGAATAGTATCCGGTCCAGATATAATTTTATTAAATAAGAAATATAGATTATAAATATTTATAATCTAGTATTGAGATAAGATAATAATAGATATTTTAATATCCGGGTAATTAATAGAAGTTTATATAATCTCGGTCTAAAAGGGATTCCTTTTAATTAATCGAAATTCACAATTAAAAATCTTATAGAGAATTTACTTTTTAATAATTACAGAATAACTAAACCAGATAACTAATTAGAAAAATAATATTCGTAATTCGTAAAGGGAATTAAATTCTAACCGGAAAGCTTTCTATTACTTAATAAAATAAGTTTTATTAATAGTCACTAAATTGATCTTTAATAAAAATAAAATATTTTTGAGAATATCTTTAAAGTCTTTTAAAAGTATTTATTCTAGATTAAATAAAATATAATTATATTCTCTATTCCGGATCTATTAAATAAGATTCTTCTATTCTTTCTTTAAATCCTCTATAATTAGATATACTCTTATATAATTTAACTTTCTTATATTATTTATCTATTTAATATTCAATTTCTTTAAAGGAATAATCTATAATATAATCTTTCTTATTAGAATAGTATATATATAAAATATAAGACTTTTACTTTAATCAGTCCGAGTAATAAATATAGTATTACTATTACTAAAAATTAAATACCGGAAAGTAAATATCTATCCTTTATAGGGAATGGGAAAGTTATTTATATTAAACGAGAAGTAATAAAGGATATATTATAAATAGAAGTCTAAAACCTTTAATTATAATTGTGAATATAAATATATTATTATAATAAATATTTCCAGTTAATATAAAGATATTTCAAGAATTCTATTAATATATTATTTAAAAGTAAATATATTTAATCAAGAGAATTAATCTTTTAAAACCTTTATAAAATATAAAATATCCTTATTCCCTTGAATCTTACTATACCTTTTCCGCTTATCCTTCTATTAGTATACCGAAATATAATTACTATTAATTCTTTTTATTCTTTTTGATTAGTCTAGGAATTTTCAGGAATTCTTAGGAGTTTTCAGGAATATTCAAAAGTATCCAAAAGACTTCAGGAATAATCAGAACTTTCCAATAGTATTACAGGAATAAATAAGGGTTAATAGAAGTAAACAGGAGTTAATAGGAGTAGATAAGAATAAATAGGAGTTAATAGGAGTCGAGTAACTAGAGGAGTTTATTGAATAAAGAGACTATAATATATTTCGATATCTATTCTATCCAATTAATAGATTAATATAATACTTATTATTATTTAATTATCCAATTGGAATATATACTTTAATATTAATATAATTAAATTAAGAAGTGTCGGGACTCGAAATAAATTAAAATATATCTAATAATACCTCTCCTGTATCTTTTTAATAAAAACCGTATTCTATTATAAAATATACTTTCTATAAGACTTTCTTAAGTCTATATAATCCTCAAAGTAAGTACTAAAAGATATCTGGAATGTAATATTATAATTTAAAAAGAGTACTTCTAGTTATAATATTTAAACAAAAACAGAGACTCGGTTTTCGATCCCTATATTTAGTATTAAAGGAATTAGTCAATTTATTTAAAAAAATTATTTATATATATAACTTTATAAGAAGTTTTATTTAAGGTAATTACAGAATATTATAAAGTATAATATAGAGATATTTTTAAATATAGAGATTAAAAGAGAATATTTTTTAAATATAAAACTCCGAATTTCAATACTCAATTACAAAAAAGACTCGATTTTCGATTCCCCTATTTGGTATTAAAGGAATTAGTTAATTTGTTTATAAATTTATTTATATATATAGTTTTATAAAAATATTCTTTTAAGATAATTACGGAAACCTGAATTGTAATAGTAGTAAAGGAATCGTGCTCGTAACCTGAAAGTGAATATTTTTTCAATACTCGATCCACCAAATATATAACTATTTGGTCTCAGATATTCCATAATAGTATTCCTCCAGATTTTATATCTTACCCGATTTGTACTCCTGGTTACTCCTGGTCACTTCTGGGCCAATGAGATTCGCTCGCCTAAAAAATTTACCACGAAGGAGCGCCTGATTTATGAGATAACGTTTGCGCGCCCTGTATGATATAGTATGACCCACGAAGCTACCTACGTTCAACCGCCGACGCGTTCAGCAGGCGCTGGATACATTCCTGCTCGGCTGATGTTATTGTTGTCGAGGAGGTAGGCATCATGGAAGAGTCTCCTCGCGCTCGACATCGAGTACCTGAATTAACATCACACAAGTTAGCAGTATTCGAGTTCGCTTTGATAAAGAACTGCAAAGTAACAGTTGAACTTCGATCATACATCCAAGGAAGGAATCATTGCGCTCAAAGCTTGTCTATAAAAGGTTCTTCTGCGACAGCTAGCGAGAAAACTGCGAATATTTGGTATAGTTTAATTATGCGAAGATTGATGGGAAAGCTTATTTAAATAAAAAAAAAAGAGGAGGCTTACCTAGTGTGTCATAGCAAAAAGCTCGTACGTAGACCATGTCGATCTTCTTTTTGGTGTGAGTGCGTTAAAATGAGGAAGAAAAAGAAGTGTGGAAAAGTTTGAGCCGAGTAGAGAAAAAATCGTGACAGTCTTCTTTAGGGCACTTAACCTTAGTTAGTATTAAAGGGTCCGACGATTCGGGTAAAGATTCTGGAACTGGAGACTCAGTGACTCACCAATCTGAGAGTTAAAATTCACTCGAGCCGACTTTGCAAACTCGAGTAAAAGTGGCGAATTGGAACCAAAAATGTTAACTGGTGTTAAGGTCGGTCAGTATAGTCAGTACAGTACGTGAGTGAATAGAATTATAGAGAAATGACTTGTGAAGGTTTACTAACTATTTCGAGTTAGTATAATAGGTTAAGAGATAGGTAAAGAGGTTTCAGAGTTTCAGAGGTTGGAAATCGAGGGACGCTAAGGGGGCTATGCCACCCTTTAAGGACCGCTCAAGGTTAGGCAGTTAAATAACTAACCTATCTCCCTATGTTACGAAACTCACCCCAAACTCTTACACTAGATTCCCGTTCACAATCGAGTATAGAGGATTCCACAATCCATACTAAGCACAGTCTCGTCATTATCAACTAAGCTCAATCAAGCCTGCCCATCTCTCTTTCAAGAACTCAACGACCCCGTCGGGCCCCTTCTCAGCTTGGAGTCCTTGAGGAATGGCCATCGTCTTGATACCTGGTACTGTCTCCCTTGCTATCCTCTGGATCTCATCACTCTCTTCCTGGGTCCACATTGACGCAGCAAACTTTGATAAAGTCAGTCACTACCTAATCTGGCTTTGATATTCCCATAGATAGAGCAGATCAAATTGTGACTTGAATGCCTGTGTATAATTTCAGAGAGCGAAAATGGTGACGTACCAAAACATCTGGATGATTCCTCTCACACATCGGCTTGACATCTTCTAACCCTGCTCACAATTGGAGTACTTAGATTCGATCATGATACTCGAAGATCCCAATTACCCGGCTGATCGCAAGCAAACTTGCAAACGAGAGAGAGCAAAACATACTTGCGGCATTCTCAGCGTGAACAATTATATAAGTGTCCTTTACGCTTTCGATGAACCGACCCACGACCAGCTTGGCTCGTTCCGGAACCTTGTTGACGGTACACAATTTGTATGGTCCTTTTGGCACCATCTTTGCTCGAGTCTAGAACTAAAACTGCGCGATTGGAAACAAACGATATGGGAGGCAATAAGTAAAGAGCGATGTTTAATTTGATACCTACAGAAATGGTGATTTAAGGCGAGAAGATAAATCAAGGTTTGCGAAGATGAAGGCGAGCTTGGGATTTGCGGGAGCGAAGTCGGCAACCACCGGCAAAATATTTTTCTCCGAGAACTTCGAACTCTGTCTCCGAGTGACAACAATCGGCATTGACTTGCATTGCAAGAGAGATGCCCCCGCGGCCGAATTGGTACAATTTGTTGGGCTACGATGAGATGGTAATCTATGATTCAAACGGCCATATTCTTCCATCTATTATGCAACGCAAGTGATGCTGCTATGTATCTGATGCTACCATTGACTGCACCATCCTCTGAAAACGCCGTGAGCTTGCGATGTTCCCGCACATAGTTAATGTCTATGCATCGCTTCTAACGTGAGCTTGTACGTGAGATCCGTCTCTTGCCGCGGTTTCCAAGTCCCTCGGTCCCAATCGAGCAAATGGCTCTAGTTCAATCCAACTCAACACCGTTCAACGCCTCGCTCAAACTGTCGTTCTGCTCTGGCACCTCCGGATGCACCTCACTCAACTTCTCGCCCAGCTCTTCTCCCTGTGCCTTCAGGTCTTTGACCTCAGCCTCCAAGTCTTCAACCTCGCCATCGCTTCTGTTTCCATCGCTCTCCGGTGGCGTGACGTCTCCAGTTGTAACGAGTGTTCTCCGTACATGGTTCATATTACGCTTCAACATGCACATCTCGACCGCAATCCCGGGTCCAAAAGCACAACCCACAATGAAATCTTTGACCTTCCCGCCTGGCGCCAGTTCATCCATATCTTTCTGTCGTAACCTATCCATGACGGAAATGACTGTTGCAGAAGAAGAGTTGCCGTGGTTTATGTACGTATCGTATGAAGCTCGCATATGCTCCGGGGTAATGTTCATAGCCTTCTCTACACCAGAAAGGATGGTTGCGCCGCCTGGATGCAGCGCCCAGTCGAAATCTTCAGCCTCTTTGTAGTTTGGAGGGAGATTTGGTAACGTGGAAAGGAGATCGGAGAAAGTGGGTGCTACAACAGCAGCTGCGAGTTTAGGTACTCTCGGTGAGAGGACGACTTTCCAACCTATTTAGCTTGTTAGCGGTCAAGTTAGTTATTAACGATTTCGAAATAGAGACATACCGAGAGGGTCAACGTCAAACCCCAGATCTATCTCCGTATCGGGAATAATCCTATGGTCCCAGCCGAGCAAGTCATACACCGGCTGCGCTTCCTCACCCCCCACATTGTTACTTAATACTAAGGAGCTCGCACAGTCGCTGAACAACGTTATACCGATTCGTGTTTCCTGCAACTCATTCGCACTGTCCAGCTCGCTCCGCACCAACAAGCTACTTATCTCCAACGCGATGACCAGCACTCTCGCCTTCTTGCCGCGAAAACTACTCCCGAGCGCCAGATTCGCAGCTGTCCGCAAACACGCAAGACCGCCGCTGCATCCAATGCCATGCAGCAGGACCTTCTCTACCGGCTGTGTCATCCCCAATTGCTTACACACGTAATGGTCAAACCCTGGATTTGCACTATTCGTGCAAGTCGTCGAAACAACATGTGTGATATCCAGAGGAGAGAGCTGGGCTTCGTGTAATGCTTTTCGAGCAGCGGTCACTGCGAGTGCGACCCCGTCTTTCAGGAATATGCTAGAGAGCTCTGCGATTGTGGGGGCGCGGTCCATGTTTGCCAGCGGGTGGTCGACTGATCCAATTGCTGACCGCGTGTCGATCCCCGTGTATTGGTTTATTGTGAGGATTTTGTTCAAGCTGGAGAGTATGTTAGTGTTTTTCTTGACTGCAGGGAAATTGGGTGACAAACGCTGGAGAAGAGGGGTAGTGACGCGCGACGAGGGTGTTTAGACATTGCGGATCGAGCAGGTATGGAGGATATTCTGTTCCCAGACCGATGATTGAGAGATTGAGGTCTCCAAACTGATTGCTTTTCGCATTCTGCGTATCTGTCGAGGGGGACATGGCGGCGGTTCTGTGTTGAGGCGTGACGGCCAATTGAGTGATATGAAGCTGTTCGGGTAGCAACAGTCGGTCTCTGAAGTGTGGGAAGTAGTAGGAGACCGACGCGGTTGATTATTATATCTGCCGGATAGGAGCTTATGATACCGAGGCTGCGTAGTGGCGGTGCAATGGGACCGCGACGGGAAGACCAAGTTCCTTGACTTCGAGAGTGGATCAACAGTGGAGGGGTGTTGGAGGGCGATCGAGGGCGATCGAGTGTGGAGGGGTCGATTACAAAAAGCAGACGAGGGGGGTGTCAGGAACACAGCCAATGGCGAAGATGTCTCCGGAGTCGGATGTTGTCCTGATATGGGGATGACGTTGCTATTTTGGAGGGCGGTATGCCAATTATGCCATGATGCCACTGCTCTTCCAAATCCTCAACAAAAAGTGTTTCGCTGTCATACTCCAAGAAGTCCATTCGAGGGGGATGCAGCTCGGGCCAACTCGAAGCAGAGCACCCCCGCTGTTTTTGATGCAAGATATGTTTAGACTAGCCGTCTTCGGGTTAGATCCTGCGATAGCAGCCCTGTCGTCCAGGGGAACTGCAGCTTCGTGCCGTCATGACTTTAAGCTTAGCTTAGCACGTGATATCTGAAAAGAGTTATTGCTGACATGACGTCGAGGGATCACGTTTGTTGTGTTCATTTTATCCGGCGTTACAGTTAGGATACAAAGAAGTCTTAGAGGTAAGATCAACTTATATCAATTCGGTGAATAGCTAAACAAAAATCGGGCTTTGACTCACAAGGGGCAAGTTCTATTCCTGTCCAATCCGTTGCACAGCTCGCCAATTTGTCACTCTTCCTCAGGGGTGCTGGCTGGTTGGCTCGCTTGTTGTATTCACCATCACCTCCTATCACGTATTTACGAACCACAACTCACATGTTCACAAAACACATGCTCACAACTCACATGCTCCCAAAACACAAAACACAAGACAGCTCACACATGCCTCGCCTCCCACCAACTCTCCCCTTCTGGATCCACCTCCTGATCGAGCTTCCAGCCTCCGTGAACTTCCTCCTCAATCCCTCGGAACAGCTCTCCTCCCCCGCGCCGCAAGCCCATACAATCATCAGACAGTACGCCGTCCTGCTTTTCGTCTCCACCCTCATCGCCTTGATCTTTGCTCTTCGTCCGGTCGATGGGACGAGTAGAAGGGTGGCGGCAGCCTTATCGGTCTATCACCTTGCACCTTTGGTGAGAGCTGGGAGCAGGATTGTGGAAGGGAGCGAGGATCATGGCAAGGGGTTTGGTGGGCCGATCGTTCACTTGATTGTGCATATAGTTTGCTTCGGAGCGCTCTTGGGAGCTTTTATGGCGAAGTCAAAAGCTAATGAGAGCGCTAAAACGGGTCATCGAAGGTAGCCATTTCCTTAATTGCAAAACCTATTAATTCAAACGAATTATGACTCGCTATTGGCTACAATAAACCAAGTCCTCTCACTCCTTTCAATGCTTCCAAACTGTCAAATTCCGCCGCATAACCCAATTTCGATTGTCGCCCTCAACGACCCGAGCATCCTTCACACTTCTCATTGAAACAATTCAAGCATGTATCTTTCAATGACGGCTCAGCTTCCTCATGGGCTCCATGAACCACATTTTCCTCCGCTGGGCCCCTCCTCTGCGCTTTTCTATTAATGTTGTCATCTCCGGTCCTTTTCTTGCTTCTATACCGCCCTGATCTTTGGTATTCTCTGAACGCCTCAGACTTACTTCTATATTTGTCTAGCTTCTCATCCGCACAGTCAATCCACTCAGCAGTCTCCTCCATGTATTCTTCAAACGCCTTTTGCCGCTGAGCCCTCAACTCGTCAATCCTTTTCAAAGTCCCAGTGGTAAAGCCATTTCCTCTGCTTGGAGCAACCATCTCCCACCCCTCCTCCGTAGTTGCGGTTGAGATGTTAGTTTCCGCCTCCTTGGCTGGACCTTGCGTAGCGCTTCTCTTTGTCCCGTACAGGGTTGGGGAAAGCTTTTCTTGACTTTGGGGAACCCGCAAATTACCGCTAAACCTTGAGGATGACTCGGCTCGTTGAGAGGCATTGTAAGTATCGTTTATTTGCCGGCCCACTTCTCGGATGAATCTCTCTCTTAGTGGTGTGGATTGGGGATCAGGGAGTAACGTGGTAGGACCCCCAGTTCGGGGTCGATACGGCATAGGTCTCGTTCTAGCCATGGTTTGCTGATGGCTGCCAAGCGTAAGAGGAGTTAGCTGAGACCCAGATTCTTCGTTGCCCGGCATAGGCCCGCTTCTCGCTGGATAGGGGGCAAAGCTCTCGCGATGCCTGAGTTGGCTGTCATTCCGAGTTCTGGCGGGAGAAGGTTGAGCACGGGCTTCCTGGAGGGCAGAGAGAAGTGCGGCCTCATTTGCGTTTCGGGAATCCAATCTTTCAATGAGTTCTTGCGTCCTGCGGTCCAATTCTGATCTGCTTGAGGTAGAAGAGGGTCTAAGTGCAAGGTTTTGCACGGAATTATTTAAGTGGTGAAGGCTGCGGTCTCTTTCTATGCCAATCATCCCCAGACGTCGACGTATTGATTGAATAGTCCTGCCCGATGTCCTTAGTATGGATTCGAACGGAACACGATCCTGGACCGAAGTATTCGAGTTGCGCAAGGGACGACGTCGATTAGCCAGCGGGGAAGTGAAGCCCGATGGTCTTGAGGAGCCCGGGGAAGACATATTGCAGGGACGGGTATGAATTCCGAAGAATGCTTCAATGTGTAGCACCAGTTGGGATAATGAGCGATGTAAAATCTGCTGAAGCTGGATGACTCGTAGAGATGGTTGAGAGTCGAGAAACGGCCGAAGACTTTGAAAGTGAGGAAGTGCATTGGGAAGACTTGACATAGAAGGAACGTTCATAGCATGGGCGGAGAGTTCTCAGAAGGCAGGAACGGTTCTGCCACTGAGTTGGCAAATCACGCACCACAGCAGCAAAACTGTTGCTAGACCTTCCAAAACAGGATTTAACTTTCAATGCGAATTTTTCTTGCCCGAAACTCCATGGGTATACTTAACAGCAATCTAGGCAAACGTGACCTTCTTCCCCTGAAATGTTGCAGTTTTCTTGGCTTCCTTCGCCTTCTTTGCTGCCTGCCAACTGGGATGCAAAACACCTACATCATCCTTCTTTCCCATTCCCCTCTTCTTCGGCTCCACTGCAATGGCATTTTCGCCAGTAGCTTTCTCAAAATTCCTCGCTCGTCCATTTTCCCTAGCGCCTCTACCATCCCTCCCACGGAAACCACCCCGACCACTAGAACTCTCCTTGGCCCCTCGTTTCGCATCCCACCCATCGTCTTCCCCCTTTCCTACTGGGCCCTTACCACTCTTGATATGATTCGCCTTCTCTCCGTACTTCTTCTCCCATATTGCTCGTCGTGCCATCTGACCTGGTCGATTTTTCTTGATCGGCGCCGCATCCTCAATGTCGGAGGCAGATGATTCGGATCCAGACCAGTAGCCGCCCATAAGAGTTGGGAGGAAAGTTGAGTTACCTGGTTTTGAGGGAGGGGCGGCATTAGGTTTGGATGCTTTGGGAGCATTCCTCTGTTCTGGCTCTGGAGAAGAAGATAACGATGGTGATTGTGATGGCGTAGGAGATTTAGATGGTGTTGGTGAAAGGGAGAGTGACAGCCTTTCTGCTGTTTGAGCAGGGCGCTTGCGAGCGTATTTTTCTTCATCGAAGCTCTCTTCGTCTGATGAACCACCGATCAAGGCGTCGTACCGACCGAGTTCTTCTTCGTCCAGCGAATCGTCTTCGACCTCGGCGTTGTCTGCTTGCTTATCTCCTTCGTCCTCTCGAGACTCGAATCCTTCCCAAGAAAGCTCGCCATCCCCATTCCCAGACTCTTCCTTTTTACTAATGTCTCCATCTTCCGCCATTCCTACTGATTTTGTACTCTTCAGTATGCCCTTAACCTCCACCTTCTTCGCCCCCTTCTCTATCTTTGGGGGTGCTGGAATTCCCATAGCAATATACATCCCAGTTATAATTTGCGCCATTGCGTCCTTCACGGGCTTCATGCTATACATCCCACTCGTAACATTCCTCAACGCCGTAACCATTGCCTCGTCGCCCTCAGGCTTCGGCAGCTCCGTCTTCACTTCATCTGGCAGATTTTCGTTCTCAGCAAAAACCTTAATCTTCAACAACGACTTGTGCAAATGCGCATTCGTCACTTTCCCCAGATCAAGCCCCTTCAATGCTTCAATCTCCCTATTAATTCTTGTAATGTTTCCGTTTTCTCCATTGGTCGTTGCGAGCTTGAGACGCTTGCCCAGCTTCTGTCGTTCGAATCCTTTCGCGATTTTCAAGGCCCTGTGGAGTTGTTTTCGAGCTTTCGTTAGGGCAACTTGCACATCTTGCTTTCGCATATTCTGCCCGCGGTCGCCATCCTCATATGCGGAGCGTTTTCGTTTTGGCATGTTGAAGGTGTTTGTGGTTATTGTGTTGACGTTGGGAAAAGTTGCTGGTTCAGCCTTGTGTACTTCGTATGGATCTCAAAATTTGAGGCGGTGACGGCTCCACGGAACGGCAGAATCGCTCGATGGGGAAAGTGGGATGCACGACATCTTTGGAGACAGAGTTTTAGAAGGTTTTTACAAATTTGTTTTGTGTCTGAAGATATTTGGAGAAAAATCAATATCAAGTTCTCACTGTAGGTCTCAGCTCGAAGTATCCGAAATGGCGACCACTTCCATACAAGCATCAAACCTCTTCAATGTCAACGGATTGGTCGCAGTAATTACTGGGGGAGGATCAGGTGCAGCTTATAAACTCAATGGAATCTGAAACCTTTCATGCTAATTACACTCAGGAATTGGTTTAATGATGGCTCGAGCCTTGGCATCGAACGGAGCTCACAAAGTGTACATTGTCGGCCGACGAAAAGAAGTCCTCGAAAATGCCTCCAAATCGGTCTCAACAAACAATATAATCCCTCTCGTTGGGGACGTAACCTCGAAAGAAGCCTTATCTTCCATCGTATCTCATATTTCCTCCGAAGTAGGGTATATTAATCTTCTGGTTGCCAATTCGGGAATTCTTGGACCCCAAGCAGCCCAGAAAATCACTAGCGAGTCAACGGTTGCAGATTTCCAGAAAGCTTGGGGAGAATCGAGCTTTGAGGAATTTGCCGATACGTTCAAGTTGAACACCGTTGCAGCTTGGTACACAATTACTGCTTTCTTGGGGTTGTTAGATGCTGGAAACAAAAAGGGTAATGTGGAACAAAAGAGTCAGGTAATTGCAACGAGTAGTATTGGGGGTTTCAACAGAAATGTGCCAGGAGGCTTTGCGTATGGACAAAGCAAAGCGGCTACAACGCACATGATGAAACAGTTGGCCACAGCTTTGGCACCGCTTGGTATTCGATCAAATACCCTGGCACCTGGATGTAAGTTCGATTTTGATAATTGCTGGGCTGGAGTTCAAAATCATTGTAGCACATTGAACAAGTCAGCTCTCGCCCAGAGAGTTTCCTGTGATGCTGGATGAAGTTCCAATATCTTCAATGCAGATTCTAACATAAACAGTATTTCCATCCGAGCTGGCTGCTCCAATCATTGGCAGTGGAACTTTCCCCAGAAGTCAGATACCCTTAGAAAGAATAGGAACAGAAGAAGACATGGCAGGAGCAATTCTGTTTCTTACCAGCCGAGCGGGGGCATATGTCACAGGAAATATCATGATCATTGATGGAGGGAGATTGAGTATGGTTCCGGCTACATATTGAAAGGTCTTGGCGATCCAAAGAGTGCTTGATTTCTCAAATAGCAAACAAGTCAGAAGGACATTGAAATGCTATTTGTTTTAATTTAGGCTCTGGTATCTCTTGATTTGAAAGCAGGAAAATTAGAGTAAAAGTTTCAGAAGGCCCGAGATGATGTTTATATGCACCCCGAAAAAAGGACCGTCTTTTGGAGAGAGAGAGAGAGCGGCACAAGATTGTTTTAGATACCAATTAGCCTATGACAAAGATCTGCTGTGTAGCTTTCTTCCTGAATTTCTCTGAGATGCCTCTGCGTCCTTTATTGAGCATAACTCCGCTTCGAAGAACAAGGGAAATCTCAGAGCAGAGCTGCTCCGCCGATATTGCATGTTTCTGCTGATTTCGGATGCAAAGAGCTACAGTGTCAGGGTTGCAATTGGGACACATTGTCCGCATTAGCTGAAGGAGACAAGATAATGATTCATGCGGATCCCTTGAACATATAAATTACACGAAATCCTCTTCATCAGGCTGAGAATGTTGGTGGGGTGCGTTCCGCACTATAGACCAATCGTACTTGTAATCTTGCTTACCTGCTCACAAAGGTTAAATTGAAACGGCATGCATCTCATTCGTCTTTGATTGATACTCGCTTACAATCTCATTTATGTGTTGCCTCATTCGGCCTGCACGTTCCGAGAAACGTTTCTCCGTGATAATTTTATTTCAATTGATACCTAACCCCCACTCCATATAAGACAACGGCAGCGTTCCCTTGAAAGTTCGTCTTCTATCATCACCATTCATTCAACCACCCATCTTCTCCTTCATCATGTTCTCAGCTGCTCTTGCCTTCGCCTCCTCTTGGTTGCTGCTCGCGCTCAGCTGGCTGGCACCAACACGGCCGGGACTCATCCTGCTTTGACTGTCAGCCAATGTACTGCCAGTGGATGTACAACGTCTACTTAGTCAATTGTCCTCGACGCCAACTGGAGATGGCTCCACACTAAGACCGGGTCCACCAATTGCTACACTGGTAACACTTGGAATGCAACGCTTTGCCCAGATGGCAAGACTTGCGCCGCCAACTGCGCTTTGGATGGAGCTGACTACTCCGGCACTTATAGCATCTCGACCAGCGGCAACGCCCTTAAGCTCGGCTTTGTAACGAAAGTTAACGGTGCGACCAATGTCGGCTCTCGAACATACTTCATGGCTGCTGGCAGCACGACTGAATATCAGATGCTTCAGCTGTTGGGTCAATAATTTTCGACGTTGACGTGTCTAACCTCCCTTGCGGTGTTAACGGCGCCCTTTACTTCTCAGAGATGGATGCAGACGGAGGAAGGAGCAAGTACCCCACAAACTAGGCTGGTGCCAAGTACAGAACTGGATACTGTGATTCCCAATGTCCCCAGGATCTCAAGTTCATCAACGGAGAAGTAAGTCTTTTTGTGCAATAACTTTTCAGCAGATCGGAATTTGTTACATTCAGCTGACTTCCATGCAAGGCCAACACAGTCGGATGGAACGCACCGGCCGATGGCAAGAATGCCACCATGGGAGCTGCTTTGAAGAAGGACATGGTCCTTGTCATGCCCGTCTGGGATGATCATACCGCCAATATGCTTTGGCTCGATGGTCCATACCCCCCAACCAAGGATGCCAGCGCACCAGGCGTCGCCCGAGGATCTTGCAGCGCATCCTCTGGTGTACCATCAGATGTTGAAAGCCACTCCCCCAACGCGTCCGTCATATTTAGCAATATCAAGTGGGGTCCCATCAACTCGACATTTACTCAATCTTAGTGGATGGTCATGCCAACCTGACGGTAGACTTTTGTGATCTCAGCAATCATTAGATCTAGGGAGTGAATATATATCTAGACATATGTTTAGTCTATACATAGATAGCGGTAGAGTTATCTCTTTTCAGTAAATAGTTTCGGTGGATTTGGGAGTTGGGAGATAATTGGTGGCGAAAACATGTATTCTGAATGTATTCATCTCTTCCAACCAAATTCTTTACCTCATGATTTTCATGTGAGTTTATTTGGAGACAAGATTGATGAATGTCCATCAAGGTCACGTACTTTGGATGTCATGCTTCTGCGTACACCTCTTCTGAGAATGGTTGTGAAAAAGAGGCCTCATGTCGTGGCGCGTCGATCGACATGAACGCGTCCCCGGTTTTTCCGCCTCGCGGGTTTGTCGAGGACTACAGAGAGCAAAGGATACCTCGGAATTTTGCGATGACTTCGAGAGGGTCTAATGTGGACTGGCTGTACGAGCATTTATTTTGATCGAGTCCTGACATAACATGGAAGCCCGCCCTCCATAGGTAGGGTTAAACTATTCTTGCTTATCCTTTCTCGCTCATCCGCAGCCTTGAAATCAAACTTGAGAACCAGTGTAGCAATAACCTGTACCGCGACCAGTTCAGCCATTTTCTTGCCCAAACATGTTCTTGGGCCTCCATTGAAAACCGGATATTCGAAGGCGGTTTTGGAGATTAAATTTCCATTCTCAAGCCATCTCTCTGGCCTGAAGATATCGGCGTCGTCTCCCCATATCAACCGTGAACGGTTCATAGCCC
Organism: Hyaloscypha hepaticicola; assembly: GCA_002865625.1. NCBI lineage: Eukaryota > Fungi > Ascomycota > Leotiomycetes > Helotiales > Hyaloscyphaceae > Hyaloscypha > Hyaloscypha hepaticicola. Next base: position 385,519 of record KZ613492.1, on the reverse strand, counting down.
AGGTACACCAAATTAGAATGGTGTTTTTAGGAAGAAAAGTGCTATCTGGCATAGTAGTTGCTTGTTCGCATTGCTTCATCTCGAATGGAACAGGTGGATACAGTCGCAAGGCCTCGTAAAATACCGCCATTACGTACGGCATCAACGTTGGTCGAAACACTGTCATGTTCACCTTGGAATCGTTCTGACTCGACTCCGTTTTCAATACGCTGGAGACTTCATTTCGAATAATTTCTAACTTGATAGGGTTCCGCATGAGGAGGTAGAATGTCCAAGTCAGTGCTTGTGCGGTGGTGTCTCGTCCTTGAATGCGTAAGTAATTGATGCCCAAGTATTAAACCCTGAGCTTACCTGCAGATAAGTAGTTCAATGCGGCATCGGTTACCATCTGGTGATCGTCGATGGAGTTGAGGAGGGATTTTATTAGGCTCCCTGATATGTCCCCAAAAGAAGACTCGACTTGAGGCTCGCTTTCCTTACTCTGCTTGGTTTGTATAGCATGCGACACAATCATTGAGCCGAAAGCCTTTACTTCTGCTACCGCCCTTCTGAACTTCCCTCCCAGAAAGATTTCGGTCACCTGCCAGAGCGGATTTTGGAATCTCTCGCATGTAGCACCTGATGCAAAATCAAACGATCTTGAAAATGGATGCGAGTTATGGATTTCCACCTACAAAGTGGAGCGTTAGCTTCGATTTGAGTGCGAAGAACAAGTTCTCACGTTGAATGCCAAGACTCCGAACAAGATGGTGGTAAGTTCGTGGAAAACCTCCTCCAGGTCGATTACGGAGCCGTCCTTGGTTTCTTGGAGACCTCGAATACTGTCCTCCAAGTACTTTGGAAGTGCCACATCCGTGAGAACCTTCAGATTGGTGTTGTTCAAGAATTGCAACCCGGCTTTTCGTTGCACTTTCCACAGCTCGCCATCAGTGTTGATAATTCCATTGCCTACACAAGATTAGCGAAAGTTGATGAAGTATACCCCTCTTCATTACCGAACAAGTCCCAAGACCTCCTCTTAAAGAAATCCCCTTTGGAGAAGATGCTTTCATTTTTCAGAACGTACTCCAGGTTCCTTGGGTCGTTGATGACAACACCAGGCGGCAGACTAGGAACTGAGATTTGAAATGTTTCAAAGCCAAACTGTTGCTCACACTTGACGAACCAAGAAAATAATTTGTGTCGGGCTTGAAGAAATAGTATTCCATTTCCCGCGAGGGGCAGCGTGTTTGGGGGCCGTCTTCTCAAATTGGTCAGCACTTGTTCCTCGATCATGACAAATCCTCAAAACATGACAAAAAGATATGATCAAATTTTTAAAGAAATGCAGAGGCGTCTACAAGGACGAGCAATTTATTTGATATCTGGATTGGAAAGTGAAAACGGTGATTTGTGGAACGGACGGACCTCAAGGGCTTTCCATTTCGTCTGATCTTGGACTCTCCGAACAGATAGTAGGCTATCAACAAGATGAAAGAGCTTGCCAGCAAGAGAGATGTCGTGTGCATTGTGTGAAGTATGAAGAAGAAGAAGGGGGTGAAAGTTTGATCGAGTGGTCATAGTATTTGAATCAGGGAAATCGTGGCGTTCTGCGGGAAGCGACATCCCGAAATCTAGCCCCGTTTCAGCCTTCCATGTACATATATCTTACTGCTTCCCTCGCTCTTCCTTCCAATTAACACCCAGCGCCTCAAAATGGTCCTCATCTGCCCCCGCGTACACTTTTACGAGATCAATGATCAAGCTTGGTACATCTACCGCCCCAATTACAGTCCCAAAAATGATCTTTAGCTGACGGTCCTGCCACCTCCAGGTTCCCTCAATATCTCCGCGAGAAAGTTCAATCCTGCCTTACACTCTGCTGGACATTCCGTGTCCCTCTTCTGCAAAAAGCCTCGCCTGCACAGCTCGTCGCCAGCACGCTATACGGGACACTCAATTCACAGGTGACCAGCTACACGTATGTGGACTTCTGCGCTGGCGCAGGAGGGCCAACTCCATTTATCGAGAAAGATTTGAACGCAACACTCGATTCACGTAAACCCAACTTGCCATATGAACCCACCGCGAATGATAAAGGCCTCACGCCGCGTTCACCTCGAATTGCTGCCGAACCAGCTGGTGCCGTCAAATTCGTCTTGACCGACTTGCACCCACACATCCCGGATTGGACAGAGGCTTCCAAGCGCAGCGAGAATTTGAGCTTCGTGTCGGAGCCAGTGGATGCTGCGAACGCACCTGCAAGCCTGAATGGCAAGGATGGCAAGAAAATCTTCAGATTATACAATTTGGCTTATCATCATTTCGATGACAAGCTTGGAATGGATATTTTAAAGAATACCCTTGAGACAGCTGATGGTTTTGGGTATAAGATTCTCTACTTTATCCCCCACCAAAGTTACTGACGTTCTACAGCATTTTTGAGCTCCAAGAACGAACAATCTCTTCCCTCATAACAATGTTCGCAATGGGCATTATGATAATGGCCATCACCCCCTTCTACTTTTGGAGATCGCCAGGCCACCTCTTCTTTACTTATATCATCCCGATCGTACCTTTCGTTCTTGTCTTCGACGGGATTATCTCGTCGTTGCGAACCAGAAGCTCGGAGGAGATTCAGGCTCTGATGAATGAGTGTGGAGCTTCCTGTGATGGCTGGACTGTCAAGAGTGGGCAGGAGCAGCACACATGGCCCACGGGTTACATGACCTGGGTAATTGGCCTTAAAACTCAAACTTAGACTTGGGTTATCTACTGTAACCGAGAATGGAATGGTATTTGTAATAACACGATTTTATATCCATCTCCCACGTGGAAGTGTTTGAAGCTCCCTGTGTAAATCTCTGGACATTTCAGTTTCTAGGAGAACGATTTCTAAGGTATTTCTTGCTATTTGAACCAGTGTTCATCTAACATCTGGGGAGATCTCCTCAGATTCACTCCCCACGATATCAGTATTCGTTGTACCTATTCATCCACAACTATGCTCGATTTGTACCCACTACTTTGCCTATGAGCCGTAATTTCTATGTACCTTTGAATTCTGGAATCCTTGCTACTTGAAGGATGGTAGACTGCCAGCTGTGCTGTGATGGATATTGGAATGTTTACCTATCCGTGGGAGGAAAGCTTCACGTGGTGAGTTTACTGACCGCGAAGAAGCTAAATATGTGGAAATCAGTGTCAGGGAACTCTGAATGCGGGTCGTGGTGACATTGTTTTTTGAGCCAGGAGTGACAACTGTGGGATGATCTATTCTAGGGTATACGCTGGGGTCTCATCGATGAATCGAGCCCCGAGTGGATTGAGTTTTGCATGAACGCGGTCTTAAACCGGTTCTTAAGTTTAGAGGTCCGAAGAGCTTATTTTGTTTTACTGATCCCTCCACTTCTGGACTGAAGACTTTCGGGGCAGTGCCATAGGTAACTTCTCCATTGAATGTATTGTTGTCCTACCTATACTTGAACCTTACTTACCTACTACCCACCTACTCTGGGGTGTAGACACGTGATTAGCAATTGTTCTCTAAAGTCGCAGGAGATCGGAGTTCCTTCGACGAAATAAGGACACATATCTTTGCAACTCCATGAGCCTGACTGAGCTTGAGTCTACTCAAAGCAGATAATGAGAGACCAATCATTTAGATCATATATATTTGGTCATGTGATTTCGTGTTTCTCGCGCCTCGCTTGTGATAAATCGGATAATCGGCATGCGTCATATCTGTATCGTATCCTGAGAGCTCTTCGATTGTCACCAGCGCTCACCTTGCTTATCATAAAGAGTCTTTGGATGGGATATCAATTTATAATGCAACTGAAAAATACACTCATCTCTCAAAAAATCCCCTCAACCTTTCATACTACCCGATTTAGGCAACAATGCACTTCCATGCCACCGAAGAGAAAGAGGTAATCACCAAAGTCAACAACCAGCACTAAGGTGCACATTGAAGGATTATCATAATTTCAGGTCTAGGGAACCAAAAGACTCCACTTTGTCCATGGCTGGAAGGAAAGCAACCACCCGAGGGAAAGGGAAAAGTGTGGCATCGTCGAGTCGGAGTGCAGTTCCAGAAGTTTATCAGCAGATGCTTGCTGAAGCACTTCCCACGCAATCGGACATTCCCGAGCGGCCGTTGAAAAAACGAAGGACGGGTCGGCGAAGTGTTCCTCAATTTCCAGAGAAGCCGGCCGGATCTACTCATCAAGACGACGAGGACGAGGAAGAGGAAGCAGAATTTGAAGATGTCCTTGTGGCTAGTGATTTCGAAACACCGGTAAAAGCTCAACAAACTGCCCTACGAGGGTTGGACGAGGAGTCTGATGAGAGTGATCGGGAATGGGAGGGTGTAGATTTTGATACCCTGCCTCAGGACAATGAACCGAGCGGCGATCTTGAATTGACTCTCAAGCCGAGAACAACTCCTTCACGTCAAAAGCCCACTCCTAAACGGAGAGTTCTTTCTAAAGCAGAGAAAGTTCTCAGACTGGAAACTCACAAGATGCATGTTCTGTGTCTTCTGGCACATCTGGATCGCAGGAATGAGTGGTGCAACGACGAAGACGTCAAAAAATCTCTTAGACCATTGCTGGATAAGAAGATGTTGACATTCCTCAAGCCGAACGAAAACTTACCTCAGTTTGGCAGAGCAGAATCTTTGAAAAGAGGGCTTTCGCAAGTGTCGTTTATGTGGAGAACGAAGTTCAATGTCACGGCGCGAGGTATTCGCCGAGCACTGTGGGCTGATGATGAAAAAGATATTCAAAATGTAAGATATTTTATTTAATTCTGAGATTTTGTTCATTCTGATTCGTGCTGCAGTTCCACCTGCCTGAAGACGCTGAATCTCCAATGGAGAGGTCTGACTTCAGGGCAGCTGCCAAAGCATTGAAAGGATCCCGAGACCTCGGTGCTCAACTCTACTGTGCTTTACTTCGTAGCGCTGGAGTTGAAACCCGCCTGGTCTGCTCCCTGCAACCATTGTCATTCACTGCCGGCGGACCGTCAATGCCTCGAAGCTTGGCTCCAGCTCTAAAGCCAATCTCACTAGAGAACAGCGGCGAAGGAGAGCCTGTCAATTTGCAAGGTGCCGAATCTCCACTTGGAAGTGCAAATAGAGCTTCAGCGCCTGGCCTACATCTCAAACCTCGCCGGCGACTTGGCCACCCAAATGCCGCAGCTTATCTGATGCCGGAAATGCCCCCTCCTGCACGCGTTCCACCAAAGCCAAAACGGAAAGTTATTCAGGAGTCATCATATCCAGTCTTCTGGGTCGAAGTTTTCAATGAGGCGCACCAGAAATGGCTCCCAGTCGACCCGCTTGTTACGGAAAGCATTGCAAAGCCTGAAGCTTTTGAGCCACCGTCGAATGACCGTGGGAATAGCATGTCATATGTGGTTGCTTTTGAAGAGGAGGGCTGTGCTCGAGACGTCACTAAAAGATACACAAAAGCTTACAACGCTAAGACGAGGAAAAATCGAGTCGAGTCTACTGAAGGAGGAGAAAAATGGTGGAGGCGGACTATGAGAACTTATTCTCGGGGTTGGATAAGTGATGCCGACCAAATCGAGGATACTGAGCTGGCAAAAGCTGTAGCTAGTGAGCCAATGCCGAAAAACATTGCTGACTTCAAGGATCATCCTACTTATGCATTGGAAAGACATCTAAGGCGGAATGAGGTATTGGTTAGCTTGCACGGTATTGGGAGAGTGGCTGCTGGCCGGGATCCTACGAGTCCGGGTGGTAAGAAAATGGAAAACGTCTACAGGAGACGTGATGTCAAGATCGCCAGGAGTGCAAATGCTTGGTACCGACTTGGAAGAGATATCAAGGCACACGAGCAGCCTGTGAAGACAGTGGCTCCCAAAGCTAGGCCTGGGGACGAAGATGTTGGGGACGAAGAGGACGACAGGGCTGGTACTAACCTTTACACCGAGGAACAAACAAAGCTGTACGTGCCACCACAAATAATCAATGGTCTAGTCCCAAAGAACGATTTCGGGAATCTGGACATCTTTGTTCCCAGTATGGTTCCCCAAGGTGGTGTTCACGTACCTTGTAAGTCTTCTGATCTCATGTTAGGGCATGCGCTGACTTTAAAAAGATGATGAAGCATCCCGTGCAGCCCGAATACTCGGCATAGATTATACGCCTGCGGTTACAGGTTTCGAGTTCCGAGGCCGACATGGCACTGCTATTTTGAAAGGTATAGTCGTTGCTGCTGAGTATGGTGAAGCTGTCGAAGCAGTGGTCGAGGGTTTCCGTGATGAGCGGGCCCAAGAAGAAGAGGACAGGCGGTCGTTTGCCGCATTGAGGATGTGGAAACGGTTTTTGATCAGTCTTAGAATTAAAGAACGAGTTGATGGGTATGAGGTCGAAGGCGAAGAGCCTGACTTTGTTCCCCAGGATGAAGATGATAGCGGCATGAACAGCGAAGAGTACATTGATGATGGTGGAGGGGGTTTCTTGATTGACTGAGCTATCTTAGGAGAACCAAAGCCTCGAGGATACAGTGGAGAGAACAATGATTTGTGAGGTTTATTATACATGTCATGTTATCAAGTCATTTTTTTTTTCTGGGTGTTTCTAGGAGCCTTAAGCCAGCCCAACCTGAACACAACTCTTTCCAACACACAACTCCAAGAATATTAAAGGATTTGAAGCATTGGCGGTCGGCACTACCCCGGATTTCAAGAAGTATAAGGCGCGGGCTCGCAGGCGCCGGCCCCACTTCTTCCAAGAAATTTCACCAGCCACCGGTCATTGACGTCATTTCGCATGAGCATCTCAGCCACAGAGCTTCGAGCGAACAAGAAACGTGAACAGAACATCCAATACAAGAAGACTGTGCCATGGATGAATGATCTCTAAGTCCTTCTTCTCTCGTGTTACTTCAGTTTGTTGATGGACATTGGTCAGTGCTGTAACATTGTACGGGACCGGCACACGCACAGAACAAAAGTACTTGACCAACAGCCAAAATGAACGATCCTGGACTCGACGAACCGATATCGAACGATGCTCAAGATCTGGAGAATCAGAAAAAAGATGAGGACGAAGAGACAAAAGAAGATGAGCAAGCTTTTCTGGCGCCGAGGTGAGTGTACATGACATGAAGTGGAGAACAGAGCCTCATGTCAACGATCTTGCCAAAGTTTAATAAATGGACCCTAGCTTGGCGAGATCGGGACATCAATACTATATGTGGATAATGTATGAGTGGAGTCTTGGAAAGATATTTGGCTGACTTTATGGCACTGCAGTCGATGGTGGTTTGCCAGCACTGCGTTTCCACTCATAGCGGGAACTTTCGGTCCCATGGCTTCCGCTTTCAGTATCTGCGCCTTAGCTGTTCACTGGAGGGTATACATCCCACCTGGTGCGGCAGAAGAAAATGGAATTCCCATACCGGACCCTAAATGGTTGAAACCCTCCTTTAAGTCTCAAATTTTGCAACTTTTCCTGAGTAAATAGATGCTGAGATGGGTTGCAATGCAGGTTAATCGGCATCAACGCAGCTCAATTGGCCATAGCTCTCATCTCAAATCTCTTCTTGCTCATGAATATGGCTAGGAGAATAAGATTCTCTATTGCTCAGCCAGTTACCATCATCGGATGGTCAGTTTACCCCAACTTTTGCTGGATGTTTCTGACATATTAGGTACCTTTCTTCATTTGCTCTTGTAGGCCTATGCGCATGCACGAGTGGACCTCTGGTCATCCAACCTACATCAGATCATGCTTTCACGCAAGCATACTACTACGCCATATTCGCCGCAGGCCTGTACTTCATCGTGGCTACTTTGATGCTAGTCACGGTCTATGGAGCCTACAGAGGTCATTACGACAAAGAGTTTCAGCTGACAATGAGCCAACGGACTTTGATGCTCCAGACGATCAGTTTCTTAGTCTACCTTCTAGCAGGAGGAGCTGTCTACTCCCATATTGAAGGATGGGCCTTCCTTGATGCTGTATACTGGGCAGACTTCACTCTTCTAACGATAGGTATTGGTGACTATGCGCCAACTACCCATCTTGGTAGAGGGCTTCTCTTTCCATTTGCAATCGGCGGAATAAGTTTGTGTTCCCAGCCCTTCTCCAATACCAAAAATTAACTCTCCTAGTCATTCTCGGTCTCGTCATTGGATCCATTCGCTCTCTCGTGCTAGAAAGAGGCAAAGTAAAGCTGGGCGCCCGAATGGTGGAAAAAGAGCGGCGTCGGCTCCTCAAGAAAATGCACAAGTCCGACAACAGCGAGATACTCGAGCCCATACCGCCAAACCAAGAATCCATGTCCCAATCATCGACCAAAACAGGTTCAAACAGCCTCGACGAGCGTGAACGCCGCCGGCTAGAGTTCGAGCTGATGCGAAAGATCCAAGAAGAAGCACAGACGAGAAGGCGATGGACTTCTCTTGTTACCTCCGGGTCAACATGGTTGGTACTGTGGTTCTCAGGGGCTGCAATCTTTCAAGCGACGGAGTATGGGCAGAAGTGGACGTACTTTGGCTCTCTCTACTTCTCATATACCTCTCTCCTGACGATCGGCTACGGAGATTTCTACCCCCAGTCTAACTCCGGGAAACCTTTTTTCGTATTCTGGTCTCTGCTCGCTGTTCCCTCCCTCACGATCCTGATCTCGAACATGGGAGATACCATTGTGAAAGGGATTCGAGATGTGACTCTCTGGATCGGGAACTTCACCGTCTTACCAGGAGAGCAGGGCATTAAAGCCACTCTCAAAGATTCAGCGACCAAATTGACTCGCGGCCGATTATTCAATGGCGAAATAGAGGAGCAGGCACCCGGAATTCTGGGCGAGTCCAACAAAAGAGGTGAGAAGGACGACGATTCCGACGACGACGATGATGGCGGCCACCGCCGCAAAAACGATCCTGAATCCGCGGCTCAACGAGTAGCCGGCGACCACGCGAAATCCGAAACTGCTCGGGCGAAGAAGCAAGGCGAAGGGGGAGATGAGATTCCGAAGAGCAAGAGGCATTACCATCTAGTCTTGATCATGGAGATTAGCAAAGTGATGAAGCATTTGAATAGTAGCCCGCCGAGGAAGTATACGTTTGATGAGTGGGCGTGGTATCTGAAGTTGATTGGGGAGGATGAGAATTCGGCGGATACGCATAGAGCTGCGCTCAGGAAGCCCAGACCAGATGGAGAGGGACTGGGTTCTGCATTGGGGGATCCGGACAAGAATGTTAAATGGAGTGAGTGATTTTCGAACTCCCTTTTAAGCGAGCTGGCTCCGATTGCAAATGCACAGATCCTCAAGGTCCTCTGGATAATGGAAGAATCAGAACTGACTTGAAACAGGTTGGGTCGGAAATCGAAGTCCCCTGATGGGCAACAAAGAAGAGTCAGAATGGGTCCTTGAGCGGTTGACTGCAACCCTAAATCGGGAGCTTGAGGAAATGAGAAAAGAGGAATTAGAGAAGGACGGGGGAGATAAAGGCGAGAACATGACGAAAGATAAGATTGGAGAGGGGGACGCCCCCCGCACTGATACCATTCAAACTATCACGGGGGAGGTAAAGGGGGGCCGAAACCCACAAAAGCATTAAGGGGGGCTGTTTTGGCGTTTGCGGGATGGAGCATGGGCATTTTTGGCATAACAGCATGATCTTGTAAATTGTGTTCTATAGTCTGAGTTGCATGGTATTTCCAAGGAGCAAGTCTTTCCATCCTTTTGACTATTGAAGCTCTTCCTCATCTTCAGAATCCTGAATAACCAATGGAGGGGCGGGATCAATCTCATCCAACAGACTGTGTGGCAGTAACTGACTCTTCGTCAAAAGCTGAGACCATGCCAATGAGTAAGGCATAATCGAGTCCGGTTCCTGGCGTTGAGAGCTACCAGCATGTGGGGCTGGCAACTTCAGAGGTGTGCTTGATGGCACTGGTCGAGTTGGTGATTCGCAGACGACGTCGACTAGTGATTGATGTCTTGGTGTTAGTGTCTGACTGAGGTCAACCGTTGTTGCTTGTGAAGCTGGTGGGCCCATCCTGCCCTTTGGGCATGGGGTGGTATAATCCGACGATGCTGGCTCATGGCTCTCAATTTCAGGCTTGATAAATTGGCTTAATGGCGGCTGTGGTAGAGCCTGAGATGAGGATGCCAGCTGTGTAAATTGCTTCATATTGCTCAGTAGCTGGGCTTCAGCTTCTTGTGTGTCCGTGGCCGAGGACCCCGGACCCTCTGACTCAGTATGGAATAGAGGAGGTTTCAGATTCGCTATGAGCTGATCAATAACAGCTGGTCGCACCCTGTTATATCTTTTGGGTGCTTCGTCTAGCCACTCGTTTGCTATAAGCTTAGACAATGATAAGGGATCTGAGAGTTCATAGAGCTGTAGGATCTCATAAGCATGCCAGGATCGACCTTTCTTCGCATTGAAATCCGCATTGCCTAAGCCACGCTCATCCGAAATTTCACCTGCTCGTTTGGCAGGACCTATCTCAGCCATGTATTTCAATGCGCATACTGGTTTCGCCTCATAGATCCAGAGACGGCAAACCGTGGGTGGGAAGGCATAGGGTCGCATATCGTGATCCTTTGCACGACTAAGAATATTGGTAACATGCTGAGAAGGAAGTGTTATGAAAATATCCGATGTGGCAGTTCTTGGTGCCATGCTTTCCATATACTGCGTTGCAAGCCGCTGGCTCTCCATGATCTGAGTTCTTTCCCTGAACGTCTCTGGTTCTGCGTCTGCATGTGCATGCATTTGTGTTGTAGGAGCCAGACCACTTAGTCGAGGAGAATCAATGATCTTGTCAACCTCGAACTGAGTTTCGGCTCCAATCTCTCCATAACATGACGCTGTGTCCTCTGGCTGATCTTCCTCTTCCTGGATAATAGTCTGCTCCAATTCTCCGTCTTCGTCTGCCACCTGCCCTGTAACTCCTTCTTCCTCAACTTGGCCAGTTGCAGCTGGTAGTTCTCTAGGCACTTCAATCTCTTCTTCACTCTCTGCATCTGAGTCCTCAATTTCCGTCTTCAAAAGAAGAATTCCTGAAGCCTGGGATGCATAAGGGGTAGATTCAAGCTTTATCAAAGGTGTTGATTGCCCTTCGTTGTCTTCTTCTACCTGCTCCTGCTCTTCCTCCACATCCGGTAAGGCAAACCGAACACTCTTCGCTGGACTGGACCGTTTGGAAGGCGTTGACGGGATACGACTAATTTGACTAGCATGAGTCCCACTCTCGTGACTGTTAAGAATCTCTAGTTTTGGTAACTGGGGAGAGCTGCCTTGAGGTTTCTGATTTGTATTGAAAGGTATTGGAGTGTTCAAAGAAATTTCATTTAATGGTGAACGTCTTGTTGCCGAGCTTCGGGAATGTACTGACAGAGGTGTTCCTGGTGATTCTGAAGAGGGGATTTCTCGGGGCAGTGGACGATGTGGTGTCTGTGGCGGAGCCATTTCTCTTGCTGGAGATTCTGGGGGTGGCGGCGCGGTGGTAGCTTTCTTTGTAGCTTTTATAGCTGGGCTTTTCTTAACCTTTGAAGGTTTGACGGATTGAGTTGAGCTCGGAACATCAAAGATAAAACAATCTTCTTCCTCGGGGGTCGAATTAAAACTCCGGTCAAGTTGCGTCAAGGTCTGTGTGTGAAATTGAGGTGTCCTCGAGGGCTCATCTCCAGCTGTCTTCCTCCGCTTGCTCTTACGTTTCTTGGTTTCCTTTTCCATCTCCTGGCCCAGCTCTTGCTCCTCTTCGTCTGGGGCTGATTTAGTACTCCAGACTTGGCTTATCGTCTGTGTGTGCATTTGAGGGGTCGCTGAAGGTTCATCTCCGGTGGTCTTCCTTCGTTTCCTTTTTGGTTTCTTGATTTCCTCCTCAAACTCCTGGTCTTCGTCCTCTTCTTGTTCTAGATCCTTCATTTGCTGCATTTTCAACCAATCCATCTGAGTGAGTGTATTGTCCAGCTTTGAAAGTTGAACACCAGTCTTCTTCCCATACGACTTGATCCTCCTCATCGGAGCTGTTAGCTTGGCTTGCCTAAGAGGGGTTGCGGATTTATAGACTCGTTTTGCAGGGGCGCTGACCCTTTTTCGTGGTGGCATCTTGAATCCAACATCATAATGTACGAAAAGGTAAGTACCTTCGTGGTTGATAATATCTGTCGCCACTAAACGCGGTGTCATTCCGAGAGACGCGTCGAGGATTTAGCGCGATTTTCGTGTTTGGCCTCGGCTAACCTTGCTGGTGATCTCATCTCCCAAGCCTCCCTCGAAGATCATAAGATGATAAGAAATGAGGAACCCATATCACTACTACTAGTCTCTTTACTATTTGATTTGATTACCCATGGAAGAGAAATGCTTAAGGTTGGCAAGTTTTGTAAAAGAGCCAACCTAGCAAGGATAAATCTACCTAGAGATTGCAAGCTAATGAAAGGGAGAACGATTTTGTTTCCTCGTGCCAGTTTCAAGAAAAGTAGATTGGGAGAGTGGTCGATTGAGCGTCTTCATAAAGCCCCACGGCGGCATGCCTAGGTAGTCCACGAAAAGAAGAAGTCCTCAGCCTTGCATGTCAGCCTTATTACCCCTGCAATATTAAGCGAGGGGAAGTCTGCGCGGCTCGATTGCCTAGGTACTCTCGAACTACCAGTATTTAACATCCCCACTTCCTTACTGGCGGCAGGTCCTCCATATCTCACTATCAGTCAATTGAATTAAATAAACTTACTTTTATACCACCAAGACCCACGAAGCAACCCTCACAATGGCGAACCCCTACGAAGGTAATCCATAACCCATCCTCCTCCTCTCACTCTGTTCATAGTTAACACCACTGTCCCAGTCGAGCACAACATCAAAGACAAGCCCGTCAGCCAAAACCGCCGGCCCGACATGTCTTCCTTCTTTAACCAACTCTCCCAAATCTCAACCGACTCCACCTCCTCCCGGACCCACAACAACCCGAATGCAACCCCCACACCTGTCGAAGTAGCAGCCGCCGCTCGCCTCTTACAAGACCAATTCACCTTCCTGCTCGAGAATTCGGAGAACGAAGATCACAGCGCCTTTCTGGAGAATCTCAGACTTACTGTGCAAGAGCAGATTGAGGACCCGCCGGAGAACGTCGCTGGTGTGCCACAGAGTTATCTCGATGAGCTAGAAAGGGTGCCGAAGAAGGCTTTGAAGAAGGATGATATGTGTCCCATATGTGCAGAAAAATTCCTGGATGATCAGTATCCGTTGGTTGTGCAATTGCCATGCCATAAGACGCATAGATTTGATTTGGAGTGTGTGGGACCTTGGTTGAGGCTGCAAGGAACTTGTCCACTGGATAGAAAGGAGCTGATGAAGAAGAAGGAGGTGCCCAAGGTGGAGAAGGCCGAGGAAGAAGATTACGATGAGATGTTTGCGTGAGTGTTTGTGACGGATTGAGTGATAGATGAACTCTGCATCAGAATGGCGTTCGGGATGGATTGAGAGGACTTATTATATCGTTGCAGTCTTTCGAAGGCTGCCAAAATTCACACTCGGATTCAGAAGTGCCTCTTCAAGCTCAGCAATATCCCAGATCTAAAAATCCTCTTTGGATTGGTGGGGTGAGGATGAGATCTCCTCTTCGAAAGAGTTTGCTCATTGAACTGTAAAGTCAGCTCTTCCTGGGATGTAACGTAGATTTAGTCTGTTAAGGAGACAAGCTGTTGAATTACGCAAGCTGGAAGCAATAATAATACGACCTCACGATAGCTCTTCATATTTTTGTCCTTTGAAATAATCAAACAACCTAAATGCCCCGGTAAGACTAGGATATTGCAGTCTTAACATTGGACAAAACAATCACCCTGAAATCGGACGAAATGATAAATTCCACATTATTGGCCCTGCCTCGGGACGAAAGTCCCTTATATACGATAAATAAATGTTTAACCAACTTTCAGCACAGCGCAAGCGTGAAGCAAATCAGTATTGATAAAAAAGATTGTATTGTGTCGTAAGATGATCAACTTCAACACATGATATATCGTCAAATCCTAAGGGTCAAAAAATACATCCGAACCAAACCAAAACCAATGGAACATAACCATTATTCCTTAAATCCCCAGGGCCAATGCGGCCGACGCCAATGTAGCACCACCAAAACCTATCCGTGGCACATCGTCCGAAGGCCCTTTAATGTAATCACAACGCCTCCAATCCCAGTAATGCTCTTGCTGCAAGGGGTATCCGGACTAAGCCTTACTCTTTTTAGGTTCACTTGTCTTATGATCAATATAATTCTTCATGATCTTGTTGAAGTCCGATTCGTTGACCACTGCGCCGGTCTCGGAGCACTTGGCCTTCTTTTGAAGATCCTTGCAAAGGAGGTCAAGGTCGAATTCCCCCTCCTTGACCTTCGGGCAAGCTTGTAGTCGATCCCTGGAGCGAGGTCAGTAATTGATTCAATAGGGTTTGGAGAATTATAGGCAAATAACTGGAGTGCATTTGAGAGAACATACCAGATGGTGTTGCAATTAAGCATCTTTGAAGTATCCTCTCCAGGAACAACCTCGTCTTCCTCATTCTGCTTTGCGTCAATTTGAGCAACCAGATCTTTCTTAGGTGGTGCGGGGCTCGGCGCAATGTTATATGGGCTGCTAAAATCCGGAAGAGCATAGGCTTCAGTGAAGAAGCTATCACTGTAGGGTTCTGCTGAAATAATGTTCTCCTGTGGTTCGCGGTAGTCACCAAATAGCTGGGGGTCAAATTGGTTGCCATTTTGCTGAGCAAACCAGTCGATGCCATTAATGTCAAAGGCGGGAGTCTCGAGATTTCCTGATTCTCCAGTCTCAGACATTGTACGGGGAATTGGGTTGTTTGGATTGCCACAAGCCATGTTGAGCTTATCGCAGAAGGTGAGCTCACCTTCTCCAGAGGCACCAAGATTCTCCTCTCCAATTGTTGTTAGTGTGACATCAGCAGGCTTGCTGTAGACAGGTGATTGAATAGTAGGCTCTGGAGAGGTACCACAAGAGGAGCTGGTGCCGTGATTGGAATTTGAAGAGGCCGACGGTGAACTATATGATGTGTTGTGTCCAGTACTCATAGTTCCATTGGCTGAATCGGTGCTTGATCTTGAGCCATTCGAAACGGCATTGGTGGTGTTTGGGAAGAAATCGAATGGCGGAGTCTTCCCGACGCTGTCGAGAAGAGAAGGACTAAAGAGCCCAGAGAGACTTGCCATGTCCCCGGCGTCTAGTTGAGCGGGCGTCTGGTTCAAGCCAGTATTTGAAAAACTAGTTGTGGATCCATTGCCATTGGTAGCAGAATACTGCAAAGATTGATTTCGAGGGCTACGCTGGTCCCTGTCAATTGTATTTGGTAACCCATGCTGTGTTACGATAGACGGCGATGTAGAGCCTCTATTGCCATTGACTGCTGTGGAAGTTGGAGGGCCGGGAAGACGACCAAATCTTGGGCATTCAAATTGGAAGTTGACATCGTTAGGGTTGTTGACAACTCCATTTCCAGGACCTTTGCCAGCAAGGTAGGGCGGTATTCCATTATTCAGAGAAGGGCTGCGGCCAATACTTCCCGACAGTGATATCCGCTTGCGATACTCTCGTAGTTCCATGCTCATTTTCTCTATTTGTGCACGAAGGATACTATTTTCGTGATTGGCCGACTCCGAGGCTTTCTGTAAGTCCTCTACTTTTGTCTCTAAATCCTTGAGGTGCTTTTCCTTGCGTTCCCGGAATGCCCGTTGAGCAGCACGATTTTGAGCCTTGCGCTTCTATGGCAGGTATCAGCGGCTGTTGCGATAAGGAGCGAATTTAACTAAGACTACTCACAGAAGTAGGCTCAGACGTTAAGGGCTTTCTGCCAGGCTTTTTGGTTGTCTTCTCGTCGCCCTCCCTCCTTTTTCCGCCACCCTCCCCCTCATCGTCATCATCAGGATGGCTTCGCTTATCGTGGACATCAGCATCACCATCTGAAGAGGATCCGGGCAATTTTCCAATCATCTGGCCTTGAGAATCATTGCTGAAATCATAATCGAAGCTGCCATCGGCGTCGAATTCGTAGTCATAATCGATGAAAGGGCTGTCGTCGAAGCCGTTCACCAGGTTCAAAGATCCGGAACCCGGAGCTTGGAGCGGGGACTCCGTGAAAGAACCAGGAGCCATTGCAAAGGAATCGGTTGATTGATTATTCGAAGCTTCAATGTTTGAGAACTTGTTGTTCGAATTGAGGGCTGCGTAGAGAAGTTGTTCTTGCCTTGCGGGTAGTGTGAGGTTGGGACTGATCGTGTTGCTCTTGGCTATGGTAGCATCAATAGGAGCTCTGTCTGCTGTTCCGAAGGAATTGGCTCCTTTGATAGCGTCAATCGAAGCCCGTCCCAGTTCGCTTGGGGTCGCTGACTCCTGCAACGTGTTTAACGTGATGTTGAAGTAAGTTGTGAAGGCAGAAAGGATTTGGACAGAAAAGTCGTGTATGTAAGCTAGCTTATGCCGGCTCGCGGACCCTTGAAGTAAGAAAGCGGAGGTCACTTTACACTCGAGGTGAATTATTGCGTCCTGGAAAATGTGGCCGTAAAGAAAATCGTGGCCAGTCTCTTGGTTCCAGACTTTGGGTGTGCAAAGATTCGTGTTGACTGATCATGGGGTAATTGGGTGGTGAAAAGAGGTGGGTCAAAATGGGCGCATGGAGGGGAGGTTGATTATCAAGCACACCCAGCCGTCTTCTACGCCCTTCTCGGACTTTAGCGGGTTTCGAGATTCGCAGCCCCCTCTGCCTAATGACAGGGACAGAGGTGTGTCTGCAGATACAGCTTAAGGCTTACTCTCTCTTCATAGCCCAATCTCAGAGCAGAAGCAGCTCACAATGTGACTCAGGTCGGGGAAGTCGAAAAATACACTGACGCCATCATGCATCCCGTATCTCAGACTCAAAGTGACAAGACGATGAACAGTGGAGGGGCTGGCCCGCTCGTGCGATCCTCGGTGGCGACGGCTTTCAGAAATCCCATGTAAACCTACCAAATCTGCCAGGTACGGAAACAATCGACCATGCACTCACGGCATAGCTCCCTGGGCTAGATACGACTTAGGTTTCACCAGGAGCAGTGCATGCGCAGGCTATCTCTAACTTACATGTTGAACGAGATGAAGACTTTCGGGCTTATCACGTGATGATAAGATGTCAATCCACCAGCTCCGCTCTGAAACAAAGGCGCTAAGACGAATGAGTGCAAGTCACATCTCTCCGTCTCGACAGTGACCTAACCTCCAAGAGAGGCTGTTATTCCTGACGCCCGACTTCAATCACAGTGCTACTAATTCCAAATATGGATCTCGCTTACGATCATATCCAGGAGGAGGCGCTCTCGCCAGAAGAGCATGCAGACAAACCAGAGCAGAAGCCTGAGACCACAACGCTCAATTCGGACTTCCAAGAAGCATACAAGGCCATCTCATCCAGCCCCTGGGGAGCTAGGCTAGGTGGATTCTTCGGGAGTGTCGTCAAGCAGGTAATCTATTGCCATCAGTATCCGAAAGAATATTCACTGATTACGTCCTATAGGGTGAGTCCGTGTACAAGGAAGCACAACAAGAGCTCTCGGCCGTTGGTGAGGAGGCATCGAAAGGTCTTACTGATCTGAGATCATCTATTATCAACCGCACCCGCGGCTTATCTCTAGGACAAGCCCACACTTCTGGAGGACAAGCCGTAAAGGACAATGACGGAGACAAGAAGGAGATGTCAACAGATGAAGCGTTGAAGGAATCAGAAGGAGTTCTTGCCAGACTACGGACAGAAGCTGCCAAAAGATTGAAGGAAATTGAGAAAGCAGAAGATGCCGCAGATGAGGCACTTTTGAAGTTTGGAACAAACCTACGGAATTTCTTGAAGGATGCTGTAACTATCGCTCCTCCGTCCGAGGAAGCTGGGCAAGGCAATACTGTGCTGTTCGAGAGTAAAGATGCATCTGGCAAACGCGTCATTCACACAACAAGATTCGATGCCCAACTCCATGTTATTCACTCATCCACGGACAGTTTCACAAAAGATCCTGTTAGCGAGGAGTATGCGCGTTGGACCAAATCTTTTGATCTGGACAGCAAGACAGAGGATATAAGCAAGGACCTGGAGAACTTTACTGAATTGAGAACCTCAATGGAGAAGTTGGTGCCGGACACAGTACCATACGGTGATTTCTGGAAGCGGTACTATTTCCTCCGGCATAGCATTGAGACAGCTGAGGCCCGCAGGAGGGACCTGCTTAAGGGTATGCATCAAGAAAGTACTGACTTCATAATATTACTGATATGTTGTAGGAGCAACCGCTTCCGCAGAAGAGGAAGTAGGATGGGATGAGGATTCTGATGACGAGACGAGTACGAAAGTTGCGAAGTCTAAGGCTGAGCCAGCCCGCCCTGCTTCGACCGCATCTTCTACAACGCTACACCCAGCAACCCAAACCCCAGACCCTGCACTTCTCAAGCCTGAAGAATCACGTAAGTCCCACGATGAAAAATCCCAAGCGGATAGTGATGGAAGTTACGATGTCGTAGGCGCAGCTTCAGGTGCGCCAAGTCATGCTCCTGATAGTCCAAAGGACTCTCGAAAGGGGGACGATAGTGAGGAAGAGGACTGGGAGTAGTCGTACCAATAGTTGTATGTCTGATAAAGGCGTCGAGCGGTCTCTTTTTGGAATTCATGGATTATGGCGTTTTGTAGCAGTTTTATTCACCAGCACCGCCGAGTCTACAATACCTGTAGACGGGGTATAATGCAGCAAGGATACTCTCCTTGAACGCCGTTTAATGCGATGCGTAATGCAAACTCAGGATTCTTCATCACCTCTTTTTCTTGGTGACTTTTGTAAAACCATCTTCATCAACTTCCGGGACCACAGGTTCCTTAACTCTGACCAGCGGAGGTGCCTCATCCATATCCACATCTTGATCCTCCTCGTCATCACTGTCGTCTTCTGAGCCATCTGTCTCATCTTCCTCCTCATTCCTCTCCCTCTTCTCGAATAACTTCCCGACATCCTCACTCTTTCCACCCTTCCTGTCCCACCTCTCTTTCATAGACTCCACCTCTCTAAAATCACCCTTGCCACAATCCTTCCTCAGTCTCAAGATCTGCTCAGCAACCTCATACCCACTCTCATCATCCACATTGACCTCAAACTCATCCAGCATAACCTGCAGCAAGAAGGTCTCTATCCATTCTCCATCCGCATCGGGGTTTTCTTCCAGCAAATCAATAGTCGTTTGTGCGAACCATTCCCGCTTGTCTTTGCTATCAGGACCTCCCCAATTATTGACCACGGCGAGGGAAAGAGAAGGCCAGAAGAAGAGGGAGAGCGTTACGCCGAGTTCGAATTGAGCTTTGCATTTCTCTGTAAATAGGTTAGCCGCAACTCCTGAATCGTACCTTGGAAGGCATACCTTGTGAAGGCGCACTGCCCCCACTGACTTCCATCGGGCCAGACATCTTTATTGCAGAGCTCTTAGCCTTGTAGTCTTGAATGTGGGGGTGTGGTGGGATGTATAAAATTTCCTAAACTTTAAAAATATCATCGGCTATTCTGGGGCCGAGTTTTGTGGGGCTGTGGCTGGTGAATTCCGACGTCATGCGCAAGCTTCAGATGCAATTTGGCTAGGCAGGTAGCGGTAAACCACGTCCTTTTCAGTGAGTTGTGATGCTGCTGTTGATCTCTTCGTCTTTTGTTTTCCGGCCTTGATTCATGCTTCTCGTCTCTAATATTCCAATACCCTCTCCTTTCTTCTCGCACAGCAAGGGAAAGCGCACCGGGCGAGCTTTGCTTGCTATTGTTCCAGCCGCATCAGTACATTCAATTCGTTCTAGGTGAACAAAAAGATAGAGGCACGATGGTAATGAACACGGCTACTGTGGGAGCAGCAGTGACTCCCGCCGTTGTGGAGACATTCTTTAGCCATGTAAGCAATTTGTACCTTATTCAAAAGCTCTGCTAATTGTCGCAGTACCTGAACCGGAAACCCCTTCATCAGAAGCCCACAGCTCATATCTCCTACGACGAGGGATTACACTTAATTCGCAAGTTCTTAGTGTATGCTTCCCATCATACTGTCGAGGAAGTTCAGCACTTTACAGCTCAATGGGTTCCACATCCGCGCTGGGTTAAGGTTGATGAGCTCAAGATACCCGAAGAATATATCACGAAGTCTGCGCAGGCTATACAAGAGCAATTAGGACATCATGGCATTGAGAAAGTGGGTGGGAAGACTTGGTGGCAGTGGCGAAGAGCAGGGAGCGAGTTGGCGGCTGAATGGATTGAGATGAGGGCTGATTACGAAGAGCGGAAGCGAACTAATAATGCGGGGACCAGAGTGATGTTATATGTGCATGGTGGTGCATACTTCTTTGGAAGTGTAGATGAGCATCGTTATCAGATGCAACGACATGCGAGGAAGCTTAAGGCGCGCGTTTTTTCCCGGTAAGTTTTCTGACACGAGTAGGAAGACGCGAAGGACTAATTTGTTGGCAGTGAGTATCCAAGACGTCTTATATCTTGATGTTTCTCTAATTAAGACAGCGCGATACCGACTTGCGCCTCAATTTCCGTTCCCTTGTGGTCTGCAGGACTGCTTAGCTGCATATCTATATTTGCTAACAGTTCAGGACCCAAGTCATATAATTTTGGCTGGTGATTCTGCTGGTGGAGGTATGGTCTTGAGGTACGTCTCATATATGTAAGTTGCAGACCTTCGGTTGACTATTATTAGCATGATGGTTATATTGCGAGATCGAGGAATTCCTCTTCCTGCTGGAGCTATACTAATATCCCCCTGGTGTGATCTTACACACTCATTTCCAAGTGTTGCGGGCGACAATCCTTTGGATTATGTCCCTCCCCACGGTTTTCAACAAAAGCCATCGGCTTCCTGGCCTCCTCCAAACTCGGACGACATGCTTGCTATAGAAGAAGGCCTCATTAAGGACTTGTCTCATAATGACCGATCCAAGCATCATCAAAGCGAAGCAGATGCTGTTCAAGGCTTCCATGTCGATACTCATCCGAACCCTGCTACTCAGAACGCCAATGCAGCTACAGGCTCCACCACTAATGGCAATATACCAACTGCAAATACAATCCCAGGATCTGGTCAAAATTTATCCATTATGATTGATGGGAAGTTGGTCGAAATCAAGGACCAGATTCAAATGTATGCTTCAAATCACCTCATCTCGCATCCTATGGTCTCCCCTATTTTACAACCCTCACTTGGTGGGCTTCCTCCGCTGCTCATCTTGACAGGAGGTGGTGAAATGCTTAGAGATGAACAAATATATGTCGCTCATAAGGCTGCAAATCCCGCAAAATTCCCACCAGGAGACGCTTATCTTGATGAAAATCCTCACGACGACAACAGAAGCCAAGTCAACCAATGGAAGCCAACTGACGTCCAATTGCAAGTCTGGGACGACCTTTGTCATGTGGCACCAACGCTCAGTTTCACTCGCCCTGCGAAATATATGTACCGGTCAGTGGCACAATTCGGCGCTTGGGCACTTGCGAGAGCTCAGAAGACGGAGATTGAGATATTGGACGACGATAATGTTTCGATCATTTCTAAGTCTGACTCGGAGGAATATGATGCCACGGTTGAGAAGGTACGCAATAGCACTATTGGCCAATAAAACTTTTACTGACATGTATTCAGGAGAAGGCTGAGGCAGGTTCTAAAACCGTCGGGAAGGCCGGTGATGCTCTGCCTCCTTTCAAGAGCCATATGATTCGCCAACGAGTTGATCGTCATGGAATTATCTCCCCGCTTGAGCCTGAATCAGAACTTCCAGGTTGCACCCTATCCCCAAGTGAAATTGGTGTAATCAAAGAAGGCCCAGTCAAGAAGTGGATGACCGCAAAACGAGAATGGGACACTAAATACGCTTCGGCAAAGCGACGAGTTCAGAGGCAGCGAGCAAGAGAAATGGCACAAGGCTACGAGCAGTTTGGGGACGGAGAAGTTCCGCCACCATCTGCATTAGCAGGCCGAAGAAAGACAGGCGACGATCTCAGAGAAAAGAAGAAGGAACGAAGTTGGGGAATGAGCTTATGGTCGCTGTGGGGCAGCAAGCACGATGAGGAAACCATGCAACGTGAACAAGAGGCGGACAAAGCTCCCGAAACCACTGTGGCCTCCGCTGACGATGGCGCGGGAGCTCGCCCGCTCCATGATACTGAAACAAATCAAGGGAAACTACTGGACCAGGGGACGAAGCCATCCCACAGCCGAAGCAGATCAAGAAGAAGAACTGTCACCGATCAGCACCAGACCGAAACCCAAAACGAGGTAGACGAAAACACGCCGGCCGCTGACTTACTTGCTTTGAAAAATGAAACGTTGGGACAGCCTTCAGACAATCATCTCACCCCGGAGTTCGCTGCGAAGGGCACTACTCCAGCCATACTAATCAGGGCCCCTACTAACGAAGAATACGACCTCAAGAGGCCAAAAGCGGGCGGGATTGCCTTCCCGTTCAGCATTCAAGGGCACAATGCTAGTGCGAGCATGACGACCTTGACCAGCGAAATCGGCGTGGCGCCCATAGACGATGTGAGAACTAAAGGGGTGATGAAAAGTGGAGTCACGGAAAATGGGGCTGATATTCATGCTGCGAATGGGACTGGAAGTAGTACCGAAGAAGCGAAGGCTATGAGGGAGAATGAACAGTCTGTTAATGGAATGACTATCTCTGAGAAGGGAAAAGAGAAGGAGAATGAGATGCCAGCCAGCTCCACCGATAGTGACAAAGTGGTTGAAAATGGGCAGGTTGTGAGTGCTGAGAGACCGCCTTTGGAGACGTTTGTTACGGCTGCGAGTAGCTTTCCTACATTATGAGCTCAACAATCTCTTGCCACCAGTTGAAGTTGGGGATTGAGTTGCGTGTAAGGATATGGATGTTGTAAGTAAGATCAGCTTAATGGAGCCGTTGAGGGTTCTCTATCATCGCCCAACCAGTCTTGTAATCTGGAATATACCAAATGAGCGAAGGTTCACTAGTTTTAAAGGTTTTTATTTTCGAGAGGAAGTTCTTGCTTTCATCTGATCATACTTCTCGCTCCAAAGTTTGCTTCGGTTCACCTTGCTTGCAATAAACAAATTAAGCAAACCGTAAACAAATTCTCATCATTCATGCCATATCGCAGCACCAAACCCAAACTCCAGATCGCTCTGCGCGACATGCAAACCCATCTAACCCCCATCTCTATGTACCAACGGTCCATATATATACAACATATCTACATTTCACTCCTCACACATCAGTTCAATAATATTCCGGCAAACCAGAGAAGCTCGGGGCCAGCGCGGCACAGTTGTATTCAGGCGCATAAGCCTTCGCAGGTAAAATGCCCGCCGCAAGTCCGGCCTGATAGCTCCACTGCGTCGCACTCTCAGTCGCCCAAGTCCAATAAAACCATCCCCATCCCTTTTCAAAGCTCGCCATCTGAGCCTCGGCAAACATCTGTAAGAATTGCTTATAAGTCGAGCTGTACTGGCTGGGATCTGCATTTGCATCCGTACATTCACATTGTGAGTTCTGTGTGGGGCAGTCAGGGGAAAGGACTTGAGTAGTTGGGTCTCCTGAAGCAAAAGTTCCTGTCCAGCGATTTCCTTGACCGACATTGTTCAGATATGGGGCGCAATCCGTATCGGCTTGAGACCATTCGGCGAAGATGGTGGGTCCGAACCCTGTTGCAACGTTCATGCTCTGTTCTGCTTGCTCAGTCCAGCCCTGGCAGGCGTAGTTGACTTTCATGGTGTGATTTAAGTTGATTTGATTTGCGTTGAAGATCACATATTGATGAGCGTCCAGCACCATCCCGTCGTAACCTTGCAGTTGGCCTTGCCACTTTGCTAAACCCATGAAGCCGTCACCAAAAACAACGTAGGCGTTCATACCGTTCTTGCGAACGATGGTGTACGCGCTTGCTGTCCAGTCCAGAACCTCGGATTCAACAAGATAGGTCATTCTCGGCTCGTTCGCTAGGCCGTAGAATGAGATGATGTTTTGGTAACGTGGTTGGGCGAAGAATTGTGAGAGCTGATCATGAATCTCGAGAGATCGATTGGCATTAAGAGCTCCATCTGTCCCGTTTAACCAACCTATTAGCCCTTGATGTCCACTATGATTCCAGCCATTCTGACTACCGGGTAGACCATGAAGATCCAGGTTTATTCGGAGGCCGTGCTTTCGTGCCCACTCAATACCACGGAGAAGATATCTCCACGATGTTCGGAAAAGATACGGATCCCCAGGATATGTTGTTACAGCCCAATATGAAAAGGGTATTCGAACATGATCAAGTCCGGCGTTTGCAATATCTATAAAAGTTTGCTCGGTGACAAATGTTGCATAGTGCTTTTCCAGCGTTGACTGAGCCGCAGAACCAAGATGGCTTGTTAAAGTCCACTCATCGACAATCCCCAAACCAGAATCGTAGTTGAATAGAGACGGTGTTATAAACGGTTCGAGCGACAACCATCCCCCAAGATTGACTCCTCTCGCCGGTGTGCTAGCGTAAGATCCCCATGAAGTTGATATTGGTGGAGTGTTCGAGTTCGCACTTTGGGAATCATCCCACGCTGACATCAATCCCATGATCGGAAGTCCTCCAACGGTCTGATTCGTATAGGTGACATTGAAATCTGTTGTGTCATACCACGTAAACGGATCTAGATACGTCCCTTGGGCAGCCGCTGGGATATCCGACTCTGACATGCCACCAAGATTGGAACTTGAGGAGCTACTGCTGGATGAAGTCGATTTCTTCTTGGAGACGACCACTACAACCACAACTATAATGATGAGAAGTACCACTGAGGCCCCAATGAGCATCCCTAGTAGTCAAAGTCAATTTCATCTATCAAAGGTTGTTGTAGATGGAACCTACATAATCGTTTCCTCTGTCTGCCGTCATCGAAGTCTTCGTATTTTTCGCCGCCTCTAAATCCTTTTAACCTATAACTGTCCCCTTCCTCAAGGAGAGCCCCACTGACTACCCTCCGCTTCTTCCTCTTATGCTGCCTCCTGCTTTTCTCAACCACCAATTTCTCATCCACCACTTCCCTATGCCGTTTCCGTCTTTTCTTTTGTGGTGTAACCTCCTCTGCTCTCCCTCGCTGTTGTTGATTTAGTCGATTGAGTTGTGCTATTGCATCCGCAGATAGTAGCTGAGAGCCGGATTGTGACGAAGACGATTCATGTCTCGCTTTCGTGTGGCTTCTACTAGCCCTCTTCTTCTCGTGGTGATGGCTTCGTTCTCTAGGTCTTTTGCGTGGGGACTCTTTCGTAGCCATGACATTCTATTCGTCGTTGTAATTCTGCCTGCGATATCAAGAATGCACCAGTATTCTCGAGCAACAACAAATACAATACCCAAATAATATGTACAATGGAATGTAGCGCCGCCTGCGTGGCCACGCCATCTCTCCGAAATTCCTGTTTTCGATAGCAAAGCGTTGACGGGGCAACTATCGCCAAGTGGTGCTACGACCGATAAGAAGCGACGACATAGAGCCCGGCTATCCACGGCCCTAGCTTTCTGGACATAAAATACCACACCGACGATGCCTCTGCTTCCTGTTTATTGTTGTACAGAACTTCAAAATGCGAGAAGTACGAAGCTTATTCTCGAGGCGACTACTCGCTTTCGTACCTCGAACAAGACACAGCGTCTGCTGCCAGCCGAGACCTCGTTCATATTCGACCCACCCTGCCACGGCCCGCTTGAACATCCCCACAGACTTCTCCACAACACCATTGTTGGCACATGCCTCCCAATCTGCTCTGCAAAATGCCGAGCTTGCTTCCGAAGTCCGTAACGGTACTACCAAGCGGATGAACCTCTTCCAAGCCATCAATGATGCCCTCTCCCTTGCTATGGCGGCGGATGACTCGGTCATATTGTTTGGCGAAGACGTTGCCTTTGGAGGGGTTTTCCGATGTAGCATGGGACTGGCAGAGAACTATGGATCTGAGAGAGTGTTTAATACGCCGTTGAGTGAACAAGGAATTATTGGATTTGGCATTGGGGCGGCTGCCGAAGGAATGAAGGCAGTTGCAGAAATACAATTTGCGGATTATGTTTACCCAGCCTTTGACCAATTGGTCAATGAAGCAGCAAAATTCAGATACCGAGATGGCACAGAACGAAGAAATGTGGGAGGTTTGACTGTGAGAATGCCTTGTGGTGGTGTTGGGCATGGAGCACTGTAAGATTTAGCGCCCCTTGGTTTGAGTTGAGAACTAACAACAGACAGATATCATTCACAATCTCCTGAAAGTCTGTTTACACATATTCCCGGTCTACGGGTCATCATGCCCAGATCTCCCATCCAAGCAAAAGGTCTGCTGTTAGCAGCAATTGAGAGCAAAGATCCATGCATCTTCATGGAACCGAAAGCGCTATACCGAGCTGCAGTCGAGCAAGTCCCAATTGGCTCATACACTCTACCGCTTTCTAAAGCGGAAGTCGTGAAACAAGGCTCAGATCTCACTATTGTGTCTTACGGCCATCCACTATATACTTGCAGTGCTGCAATCGAGAAGGCAGAGAAGGATTTAGGGATTAGCATAGAGTTGATTGATCTAAGGACAGTCTATCCATGGGATAAAGAGTGCGTCCTCAGAAGCGTCAGGAAGACTGGCCGATGTTTGATAGTTCATGAGAGCATGGTGAATGCCGGAATTGGAGCCGAAGTAGCAGCCAGTATACAGGAAGACAAGGTGACTTTCTTGAGGCTCGAGGCACCAGTGGCGAGAGTTGCTGGCTGGAGTGTGCACATGGGTTTGATGTTCGAGCGATTCAACATCCCAGATGTTGCTAGTGAGTTCAAAGCTTTTCAATATGATGACGAAAACTGACCAATTGCAGGGGTATACAATACCGTAAAGCAAACTATTGAGTACTGAAGGACTTTACTCACAATAAATCCTAAGCGGAAAAGTAGAAAATGCATAGACAGGCGTACAGGAAGTCGGCGCTGATGCGCAGATGAGATGAAGGACAATAGATGACGAGCTAATGAACCAAGACCCAAATGGATAAGTCATTGCCTGGGATTGCTATCCAATGAGAAATAGGAGAACCTAATCCCCTAGATAACCTGTGCAATCGGAATCAAAACCCAAGTTCATATCATCTTGAAAGTAAATAAAGTCACGTGTTATGACACCAGCCACTCTTCCGCCTCAGCCACATTCGAGGGGTCGGAATCAGCTTCGGCCTTGTCTCATCCACCAGATCAACAAGTCCTGCTCTGACTTAGGCTTTTGGAGCAGTCGCGAAATCTGAACGCCCATAGTCAATTCAAGAATGCCATCCCAAC
This sequence comes from Hyaloscypha hepaticicola, assembly GCA_002865625.1. Classification (NCBI taxonomy): domain Eukaryota; kingdom Fungi; phylum Ascomycota; class Leotiomycetes; order Helotiales; family Hyaloscyphaceae; genus Hyaloscypha; species Hyaloscypha hepaticicola. The sequence goes on along the minus strand of KZ613492.1, from coordinate 358,178 downwards.
TAGCCACAGTCTCCGCCTTTGTGGAAGGAGCGCCCCCAGGAGAGGTACATATCCCATTTCGAAGTTCGTGGCAGTTACTTACTTCCTCAAGCTTGCAGATGTCATTGCTGGTACGAGCACAACTCCACAGCCTGGATTTCCGATTCTAAACAGGTTATGATAGATATTAAAGCCCTCACGATCGAAAGCCCCGCCCTCGTCTCCCAGCTCGGCCCGGCGTTTGAGAAATACAACGAAGAGCAATTCGCAACCGTCAAACTGCCTGGTAGCAGTCAATTTGTCTGTTTGGACTTCGCAGGCTTCGGGAAGAACCTTGCTGATATGCGATATTCAAGGTCATAGTCAGCTCACACAACTCTCTGGGAAATGGAAGATATTTCGATGTGGAAAGCTCTTCCAGTTTCATATTCGACCACGCAACACAGGCAAGCCACCATGGCAGAACTATGAATTGAGAAAGGGCTTACAGGTTGTAGAAAGCAAGCGGTGTCCAAAGTTATGTCTTGGAAAGCAATCACTCAGATCTTGTGTACGTCAAGCCTTCGATTTTTGGACCTCAATCATTAACTTTCTTGGTTCAGTAATTCGATCCTAAAAAGCTTAGCAACCCATGTCAAGGAGCATTATCCCAATGCCTCATATGGCGTATACCCTATCGAAGATGATTCTAAGATAGCAATACTTGTGGTGGCCAATAAATACAGCCCGAACAACTTCTGGTACATCTCCTTTCCTTACCTAGAAACCCAAGGCTAATGGAAGCAGGAACGGCCGTTGGCGCTCTCTCTACATCTACTCACCCTCCCCGTCCTCTTTATCGGGCTCTATGAAAGTCGATGTTCATTACTACGAGGATGGAAATGTCCGACTACTAACCACCAAGCCCGTCATGGCATCGATTTCATCAGGATCTGCCAGCACTATTGTACGGGAAATCGCCGGTGCAGAGAAGAAGTACCAAGAAGAGCTGAATAAGGGGTTCAACAATCTAAGTGAAGGCGCCTTCAAGGGGTTACGGAGACAGTTGCCGATAACCAGACAGAAGATTGAGTGGGACAAAATCGCGGGGTATCGTCTAGGCCAAGATATTGGAGGAGGAAGTAGCAAAAGATAGCTTTGCGACGGGTATCAGCCTGGTATGGCTCAAAACTATGATGAACTTCCATATAATTCGACATTTTGTCTGCCATGTGTTGATCTTATTCCAGGGAACTGGTACTAATAATGGTTTTTCTCAAGTTATACATGTGATAACGTGCAACTACTGCAACTCAAGCCAATGGAGGGTCTTCGGGTGGTTCTCGGAATCTGGCCACAAGGTCTACACTCACATTTCTGTTGAAATCGGAGACTGCATGTGCCCACAAAACCCCACATGAATTTGGGGAAAGTGTGGACCAATAGTGTGCTTGCTTTATCAAAGGTGATAGGAAAGCGTGACCCAGAACGGCTAGCGGCTCGGCAGCGCGCTCAGCGGAAAGAAGGTCGGGACTTTTGACTTTATCTCCCAGAAAACAATTTTGTACTTTACACAGTGCCACCACAGCAAGCACCCGCTTCTTCCCTTCTTCTAGCGAATATCTCTTTGGTCCTTGGTCATTGACTCTTATCAACCCTGTCGAGCTGCGATAAGCAAACAAGCATCTACAATCAGCATCTCCGAGAGTAAACAAAAGGACAGCGAACATGTCGTCGACGAAGGAATTCACATATGCGGAGGTCGCAGAGCACTCAGCAAAGAAGGATCTATACCTGGTAATCCACGACAAGGTTTACAACACCACAGCTTTCGTTGATGAGCATCCGTAAGTTCTATCTTTTTCAGAACCAACGCATAAGATCTTGGGGTTCAGCCGAGGTGCCATTGTTCGCTTCGAATGTTTGCAGATTTCGGCCGAGATCTGGGGCATTTGCTCCTGGGCATTGAGCTGGACCTCTGGCAAGAACTTTCAGCGCTCTGCCAGCTCGCAATCGGCTATACCCCTTTTCATGTGGCAGAAGGCCGGAAATGGCCCCACTCTTGCCTTATCTTTTATTTGTTTAGGTTCAATGGATACAAGATGAGGATCAGCTGCTAATCTGCATTTAGAGGTGGAGAGGAAGTTCTGCTCGATGTTGGTGGACAAGACGCAACCGAGGCATTTGAGGATGTTGGACACAGTGACGAGGCCCGCGAGATTCTTGAGGGTCTGCTAGTCGGAAGCTTGAAGCGCAAAGTAAGGCTATTCGCATTCCTTCCTTTAATTCTGAATGGCTGTTGATCCGTAACTTTCAGGAGGGAGACCCAAAACCGAAGATTGCAACAGTGCCCTCTTCTACCACTTCTTCGAGCAATTCTACAGGCTTGGGTATCGGCCTTTATGCAATCATCCTCATCGGTGCCGGTCTTGCCTTTGGTGCATACAAGTACATGCAGAGCCAAGAGGGTAAGGCGTAGAGAGCTATGGAATAAGGCATTTAGACAAGATCGGTGGTAATTGTGCGTGGGGAGTGGGACCGTTAAGAACAGAGGCACACTTGCTGCATTTTCTCATATCGTCTACCAGACACTTTTTCTGGACTGGGTTTCTCAAAATCTCCTGAGAGGCGTTGAGTGGGTGCATTGGTCAACCCCTTTTAGATAGAGAATCTGCTGTTTCCCAAATTCTGAAGTCCACCACCTGAGTTGCCTGAAATATCTTCGCTACAGGTGTTGCAGCTCCAACATATTTGGGAATTTCAGAGTATCCTGAAGTACTTATAAAATTTTCTCGGAATTTCCTACCATGCTGGAAGCCAATGCAAAGTAGCCACCGTTTTTCAGGATTCTCATGGTCACGAGTGGCAGAACCTGCCAAGTTTTGTGCCTTTTTTTTTCTTGCTCCAGAATCAAATTCTTCTAAGATCATTGCTCTGGAATCCCTATATCACATCACGAACCGAGCTCGAAACTATTAACTTAACAAGGAAACGCTCTCAACGTTGGGGTTTTGTTTTATTCTTTTAAGAAAATCGAGTTGCGCAGCTACGGACAGTTTTCACTGCTGCTTTCAGCTGTTCTTGTGGAGACTGAACATTGCTTGCTAGATTTATAATTTAAAGAGCTGCAGGTTGGAGTTAGAAGAAGTCACCTTTTGTTCCTACTTTCAGAAAATTAGACATTCAAGATTCCTCGATTGAGACTCCCACTAATTCTTAGCAACTTCCTGTGTTAATCTCAGCAAGTAAAGCTTCAGCACCGATTGGGTGAGGTACTGGGTCAACTTCTTGTGTACAAATCCTCGAGCTCTTTCCAGAAAAGGTACTGAAAGCTGTTGAAGAACTCAAGAATTTCATTCTATCTTGTGCTTAGCTTTAACTATGAGCCTACAATCTAGGCTCTTACCAGATTCTCCTACTCTAAGAAAATATATTAACCTTCTCTGCATAGGTTGTGATGGCAAGCATACTTGGGACAGACACTCCACCATGATGGGGACAGTGGCTGATCATGAAATCTGGGAAATAAAGGCCTATACTCAGACTTGTAACTTGTTAAAGTCCATCCAAAACTTCTGCCCAAACCTTCCTCCCCATGCTGAGCCGGTTCATATTAGACAAGCTTTTGCTGGCAACGACCAATGTATTATCACCAATTTGGAAGAAACAAACGGACTAACCACTTCCGAGAACCTAACAGAGAGAGGACAAAGAAGAACCTGTGCACTGTGTTCAATACATTCAGTTGCCTGCTCTCCCGGCAAACATCACTCTCGCACATAAGCTGAAGTGCTTCATACTTCCGAATTAGAAAAAACAATTATTGGTATCGTATTTACATGCAAGCCCACACGGGCCTTCCAGTTTGGTATCTTCTCCTCCCCCTCCATGTCCATATCCTATAATCAAACAAAAGGGTGGCTTGTCTCTCTCCGCATCAATGAGAGAGGAATGTTTCCGAATGCGTATATGCAAGAAGGAAACTGAACTCCCGCCTGCGTATATCCCACATGCCATGCATGAAATCCAGACGCGAGCCTCCCGTAACTATATCCCAGTACTCGGACAACACACTTTGATATCGCTCGTGTACCTTCTTCCTTTGGTAAGAGGAGATTAATAACTTAAATCTCGTTTCTACTCCACAAATGTTGATTTCATCTTCATATATCCGGGAGGACTTGACAGCCCTCGTTTGCTGTTTGCTTTTGGCGAAAATTCTATACGGAAGGTGCTCATTCTCCGCTGCTGATGACCACTCTAGCTCCTTCTTTGCCGAGGATTCCTCGCTCTTGTGGTTTCGGACTATGTCCTCTACCCTTCTTTCTACCCAGGAACGAGAGCATGCCTCCAGTAGGCTTCGCAGCTACCTCGAGCTTGGCATCTGCTGGCAAAGTAGCGTCCTGCTTTGCAAGCTCAGACCAGCTTCCCATTTCATCTAAGGTAACCTGCATGCCACCACTCGTAGATTCCTTTCGGGTCCCGGTCGGTCGTTGCTGGCGATTGTAAGAAGCTTGATAAGGCGAGAGGGGGGTTTTGGCCTTAGTCGAGTGGCTGCTGGATGCCTGTCGATAATTTCCTGACTGGGGGCTTGAGCCTTGTCCATTTGGAAGAGGTGGGTGGTTTGAGGGCATTGGTGGCGATCCAGAGAGAGACGGGGGCTGGTTCGAGGACTTGGCCCTTTTCCTGGAAGTAGAGCGTCTGCCTATAGATCTGGCACTACTTGCGTCCGATGGGTTTTGCGAAGGAGTCATAGGTGGTGGCTGGGTCCAATCCGTCGGGCAGCTAGTGTTTGATGAATTGGGATCTAATGTTCCGGCGTATCTGGCAAGCCTAATTAGTGTAAGAGTGTGGACATTAGGCAGGGGGATGTACCTCTCGTACGCAGCAGTAGTGTAATCGAAAGGCGTAAACTGTGTCTCGATCATCTTGTATAGGTCATCCTCTCTGATTTCCTTCTCTGTGGCATCCTCCTTCAACGGCTCTCGAGGCTTTTGTCTTCGTGCTCGTGCCTCCAATGGTGCCTCTTCCAGAAGCAGCTCTTCGAGATCATAGGTAGCATCAAAGTTGGTTTTCTCGGAAGACGGAACGAAAACAGGTTCAATTTCCTTCCTCTCAAGTGCTTCAAAGTCGATAGCCCGAAAGAATGGGTTATCGGTAAAGCTGTGAAAGCTGGCGGCGCCCATACGTTTTGCTGGATCTTCTTCAAGTGCTGAGCTAATGGCATGCAGACATGGCATTGATACGGGAGGTTGAGTTATTGGGAAACTTGGGCTAGCCCTTGTGATTTGGACTGCTAATGTTGATTGGGTGCTGCCCTCGAATGGTCGCTAGAACGAGATATATAAGCATGGAAACAAAGCAAAGAGGGGCAGTTACGTACCTTATTATATATACACTCGTAGAACAAAACGCCTAATGACCACCAGTCCGCCCCTGGCCCATAGCCGTGTCCTTTATAGACTTCTGGTGCCAAATATGCCAGCGTTCCGGATTTGCTCGTCAAAGGTCTTCCGGGGGTAAAGTCGGATGCAACATTCTGGGACAAATCAGCAGGACTCATTAACAACAGACTGACGGAGACGTACAAAATCAGCAAGATGTATGTGGCCTTCAGAGTCCAGCAAAACATTATCCGGCTTCACGTCTCTGTGTATGATTCCTTGCTTGTGGATGTATCTCAAGGCACAACCCAGCTCGGCTATCCAGAATCGAACTGCTTCTTCAGTAAAGGTCTTTCTCGAAATGTGAAATCGTAAGTCGCCACCGTTCATTAAGTCAACCACCAAGTACCTTAGTAACGATTAGCGAAGTACTCGAGAATGAGGAAACTGCGGCTCGCTCACATGTATTCGATATCCTGGAAGCTGTACCGCAGGTTGCAAATAAACTGATAGTTCAAATGCTCCAGCATCCGTCTTTCACGCAATATGTTCCGCACACTCTCTGACCTCACAACCTCATCTTTACGAATGTATTTCAAGGCGAAGGTGAGCTGAGTATCCTTCCTCTCTACAATCCTGACCTTCCCGAACGCTCCTTTTCCGACAACACGTAGTAGGCGGAAGTGATTGAGGTTCACTATGGGAAGTCCCAGGGGTTAGCAAGTGCTTCTCCTTGGAGCTGGCTGGACAAGTGTCGCGAGTTGATCTTGTCCTGAAAGCGACTGTTGTCAATAGGGGGGAAGAGCTTCCATACCTTCATCAGAGAAGGATATCGGTTTTCCATTGCTATTTCCCATTGCTGCGATGAGTGTCTACCAGCTGATTTACTAGACGAGTTCGTTCGATCGATTGCTTTCTCTGCTGGCGGGCATATTAAGGTGCGACGTGTCTGATATCATACACAGATGTCGAGGGCGTAGCAGTGAACAGTGGTGCACGTCTGAACAGGCTCGGTAGATCGAACCTGAGGAGTTCGAAGCGAGGAGTGTGAATTTCGAGGATTTCTTCAACGAAGTTTCGACATTCACAAACGAGCCACTGTCGATCAAGCGCTTCGCGGGGGGCACCTTTCCGCCGGTAGGGAGGTCTGCTAAAGGGCCAAGAGCGCAAATTGCAGGCTGCTCGGAACAAAGGATCTTTCCAGAATGTTTTCTCCACGAAACGTCTGAGACTTTCCTATGCACGGCAAACACAGCTGTCTTGGATCTGACTTCAGCTTTTTTTGACACCTTCCCCTCGAGCCAGGCAGGTCAAGTCACCCTTTTCAAGCAATGGTGTGATCAGCCGAAACCATGGGCCAGGCATGGCACTTATTAAAGCTCCGCCAGCTGGACCAGTTGATGGCATTGACCCTGTCGATAACGGACAATCGAGCAGGCCGCTGCACCTTCGGGCTTAGCACGCTGGAGGAGAGGCGATGGCACTTTGGCAGACGGCCTGGAGTGGAGGGAGTGGTGGGAGTGGTGGATCTTGCGGCGAGGGAACGCAACGTGCAAGGGATCAGACACATGGGAAGCAAGGGGGGATGCGTGGCAGAGGCCCGCTTACCAGCTCTGCTCCCCCCAAGCCAGCCTAGAAACAGACTAGAAGCCGCGCTGTGCCAGGCCACCATGGGCCATCGAGTTCGTACCAACGGAGCACAGGCAGAAAATGCGCATCCCCAACCGCTGGCCCCGAGTCAGATATCACCACCATGGAACGGCTTCACTGCCGTGGAGGCTGGAGCCCGCCAGCAGAGGCCTCAATCTCGGGAGCTACAGGTATGTACAGGGCTTGCACTGGACCTCTCTCCACGACGGCAAACATCAAAGCTTCAGCGAAATTTGGCGCCGCCCTCGTGGCTATCAGTGGCACACTCGACATTCAAATCCACATAATCCACACCGACTCTTAGGCTTTAGCCGATGGCAAATCAACTGAGCAGCGCTGCAAAAAAAAAAAGCTCAGATGCTGGCGATAAAGACTAAAGAGACAACTTTTACATTATTCGGTCACTACCATCAGTTTCTTTTTGAAGTCCGCGTGTCTTTCGTCTCCCGCGAAATTAACCCCTGTAAGTCAATCACTTGTCAATATGTCATCGACGCAGCAAGCCAGATGCAGTGCATGTTAACGTGCTTCTGAGACTCTATCCATCGGCCAGTAATTTGACGATAGGAAAACCGATCGGACGCCCTACAAAGTGAGACGAGCCCCTGTTGTTTCAGCTGCCGGTAGACCTCGGTCTACATACCGGAGTACACCCAGCCTAGGAATGTTATATTTAGGATGAGACGGAGAACAACAGTTGAAGCGAGATCTTGCAGATCAGTAATGTTCAAGAGAGCATTAGGATTGCCTGTCAGCCGTTCAGATAGGCTAGCTGACAAGCATTTCCTAGAAGGTCACTACAAGTAAGTTACCACTGCTTCCGAAAAATAAGGTACTCCAGGAAGCCTCCTAAGATAGCGGATACCTCCAACGACCAAAACTTCAAAAGAAAATCTGTTTCCACGTGGTTTTCAAATATAGTATGCAAGGGATGCCAATACAGTATTGGCACCACCGCGTACCTGCATGTTTGGATGTCTTGCTCCATCCCATTGCTTCTAGAAGGTTTGAGAAGATCTCAAACCATCTCGCTTGATCATCTGAGCCAGAGAACCGAGATCCTTCGCCCTTCTCTAACAATACTGTACAAAGCATGACAAAATCTCCGTAAAGGAATCATGTGCGGTCCCTAGCTTCACCGCTAATTCATTCCAATCCTTCTAGAACACTGCAGGGCTGTTGCATACATTATTCAAAACACCCTCGCATCGAAAGTCGTCCCCCCTTCTCTCCCGTCTTGACGCCACAAGCCACCACCAGCCGACAGCCACCCAGCAGGCTAAGCAACCCAGCAGAGACTGTCTCTCGGCCCTCCCGAATATACGTTCAAGGAGCAAAGCAAACGCCGAGGCACCTATCACCATCCCCACAGCAGCATAAGTCCAAGCGTATCTAGCCTTCTAGTTGTGCCTCTCTTCGCTCGGAGTTACTGCTTTCAACTCATCTGAGTCGTTAATCGACTCTCCCACTGCGGGGTAGCGAAAACGTGGGAGTGCGGTGTGGCTCCCATGGCATCCTAGTGGAGCTTTCCCACGCCACATTCTTTTACCAACAGTCCAAACGAATCTGAACATGCTTGACGCGAAGGAAACAGCACTCCGTATCATAGGTCAATGGATGGAAATTCCAAGCCACTATTGACTCGCGCATCCAGATTATGCAACACCCAGCAAGAGTGGCTGGATCCGATACAGGAAGCTGCAATGTGATGAATCGTTACAATACCACATGTTCAATTCACGGGGTAGCGAGGTCCGGCTGCAAAGAATGTCTCTTGAAAGATTTGGAATTCTCGCGTCTAGAGGTCTGAGCCGCCTACATTGGGTACGTCGAGGTTCAGGGGTTACCGATTCTCCGTGACGTCGAGATCACTTATTGGCGTGGCTGAAAGCATCAGGGTCCTATCGTGCAGACACGAGTAAGGGGGTACAGGTGCAGGGTATCACATACCCGAGGAACAAGACGCCATTAAATATGTTCAGTAATTTTTCCATGTGAAGTACTCGAGTATCACATGTGTATCTAGATAGCAAGAATCCCCTTCCACAGTGACTCAAAACAAGGCCGGTGAGACGAGGGGAAAGAAGACGCCCATGCAAATGCAGCCCCAAAATGCCCGCTCCTGCCCCAGATGCACGCAATGCGTCAAAGAAGCTTGGTATAGCCGCGAAGCAACGAAGAATATAAAAAGCAAACAGGGGATGAGTGCAACCAAAACACCTTCCTTGGACGCCAGCTTGAAAATGATGATGGACCGTTTGGAGCGTGTACTAATTATCGTCTTTGGTGGCATTGAAATGGTGTCATATCTTTCATTCGGGGCAAAAGAAACGGGACCAGTCAATAACCCTCTTCGGCTTCTTCTCTTAGGGGCCGCGCTAGCTGGTTCAACAACGCATCTAGGTCCCTCCAGTTCTCTACCCTCTCGGCGAACTTTCGATGCTTTCTAGACAGAATGTGCTACATTATTGAGTTAGAAGGTTCCTTAAGAAGAAGCGTTTTTTCAACGTACCTCATCAAAATCCTCAAATTTGTCCTGACAATTTTCACAATAGCCCGGTTTTGGATCGCGCTTCTCAAGTTTCCGCTGTTGAACAGCCTTAGCCTTGCGGGCGGCTTCGACCTTTCGAGCAGCCTCCTCTGCTTCAGAGGGGTCGACATCTTCCTCGATCAGCCCAAGCTTGTCTTGACCTCTCCGCTTAGAAGCTCGATTTGGTGCTTCCTCTCTAGCTGCAGCAGCGAGATCCGTCATGCGGTGAGAACTTGCAAGGCTGTATGACCCAGGGCCCCCGCTATTCTTCTCCAACACCTTTCTTTGGAGACCACGAACTTCTTTGCTTGTCCCGGTCTTAGCTCCAGGTTGCGCTGCTGTGGAAGATATCATCTGAGAGCGGATGGCAGAGGTAATGTTGGATTGTTGTACGCCTGATGCAACAGGCTCCCCTGCGAAAAGACGACCTGCACCAGCACGGCTGACGAATGCATTTTGATTGCTTCTAGAAGAACCTTCTGGGTCCGGAGCCGTACGGTGGGAAAAGATGCTTTTCTTTGCGACGAATGGGTTGGCTTGTTCGGTTGATACAGTGATAGAGCGATTGGAACCGTCCTCCATCTCTGACAAATGTCTTTTGCCAGTCACAGGTCTTGGTGGTTGCATTTTTGCTTCGGCCGCAGAACGGGTCCTAGGAACCATAGACTTCTCTTTCTCTTGTTGACGTTGAAGTCGAACCAATTCCTTTTCCTTCTCCGCTTCCCGTCGACTGTGATCAACCTCTTCAACGAAGGGGCATTTGCCATTTGCTACACTTCGAAACTGAGGCCAATCACCATCCTCCTTATTGGCTACTTTGGCGTACTCTCGGACCATGATAGGCCTCTGCTTTTCATCAATGTCATGGATATAAATAAATGGGCCCTTGAAAACCGTGAGCTCTTTGGTAGCTACCCTAGGATCTCGATCAGAAGGTCCGTTGATTCGCTCGTTCCGGAGTAATTGGGAGAGATCTGCTTCCCGAGTAGCTTGGGGAATTACAGTAGATCCCTGTACTGAATTGGCTCGTGTGTTATGTCCGTGACTCGTCTGGAAACCTGTCTCTGTATCAAACATAGTGGTCATCATTCGTTGCAGCTTTTCAAGTGCCCAAATCTTCATGCCTAGCTCCCGTGCTCTATGCAAAACGTCCGCATTGCGGGCCTGCTGTCTCTTAATTTCTCCATCATATCCTTGGGCTGCTAGTCTTCGGCCGGTGGGAGCTTCGGTGGTAAGCTTTCCTTTTTGTCCATGATCATGGTGGCCATTTGCAGACTCCGAGGATCGATCCAGCAGGGAAGGATTGATTGTTTGAAGTTGGCTATTCTGCGAGTTTGATTCTGCTGTTGAAGAGGTAATTGGTATTTCGGTGGAGCTGGAGCTGATTTCTGGAGGAATCGATCGAGTAGTAACAACGTGAGTGACGGCATTGGAAAAGAACTTTTCTTCTCTCTATCATGAGATTAGCATCGTTTCATAGGCCGGGACTACAATCACCAAAACTTACTGCACCTAGAGCTATTACTTGTTTTGTGTACTTGAGACGGACATCCTCAGGTATGCTCTCAAAACTTTCAAAATAAAAGACAAAGGTTGGAAAGATCTTCCTGTAGTGCTTCTGCCATTGTCTGATTGTGTCCAGATTTTCTCCAGTAGGTTTCTCTGCCTTTGTGACCGTCTGCTGAGGTTTCTCTCGTACTGCAACACACTTCCGTTCAAAGGCGGACTGCTGAGGGGCGTTGGATTTTCGCGTAAACAAACGCCCTTCGGCAGACGATTGGATGCTTTGTTGACGAGGTGGTGTTCTCAATGGCTGGTGGGCTTCGAGCATCTGTTTCTTAGCTGGGCGTGGTTGCCCATAAGCTTCTTCGCGCTGTGTAGTGGCATAGGACCGCTTTTGCTTGGATGCAGCAGCGGCAACAGCTCGGTAGGGAGAGTTGACGGCATTGGGATTGCTTGTCAGCGGCACTCTTCTACCCGACATGGTGGACAGAGTGTGTGGCAAGGGCGATATTGATACTGCTGCCATAAGAAGGTATTCGGGATCCTCTGGGCAGCCAGGACTGGGTGAAGGAGTGGGGTGGCACGCGATAGAACGGGTCTGGAGCTTGATTATAGGGGCATTGGGAAAGATGATTGAGTACTCGTTCTGGCAAGATCGCGGCCTTCGCGAATGCACAAGTCAAGGAGTGTGGGAGGATAATGCTTGTCGTATTGAGCGGTGCTCTGGTGTTTGGAGAAGCTCTTGTGGGAACAGTCAACAAAGCCTGAGTGCTCACCCGCACGGACGTGAAATCGACGCGCCTTTCACTCCGGCAACAGCGCTAGCATATGCACAACATTTTATGCTTGTATGCCTCGACTTGGATAAAATATCTAAACCACAAAACGACATTGATACCATCATGCAGCATTGACAATCAATCGCCAGCTCTAAGTTACAATGAAGCTAAGGAGACCAGCTTTGCACCAGTTGCAAAAGGCAATAGCTTCCTCACCTCGGAAACCCAGACCATCTCTTCAGTTAATCCGACAAGCGGTGCCATGGCTTGCGACCTATCAACCTCGAAGGACTTATGCCTCGATCTCCGCTGCAGATCTACAATTTGGACAGCCAGTCCATGAAACACATCCACATCTGCTAAGAGCAGGAGAAAGTACATTTGCCACGAACGACGTGAAATGTCTGCTAACGTAGCTTCAGTAACTCCCGGAATAACTGCTCAGGAATATGCAGACCGACGATCAAGGCTTGCTGCAAGCCTACCGGACAATGGCATAGCAGTACTTGCATCATCGAACACGAAATATCGATCAGGTGCCGTGTTCTACGAATTTCACCAGGAGCCAAACTTCTTCTACCTGACTGGGTTCAATGAGCCCGAAGCTGTGGCAGTAATTCAAAAGATGGGGTCCTCTACAGATTACGTTTTCCACCTCTTCCTTCGACCCAAGGATGCAAAAGCAGAACAGTGGGAGGGTGCGAGAAGTGGTCCGCAGGCTGCTCTGGATGTTTTCAACGCAGATGAGGTCTTTATCCCCGTTCTGGCGACTTGAGCAAGTGCTGATTATTCGCAGTCGGGAGATATCAATCATTTGCACACCCTACTCCCTCCCCTCATTTCAGGAGCCAGTGAAGTTTACACGGATATAGTAAAATGTTCTGGATTTGGACGATTCTTCCGGGACCAAGATCTAGTTCCGAACGACTTTCAGAAAATTATCAAAAACAGCAAAGTCAAGCCACTGAAGCCGCTTATGCACCATTTAAGGATCATCAAGAGTGCAGCAGAGATTGCTAATATGCGTCTTGCTGGGAAGTATTCTGGACGAGCATTCACAAACGCTATGCGTCTCCAGTGGACCAAAGAGAAGGACTTGAGCGCCTTCCTCGATTATGATTTCAAAATTGGAGGCTGTGACACCACAGCATATGTTCCAGTCATTGCAGGGGGTCAAAATGCACTCAGCATTCACTATGTCCGCAATGATGATGTACTACGGGACGGTGAGATTGTCCTAGTCGATGCTGGTGGAGAATACGGTGGTTATATTGCAGACATCACGAGATCTTGGCCGATCAACGGCAAGTTTTCGGCTCCTCAACGAGATCTTTATGAAGCTATACTTCGTGTGCAAAGAAGCACCATTTCACTCTGCAGAGAGAGTGCAAATATGACGTTGGACAAACTCCACCAAATTACGGAGCATGGGCTGAAAGAAGCCCTCAAACAACTTGGATTTGATATGACTGGAGACGCCTTAGATGTTCTTTTCCCTCATCATGTTGGCCATTACATCGGTTTGGATGTACATGACTGTCCAGGTTACCCTAGATCAGCGCCACTGAAAGCTGGCCATTGCGTAACGGTTGAGCCCGGGATTTATGTTCCTGATGACAACCGTTGGCCGGAACATTTCAGAGGCTTAGGGATCAGGATCGAAGACAGCGTTTGCGTTCAGGATGATTCACCGTTGGTTCTGACAACAGAGGCTGTTAAGGAAGTTGTAGATATAGAGGCATTGCGAAACTAGTACGAATGTAGCACAATCTGTAATCTATGCTGTACACCAATCCATTTTGAAGAGAAATCAACCGACTTTAAGGTTTGTTTTCACTTTCGTCACATGTTTGGGCCCTTACACGGGCTGTACCAGTTTCACATAAAAATCGCAGCCTCGCCAACCTTACTCGTTACGCAACCAAGCTTTCTTCAATAGAACCACAACATCTCACAACAACATTACCAATGCCGCCACCTTCATTCCCCACCCCGGCCAGCCCTGGCTCAAGGCCAGGCACTCCCGCAGACAATAGCAATGCGATTCCAGATTCCGCCTCCCACGAACCAGATCTCCCGCTCACCATGGCCTCCTCTGTCATACTCTCCACGCTGCCTCGCGATGCAACTACAGCTCTTTCCACCGCTGCCGAATTTCCCAAGCCGAAGGTTACAGTACATTTTAAAGCTGTAGGGAGTGCACCGGAGCTAAAGAGAAAGTTATGCCAGATTTCCAGCACGCAGCGTTTCGAGGTTGTGGTTGCTTACTTGAGGAGAACGCTCAAGGTGGGTGACATGGATAGTGTGTTTTTATACATTAATTCTAGTTTTGCTCCGGCGTTGGATGAAATAGTTGGGAATCTTCATCGGGTAAGATTCTGCTAAAGGGCGTTTATGGCCAGGAAATGCTAATGTTCAATACAGTGCTTCAAGGATTCTAAGGACCAGCTTATCGTCACATATTCGATGACACCGGCTTTTGGATGAAGAGCTTTGAAGCTTTGGGTCTATCCGAACTCTACGTGTATCAACCTACCACCCTTTTCCAGAATCCGCCAACAACGCCAAAAAACCAGGTACAAGAGCGAGAGTCATGAAGATGAGAGCATGCTCTCTTTGGGTATAAGATTTCAACATCAAGCTTTTTCACCATCAATCATACGCTGGAATTTTTCCAGCTCCTCCTTTGGAATCGGATATGTGTGCTCTTTCGCAGGATACGAACGGCTCTTGGTCTCGTCTCTATATGCTTCGATAGCTTTCAAACTTTCGCTCCATACATCTCCGTATTTCTTGACAAATTTGGGAATGAACCGTCCAGGTGGGAAATTCCCGGTCATGTCAACCTGGACCAGAACTTGGCCAGAGCAACCATTTCCAGCACCAATACCAATGGTAGGAATGGAGAGCTTCTTCGTGATCAGAGCTGCTACTTCTTGTGGTACGGCTTCAACGACAACAGCGAAACAACCAGCAGCCTGGACCGCTAGAGCGTCCTCGAGGACTTTCATGGCCCCTTCTGAAGTTTTCCCTTGCACGCGAAATCCCCCAAAAGCATTCTGGCGTTGTGGTGTCAGTCCGATATGGCCTAGTACAGGTATGCCCGCGGTGGTAATCTTTTTGATGGTTGGTGCCATTTCGATCCCCCCTTCCAGCTTTATGCCTTGTACTCGACCTTCCTTGATGAACCTGATGGCAGATTCCAGGGCTTGTTCGGGGGCAATCTCATAAGATCCCATGGGCAAATCTCCGACCTGAAGAAAAAAGTTAGTCCTTGGATCTGAGTTCATGAGAATGATTGAGCCTACAGTAAATGCTGTCTTTGCTGCACGAGACACCGAACGGCAATGCAAAAGCATCTCCTCCAACAGAACTTCACTGGTATCTTCCATACCCAAGGCCACCATTGCAAGGCTGTCGCCAACGAGGACAATTTCCATACCCGCAACGTCTGCTACATGACCGCTGGGGAAGTCGTGGGCTGTGAGAACAGTGATGGGCTCCCCTTTTTTGTACATTGATCGTATGGTATTGAGAGTAACTTTCTTCCGCAAATTTAGCCCCGGAGCACCCATAGGGGAATGTGAGCTGTATCTGGTCTGCCATTGCGACAGCAAAACTTTTACTGGGGATGATGCAGGTCGAAGGTATTGCGAAAAGAGAGCACGAGACCCTTTCACGACGGATATTGATCGCGACATTGTGGAGAAGCTTCGTTGCCGTTGTGGCTTGGAAATATGCAATGGCGATCACTTAGCAAGAATGAATTGAATTGCAAAAGAGAAGTGGCCATTTTGCTGATTTTTTATTTCTGCGGTCGTGATGATTACCACGGCGTGGTTCTCAGAACATGGTCGGTCAAAAGCACCGATGTTGATTCCTGCCTCGGAAGCGCGGGGCAGTCTAAACCCTTTTAGGGCGTAGGAGCCAAGGTCACGAGTTGCTTGGTTCCTGGTCCTTTTCTTCCTTGCTTCCATGATTTTGGATGACACTTATTCAGAGTCTGTTGAATAGTGGTAGAAACCTTGCCATTTTGAGCCGGCGGATGCTGATGTTGAAAGTAATACTGTTTACCACCTGCAGATGATCTTTACAGTTCCAATTACCTCGTGCTGATTGGGCTCGTGACAGAACGCACACAAGGGCCTCGATGAGCACTTGATATAAATGAAAAGCTCGAGTATCCAATAAAGGAAAAAGAGCGCTGTGATTCACAACTTGAATTCATTCAAGAATAAACAAAGAGGGGGCGCGCTCCGAGTGTTACTCCTATCACGGAAAGAACCGTGGCCGATAAAGCCTCACCTCAACCGATAAGACCTGCCACGACTTCGTCATTTCCAACTCACGCCTCCCAACTCCCCACAACCTTCCCACGCCAACACTTGCCATCACGACAACAGCTTTCAAACGCAATACCCTACCTTTCAGCGTCTTTGGATCCAATACAAGAATCCAAACTAGAGAGTACCGCGAAAGATACCCAAGGAAGGCGGGCCAAGATGTCTTCACCTCGGAGACGCATTGAGACTGATGTGAGTCGAGCGTCCCTTTGCACAAGTCGGCGTAGAGTGGCAGAGACTGACGACGCTCCCACACATCACAGGTCATGAAGTAAGTCATCTTGAAAGCTGTTTCCAAAAGGATTTATGCTAACTCATGGGGCTTAGGATGTACACTTCCCTCGTTACCTCGAGCACATGATCCAGTCCTGGCTGACTTCATTCGCAGGCTGATGAGCGACTATGAGGTTACTCTAGTAAACGACAATAGTAAGTAGAATGTTTCCGTTAAACCCTTGCAAATTTGGCTGATCCTTTGGCTCTTAGTGTATGTCCTCCCCCGAACCCTGAGGACATGGCCGCAATGTTCACAACGTGGGAAATAGGCAGGAGTTCTACGTCCGATTTAAGGGTCCCGAGGAAAGTTAGTATCTCCGCAGATATTGACATATACGAAGACTGATTACATGCAGCACCCTTCCAAGGCGGACTGTGGAAAGTTCACGTCGAGCTGCCTGACCAGTATCCTTATAAGTCGCCCAGCATCGGCTTCGTAAACCGCATATTCCACCCAAATATCGACGAGTTGTATGTTCTATCCAGCGCAGGCAGCCGAGTACTAACACAGGGCAGATCCGGCTCCGTTTGTCTCGATGTCATCAATCAGACTTGGTCACCAATGTTCGATATGATCAACATCTTTGAAGTCTTCCTCCCACAACTCCTCCGATACCCAAACCCTACAGATCCTTTGAATGGCGAGGCAGCTGCGTTATTGATGCGAGAACCAAAAAGCTATGAGGCTAAAGTAAAGGGTATAAAAATCTCTTGTAAATCTCCTGCTGGGATATACGCTTATGCATAACAGAGTATGTAGCGAAATATGCAAGTAAGGAGGCGGCCGACGAAGCGGGAGTAGAATCAGATGATGACGACGACATGTCATCGGTTGGCAGTTTCGGTGACGATGAAGATGAGCAACCAGCCGGACAAATGGAAGAAGTTTAAACATGGATGGGATTCCATTCAAGTCAAGCAGATCTACAGGAGCGGAGGCTAGACTGCTTCCACGACAAAGATTGAATGTGAAAGGTTTCTTTTAAGCATATTGTTCGGGTGTTCATATGGATTTGGGGTTTCGGCAGGCACGGGTTTCGGGGAGTATTGGCAGGTTGCCATGGCATATCGATGAGCTTTGTGCGTTGGGTCATAGCGCAGCGTTACGATGAGATAGGTAATAGAGCAATCTCGCCTCAGGGTATGCAAAGAGTGGTGATCAAGCTCATCGCTGGCAACGGATTGGGCTTTTCGAAAGCAGCGTATTTTGAGGGGTAATCTGTCGACGCATAAGGATCATGGTCTTTGACTGCCCTGGATCCGGCATTGTGGCTTGCATCGGGAAGTGCAGATTCTGGGCTATGAATGGCAGAAAGAGGTGTACACCATACACGCCCTTTGGTAAAATGGCTTCGGTAAAACACCAGACATGGCGGCGCTGAAATCGAAAGATTGTGTACGCAGAGTCAAGGCATAAATTTGGTTGTGGACTTAAATCTTACACTACCATGCTGCCATGCAAGGCTGATTCCGATGGTGTGATTCAGGGCACATTCTCTCAATTGATCGGGCCTCCCGCCTATGTTTAAAATTGATATACATGTTTTCCTCATAAGTACAGTACTTTCTATCCATGTATAATCCGCCGCCAGAAACAAATGCGTTGCGGATAACCAGAATATATCTCTTCAATCACTTACAACGTGATGAAAGACCCCACTGGTAACGACCAAAAGTCCACTACAAACCGTGAAGACCGCATTCCGATATCCCTCGCCCTCCTGCACTAATCCAAGTGCCACAACCACGAAAACGTTCAATGGTATCCGCAAGATGCCATAAACTCTGGCCCTGATCCCATCCTCCACAATCCGTCCTTTCAGATACCCGACACTAGGCCAATACATACCAACACACATTTCAAAAACACAGAAACTCCAAAAGGTTATAGTCTCCGATTTGGAGACAATAGGAACGAGCAATGAGCTGGAAGCGGTAGCGAATATTATTGTGAGGAGCCGGGAAGGGCTGAGGAGACGCTGTGAGGAGATCAGGTTATTGAAAAGGAGTGACCCAAGCATGACCGAAGCCATGAAAGTTGCAAATATCATGCCTAATGGCAGCTCGGCGGAACCGTCTAATTGAGCGGCTGCTGCAGTTTTGAGAGCGGGTGTCCAAAAGAACACAAACAAATACATTGATCCCTCGAAAAAGCAGGAGGCGAGGCCGAGAGTGAGAATGCGACGATCTGTGAGGACAGTCTTTAGAACAGATTTCGCAGGGGCGGATAAGGCGGTGGTGTCCATCGACTGGTGACTGTCACCGTAGTTCTCGGTCTATACACAACTTCTGTTAAAACTACATTTACTAGCGCCATTTGAGGTTTTCTTACCCAAAACCCTAGAATAACCCAAAATGCAATTATGAGGAGACCAGCACTAGCCATGAAAGGAGCTCTTTTGGTATTCGTCACTTGAACGAGCCATTCGCTGAAAACTCCTGCGAAAATAGCCACAATGCTATTCAAAGTTGTCATAATCCCAAACATACTACTCAAACTCGTTCCTGCCTTTTCGATCTGCCTCTTGTGGTATTCCGTGACCATCCAACTTTCGAAGGCGCTGTACATCAAACTTGTACTCAAACCACCGAACACCCTGCCCAAAAAGAGGATTGGTACCTCCGGAACAAGGGTCGAGAGGCATGCAACCGAATATGTGACACAGAATACCAGACATGCTGTCTTCCGGCCATATCGATCTGCAAATTTCCCAACAAAATATCCTGATATACCCCCCGAGAGGAAGCCTGTTGTGAAGAGGGCAGCAACAATTGTTTCCTTGAGACCGAATTGATCTTTATATAAACTGTACACATATGGGCCTGCAGATAGGTCAGTGAAAAGACTCAGCACATAGCTCAGTGTCGTATACCTTGAAGCCAGTCTGCTCCCATGACTAGGCAATAGACAGCAAGAAATAAACGAGTAAATTGGCTGGCTTCTGCCTTAGCATGGGGAGTAACGGGAGGCTGAGTCAAAGCCTTCTCCTCTGGCTTTTCCCTAGAACTGTATTGTCTCCAAGTGAGGAGCCCACATAGCGAGACCAACAGGGTAAATGCTAAATCGTAGAAGTTCATGATAGTGAGCTACAGCACATGGAACAATGGAGAACTTCGTTAACCAAGAATTTAAGAACAAGCAATCAGAAAGAACGACGGGAGAGTAGGAAAGTACTAGAGCATCTCCCACTCAATCACAAAAGGCAGAGTGACAGAGTTGCTCACACACGCCTTGCTCACATTAGCGGCCACTGCGTCGAGGGATGTCGGTCCTGGCCGCCCCTCCAACTCCAACAGGCGAGGCTGGCCAATGGCTGCACCCAGACCACGCTAACTGCATGCAGGCGAGTTTGGTGCTCAAGCTCGAGATTCAGAGCCTCGACTACCAAATTCTTTTTTGTATGATTTTAGCCATGGATTGGTAGCAAGTACTCGCAGACTGCCCATGGCGTTTGACGCGGATTGGGAAGAGGTAAATTGCCACATTTTACACACTCTTTCTCCCGAAAGTTCTTTTCACTTCCTTGTCTGGTGGGGCAACAGCCTCGAACTCAAGGTTGTCATAGCTTCAATGTCCAACATCATGCTGATATCTACTCTTCTAGGTCGGGCGCCTGCTGCTTCCACCGCCTGCCCCGCAAACACTACCAACTCCCATCCAGACTCTTGCATTCGATGGCTCCCAGGAGCTGCTCTGGACTGGCAATGAATTTGGACGCGTCTCGAGCTTCTGTGGCATGGAGCTGCAACGATATACTTCATTTAAGGGTGGAGATGGCCCCATTCGTCAGTTGCTTGTCCACGAGAAAGGGGTCATCACACTGGCTTCCAAGGGTGTCCACATGGCAATGAGAAGAGGGGCCCCTCTATGGCATATCGTGTACGCTTGATGGAAATGGAGAACATGGAATAAGACTGATAGAGTCCAATGTATAGGCATGATGAAATGAAGGACCTCCGATGTATGAGTTACACCTCCAAGGGTGCCTCCGAGATTCTTGTCGCAGGTCTGCAGGATCAGATGTTTACAGTGGATGTCGAAAAAGGAACAATTATTAAACAGGTGCCAAATTCCTCTTTTCTCCAAGAATTTGACTGACTTTTTAGCTACCCACCCCGGATCACTATACCATCATGAAAAAATCAAGTCGATATATTTGTGCGGCCACTCAGAAAGGTTCGGTCAATGTTCTCGATCCTACAAACTTCACTCTTATTAGGAGTTGGAATGCACATCAGTCTCTCATTAATGACATGGATGCCCAAACTGACTTCGTTGTCACCTGTGGCTACTCGCTTCGACAGCAACAATCCTACATGCTTGATCCTTTAGTCAATGCGTTTGACTTAAAGAATATGGTCTCATTGTCTCCAATACCGTTCCCAGCTGGCGCTGCCTATGTGCGAATGCATCCACGGATGTCGTCAACTTGTATTATCGTATCCCAGCAGGGCCAGATACATGTAGTTGATCTCATGAACGTGAATACTAGCACAGTGAGGCATGCCAATGTTATGACCTATTTGAGCATGATTGAGATTGCCCCATCAGGTGAGGCAATAGGTTTAGCAGATGCTGAGTGCAATATTCATTTATGGGGATCTCCTTCCAGAATACGGTTCGCAGCCGAAGTCAGCCAGCCGTCGGAATTTCCAGACTCGGAAGAAGTTCACCCTCATGTCGACTGGACTTTAGAGTGAGTATGGCTGAGACTATTCTATAGCACTACTGACCGAATACAGGCCTCTAAGCACCATAGGAATGCCATTTTACCGTGAGCAGCTACTGTCTGCGTGGCCAAGCCATATGATATTCGAGGTTGGAGCACCACCACCGAAACTTGATCATCAACTCATGACCTCTTTCAAACCCATGGAGTGGGGTGGTTACGGTCGACTTGCACGTCCTGGGCAACGAAACGTAATTGAAAACACCAGAGCGACTGAAACGACAGCCACGAGTCTGCAGGCCCCCAAGTTCCTTAGTGAAAAAGCCAGAGAGTCCGCCAACGACTCGTCAGGCGAGAGAAGAATTAGCGATGTAGCGGACGCCATTGGAGCTACGGAGCTGTCGAGCCTGAAGGCAGAAGTTCCGCTTATGTATCGGAACGTGGAGATCAAGTATAGCAAGTTTGGTGTGGACGACTTCGACTTCGGGTAAGCCCATCCCCAGATCCATCGACATATCTGACATTTCTCAGATATTACAATAAGACTGCTTATTCAGGCCTGGAGATCCATATCTCAAACTCCTACGCCAACCCACTTCTTCAGGTCTTACATTTCATTCCCCTGATCCGAAACCTTGCACTTCAGCATGCTGCAACATCTTGCCTAAATGAATCATGTCTGCTATGCGAAATGGGTTTCCTGTTTGACATGCTCGAGAAAGCCGAAGGATCCATTTGCCAGGCCACGAACTTATTAAAGACCTTCAGTAACCATCCTCAGGGTACGGAACGAAGAGACATGCATCAACCATGAACACTTTGCTGATTTGATTACAGCCGCGCCTCTTGGCTTACTCGAGGAAGATGCCCCAGGGGCTGCATTGACAATCATGCTCCAAGGCTTGACCCGCTTCTTACTTGATAGGCTAGCTCAAGATTGGAGAAGTGTACCACCGCATTCTCTGGCATTTGAACAAGTAAGAGATTATTCTGACTTTCAAACGTGCTCGCTGATCCCACCAGGTCTTGTCTACCGCTGCCACGACTTCGATCCGATGCATGAATTGCCGCAGTGAACACACACGCCCTGGGTCCACTTATGTTACTGAGCTCTCTTACCCTTTACCCGTACGTCTTCGCAAAGATAATCATTTCATTTCATACTGATCGTTTCAGAAACTCATAGTTCGGAATGCAAGAGCTCCCAAGCAGTCCTTTTCTCAAGTCCTGAAGGCTAGTGTTGAGCGCGAGACGACTACCCGAGGATGGTGTAGCAGATGCCAACGGTATCAATCTCTCGCGACAAGAAAAACAATTCACAGCGTCCCAGCAGTCCTTGTTCTGAATGCAGCCATCAACAGTCCGGAAGCGAGGCAGTACTGGGCGATACCAGGTTGGCTGCCTGAAGAAATTGGGGTCATTCTCGAGAACGGGCAGTTTTTCTGTTACCAGGGCGAGGATCTAAAATTCCACATTCAACGTGGTTCGCACAATATTACGATTTACTCTTTGATCGGCCTCACAGCAGACATTGACAGTGGGCAGCATCAGAAATCACATCTTGTCTCTTTGGTGAACGGTAAGTTTATCTTCTCTCGATAATTCACCTTTACTTACATTACGCAGTTGCTCATTCCCAACCTGTTGCTCCAGGCGAGAGCCAGTGGCATCTTTTCAACGATTTCCTAGTACGACCAATAAAGTCAGAAGAAGCGCTCGCATTCAACACGTCCTGGAAATTGCCATCCGTGATTGCGTATCAAGTCAAGGCTGCCAACAACCGAATCGACAATACGTGGAAGCTCAATTTGGACACCTCAATACTATACATGGACGAAAAGTGAGAACTCATTCCCTATTTAAGACTTGAGACACTAATCTTCTTGCAGCACGAATCTGAGTGAGAAGACCTATCGTCCTTTAGACCGCCACCACGAAGCTCCCGGAGAGGGAACTATTGTTGCTCTGGATACCGAATTTGTTGCAGTGAGACAACCAGAAATAGAAGTGAACTCGGAGGGCGAGCGAGAAACAATACGGCCAATAGTTTATGCACTAGCCCGTGTGTCGGTGATACGGGGTTCTGGCGAGGATGAAGGAGTTCCCTTCATCGACGACTACATCGCCAGCAAAGAGCACATCGTTGACTACTTGACGTCTTACTCGGGAATCGTACACGGAGATCTGGATCCGCGACTTTCGAAACGCAACCTCCTTCCATTGAAAGTTACCTATAAGAAGCTCTGGATCCTTCTGAATTTGGGCTGCAAGTTCCTTGGTCACGGTCTCAAACAAGATTTTCGAGTAACGAATATACATGTCCCGAAGTCGCAGGTAATTGACACGATCAATTTCTTTTACGTGAAAGAACGCCTCCGCAAGCTTTCGCTAGCCTTCCTAGCTTGGTGTATCCTGAAAGAAAATATCCAACTTGAGACACATGACAGTATCGAGGACGCCAGGACGGCATTGAAGTTGTATAAGAAGTATTTAGAATATCAAGATGCCGGGATCTTGGAACAGATAATCCAGGATATTTATGAAAAGGGAAAAGAAACGAACTATAAGCCCCCGGCCATGAAGAAAGATGGCCATCTCATCGAGAGGACAGAGACACCTCCGATAGGACCACTAGGGGGACATGGTCCTTCGACCCCCGGGCCAGGCCCCACAACGCCTGTGAGGAGACCCCTTGGGCTTGCCCCTACAGCGGGAGGAAGTGCATTAAGTGGATCTGGGTGGTCACCTGGGAAGGGACTTGGAGGGTCGCCTTTGAGATAAAACCGTAGTTAGTCGCGTGTGCTTTCGAAGTCTTTCAATGAAAACAACAATCATTGCAATGTGTTTTTGTTTTTGTTTTTCTTATGTGCACACAGAAAGGCGGTGGGAAGGGGCTGGGTAGCACCTTCTAAGTGAGTATAGCATTTAGTAGAATGTGGTTTAAACTTCAGAGGATTTGAATGATGATAATGCTTAGCTCAAAGTTCTTTGACATGGAATAACACAAAAGAGTAACTAGCAGGTTATGTTTTTGAGGACTTTGAACGAAGACGAGAAACCAAGAGTCTTTCTCTGACTTCTAATAACGTGAATTTATCAGCTTTATTTCGGCCGTGAGAATGCTTCTAAAGTCATCAGCATCATGAACGTATCTTGACATGTTACAAGCACAAAGATACAATGCCACCCGTCCTGGTTCCAGCCCATGTCCATGTCCACCCTCCTGTCCGTCCATCCAGAGGCCGAGCCCACCAAAACCGCCATGCAAAGCCATAAGATGACTGAAAGATTAAGCTTAAAGACGTATATGGTGTTGCTCGAGGATCAATCAGCGCTAGCGCTGAGATCAAAATTCTTATCCCACAGAGATCTCAAGATAGCACCAACGCCTTCATCATTGTTCGCTCGGCTGCCCCTCTCGTCTTGACTGCTATCATGGCCTTCGAAACTACTTCTCGCTCCACTCACGACCTTATCCTTTAACTTTCTACCCGTACTCGTGCCCTCTTTCAGACTCTGACTTAACCCGTACCTCCCCACGCTTCCACTTCCCTCACCACTATCCCCTTTCTTACTCCCTTGACTGGATGGAGGAATCCGTCGATTCCTTTCAACGCCAGGTAGGACGCTTAACCGCTTCAGCGCCTGCCCAACAGGATCTTGATGCCGTCTAACAACAAGGTACTCCAACCCTGTCCTCTCAAGCTGCAGCTTGATCCTCGGATCCCGCCCATCGTAGCCAGCGCCGACGAGGCTCGTTCCTGCGCCCGCTCCCAAGCCCGCATGCACGCCGTTGATGGCAAGGCCGGGCGCCATCTGTTGCGGCTCGATGTTCGAACTCGCTCGCTGCAGCCACAGCTTCTGCTGTGTGCGCGACTGCTGCGGCGGTACGTAGGCATGCGACTGTGAGGATTTGCGAGATCGGGGCAGGAGAGCAGAGTCAGAGTCGTCGTCTACGGAGTTTTGCCGGACGAGGTTGCCCATTGATTGTGCTCTCTTTACCTCTTCATTCTTCTTTTGCGCGTTGTTTTCATTTGGGGTAGTGGGTTTGCGGTTCTGGAGGAAGGGAGAAGCTTCACTGGGGGTACCAGAGCCGCCTACGAAGCGCGAGACAACTTCGTTGTTGCTGCTTCCCGTCTTGGGAGTGCCGGTGAAAGTAGTGCCAGTGAAGGTATTTCCGTTCATCGTCGAGGTTCGGCTCTTCTCCAGATCGTCTGGGGAGTGCCCCGAAGGTGTGGCGGTCGCAAGGGACATCTTGGTTGTGGTTCCGTTCTGGGAGTGGGAGCGCTGGAGCAGTCGTTCTGTTATGACTTTTGCGTCTGCGGAGTGCTGACGCGAGCTCGGCTTTTCGCTCCCTCCATTCGATTGCTTCTCTGTTCTTGACGGAGACTGAAGGGGGGAATGCGGTTGTGAGTTGTTTGCGCTCGGTTTCGCAGATGAAGGGTTACTGGATGCTGCTGATCGGGTTGCGCTTCGCGAGAGCGCTGGTGACGCAGAACTTGCTTCTTCCCACTCCTCCTCTCCCTCCTCCCCGTCTGGATCGTGGTCGCCAATCTCAAAGTGTACTGAAGCTGGCCTCTTATCTGGTCCGTGAGAGGACTTTGGTCTCTTGGGGACGTCGGTCGAGGAGCGGTTACGCTTGAGATTCGTGTGCGAGTTGTTCTTCTGGAGACTGGTGGCAGAGGAATTCCGCCCGAGTTTCTTCAAGTCGGCATGCGAATCATTGCCGTGCGCCTTCGTAAGCTTAACCAAGCTTCGATTCGACGGTATCCTGGCGTGCGTTCGTGCTGCACCGACTACGTGCTTCTGATGCTTCGTTTTATGTTGAGGGGGTGAGGTAGCCGGCGAGTCTGTCTGGCTGTGGACAGAGCTGGTCGACCGCTGTGTTACATGCCCGGGCCGGCCCTGCGATTGCGAGGGCAAATGCTCCGATGGCATATTGTGCTTGCTTTTCCTGCGAACGAATGGCTCACCGGCAGGATTGGAATTGCTTGTTCCGTGGTCGTCGATGAGCCGCGGTGTACAGGACCGCATTTCTGGAGCTACCAAATGTGCTGGCACCCGCTCATCGAATGGGCATGCGACTTTCTCCAATTCAGTGACCGGGGCCCACACACATCTTCAAATCATAGAATCTGGTTATTACATATTTTTTTTTTTTTTTTAAATAAATCAAGGTTCAAGCATTTTGTTACTGTATTTGGAGAACTGTTCCCAGTGATTCAAATGTTCCGATCCAGTTCTGGACTTTCTTACAGTAAATCACGCCCAACGCTACCCCTGCCGATCAAGGCCATCCCCTCGGCCGCAAGCCCACATTGTCTTGACCGCCCAAAGATGCACCCAGAAGCTGCAGACACATATGCCAGACGTGTTTCAGTTGTGAGCAGAGGGAAAAGCGAGGCTCGGCATATCTGTTGTCGGAGAGGTCGTAATATACGGCAATGGCCATTATAAATAATTTAATGAAGGATGGTAGGAAGAGTCGGAGTGCACGTCTGAAAACTGACGATGAGAGAGTTCACCAGGTTGTTGCGAGTGCCGAAAATTGCTGAGCATGGATTTGCTTAAGGGGCTTATAAAAGAGAACATATCCGGATATTATAAAGAAGATGTGGACCATAGGCCGGGCTGAATATATAACTCGAAGGGAGGCACTTGTAGTGGAGATGACGGTGCTCCGTCTTCGTAGGGTAGGGCTCGGTGTACCAACCCAAGTTCTCCTCTGTGCAATGTCCCATAAACACGATAACCGAAGCAACCCCACGCAAACCATCTAGATATGATGTGGGATGTAGTCTTTGAGGTTTGGTGACACCAGGACGTATCCTCCGTTGAATGAAACTTGGTAGAAGACCAAATGCCATCCTTTGTAATATTCTAACTGGCTTTGGGAGAAATGGAAAAAAAAAAAGTCCTATGAGGCTACCTACCACAGTCCTTAGAGCTGCAAAACAAAAGTTTCGCGCCTCTTGGTCGCCTGCAAACTGACAAGCCCCAATCGACCTCAAATCTGATCTTGTATTTCCTGGATATGTGAACCCCTTTTCCTAATCGTGTTCCAATTTAGTAGCATTCAACTATATATGTATTTACACCGTCTCTCATACTCCCCTTCACTTCGGTATGGCTCTAAGGAATTATGCATCCACAGTGAAGACATAAAAGGATCCATCAGCATGGTACCCAGTTCCCAAAAAGATAAAATTGTTATAAACGGCGACTCCACCTTGCGAATAGGTGTCCAGCGTCATGTTAAAGATAATGTCTCCTGTTGCCTTATTCAGGGCCAGTAGACAATGGGCTAGTGGGTTGGTATTGTCGTCGGCGGCACCAGTGAGGACCAGATCTCCAACGACAGTTGGTGGCACCGTCGAGCCCAGATTCAATGGAGCAGGAGTCTCCCAAATCAGCGCCCCACTAGTCAGCAATGCCGCCCCAAACGCAGCGTTCGTGATAGCGGTGTCGTCCTTCGGTTGCGGCACCCATGAAGCTCCTCCAGCGTTGATCTCGGTGAAGTAGACCTGCTGCTCATCGACTGCAATGCCCCAACTCATACCGCCGTGCTCTGATCCGGGGCCAACCACCGTCGACCACTCTGCAACCCCCGTGTCTGCCGCAAGGCTCCAAAGGTATCCGTTCTTCTGTCCAATGGCCAGTACGTCAGTCCCAGATACCCCACCACCCGGGATAAAAGTTGGCGCCATGCCAAAATCGGCGTCAGGCCCTGGAGTCTCAGGGCAGAGCGGCTTGAACTGGGAGTTATCGCAAGCACCTGTCCATGCGTCTAAGGAGTTCAGCCGTTGGACCCAGTTGACTTTACCGCTGTAGAGATCAATTGCAAGAACGGATTCTTGCAAGACGTTGTCTGGAAAGCAGGTTTTGTTGCTGCTCGCCGTACAGGGAAGGAAAAGTTCAGGTACGGTGTAGATATTTCCAGTGGCGAAAAAGACCTGGTTGCGGGTAGTGTCAATGGATGGACTGCTGCCCCACTGTGAAGCTTGGAGTCAGTATGTCCGTCCTATCCTTTGAGAGATGACATTGAAAACGGCTACTGGGAGAGTTTACTTACAACCCCAGCACCGGTCCAGGAGCCGTTCTGTTTGGGGTCTGGTGGCGGCAAGGTAGGGACCTCCCACAAAGTGGTGAACTGATTGGTAGAGCGGTCAAACTTGAGTGCTAAGGCTACGCCGATGAAAGAACAACAGGGCAAACCGGCCGTCTGTGCGTTCTCTTCTACACTCGAGACACCAGTATAGAGGATTCCATCATATAAAGTGCCGCTATTGGTGACGTGGGCAAATGGATGCGAATGGACTTGCGTTTTATTTAGAACATTGCCGGTGTTTAGGTCGATAGCAACGATCAACGCATGCAGTGTGGTGCCAAAGTAGAGGATTTGGTTGGATGAGTCGATCGTTGGGCTGGTTCTTGAGGTTGCAGTTAGAACGTTGAGGGACTCGAGGGAGCCTTGGTCTGAAGTTGGAGGTGCGAAGTCGACAACGATTTGAGTTACATTAATGTTCCACTTGACTTTACACGTGGTATAGTCCAGAGCAATAAAGGAGCCGTTCCATACCGGAAAGTACGCAATATCTTTAAGAATTGTTGGTGTCGCGCTCACCCCTCCTGGAAAGGTGATCTGGCAATGTACCGAAGTAGAGTTAATATTGGACGAGGAAATTTGGCTGTTGGAAGATGCCCAGCGATTGTTATACGTATTCCCACCCCATCCATTCCAAGGAGACTCGTCACTGCGGGAGGAAAGCTCTGCTTCTGCTGTAAAAAAATAGTCCAAAGACCGATATCTGCAAGGCTCTGACCATGCTATAATGAGGTGAGATCTTCATGACGACTATGGTGAGGATCGCTATCTTCTCGGAGCCTTAGAAAGTTCAACACACTACCAGATGCGAGACTCAGAGAAGTTGTAGCAAGAGATGCATGCCTAATTTTACATTGGAATTAACTCACAGGGAGATCCGAGACTAGAGAAGTTATAGCAAGAGATGCATGCCTAATTCTACATTGAAATTAATAACTCACAGGGAGATGATAAGGCTCGGCCCATCCGCTGGTCTCGAGGATGTTACCAGTCTGTATTCGATCATAAAGGATTTTGAGCTTTCCCGATCACGTCTTCGAAACGGTAGAAACTTCCTTCCTGTGTAATCTTGTATATTTAATATATGCGGGTAAATGATCCCGCATATGTAAAAGTTTAAATATCGAGAACCCTCGACCGCATTCAACAAGCCTGAAGCAAGGACTGGGAGTTTTTAACCGTTTCCTACTCTGATTGGTTCCGAGGGCATCAAGGATCTCGGGAAGTGGTAAGTTTCCGGAAGATTGCAGACGATCCGTTTGTTTGTTTATTTATTTTGATTGATAAGCCGTTCCAGGCCTAAAAAGGCCCATATGGTGCCTAAACTAGATACCGGTCCCACCAGTGGTACCTGAGGTTTCATCTACATTACCCAAGATCCTCCATATACTTGAAGTCCTTGTTGAAATTAAAATGCCCTAATAACATCTACTAGGTAGACTCCTCTAGTAGAATAGGCTTCGTCTTAACCTTGTCTCACTCGATTATTTTGGGGAAAAGCTAGTATGCGGTTCATAATGCCTTAAATTCATCTGCTGCATGCGCGCGTAAATAAATATACTACAGTAGCAGCATGAGGGAAAACGCCATGCAATTTGTATTGCCCCTGCCAATCTGTCATATCCCAGAACACTATCCTTCTCACTTTCATTTAGACCTTGACATCAGGGCCAGCATGGACAACATCGGCAGTGGCCTCATCTTGGTACTTCTTGAAGTTCTCATTGAACAACTTGCCAAGCTTGGTGACTTCTTCCCGGAAACTGTCGTGGCCAGCGGTCCAGGCATTTCGGGGGTTCAATAATTCTGATGGGACACCAGTGCAGGTCTTTGGTACAGCGAGGTTGAAAGTCTCGTAGGTCTCGTACTCGACCTTCGCAAGCTCTCCTGAGTGGATGGCATCAAGAATGGCGCGGGTATATTTCAGTCTACTGCTGTCAGTACCGTTCCATGTTTCACGGACAAGTTATACTTACGGGCAACGCTTGCCGCCAGTGGTAGCACCAGCTCCAACCCATCCAGTGTTCAATAACCAGGCATTAGCCTTGTGGTGCTCAATCTTGTCGGCCAACATCTTAGCATAACGCATTGGGTGTAAAGCCAAGAAAGGCTGGGCAAAGCAAGACGAGAAGGTTGCTTGTGGTTCCGTGACACCATCCTCAGTTCCAGCCATCTTGGAAGTGTAACCAGAAATGAAGTGGAACATAGTTTGAGCGGAGTCGAGCTTGGAAATGGGTGGCAGGACACCACGGGCATCACAAGTGAGGAGGATGATGTTGCTGGGGTGGTTTGTTGACAAGCAGGGAATCTTGGCGTTCTGAATGTACTCGATGGGATAGGCACACCGGGTGTTTTCTGTAAGAGTCGCATCGTCATAGTCGACAAGACGGGTCTCAGGGCTGAAAACAACGTTCTCAAGAACTGAGCCAAACTTGATGGCGCCGAAAATGTCGGGCTCCTTCTCAGCAGAAAGACCAATACATTTCGCATAACACTAAGTACGTCAGTAACTGTATCCATAGGAAGACAGCGAAGAGAACTTACACCACCCTCGATGTTGAAAACACCCCGATCACTCCAGCAGTGCTCATCATCACCGATCAAAGCACGGTTAGGGTCGGCTGACAGGGTAGTCTTGCCGGTACCAGAAAGGCCAAAGAAAACTGTAACATCTCCATTCTTTCCCTCGTTCGCAGAGGAGTGAAGAGTGAGAACGTTGTGCTTGACTGGCATCTCATAGAAGAGAACAGTGAAAACACCCTTCTTCATCTCTCCGGCGTACTCGGTACCGAGAATGACCATCTCCTTCTCGGCGAAGTTGATGGCAACCGAGGTTCCGGAAGTCATACCTTCGGTGTATCTGTTGGCAGGGAAGGATCCGGCATTGTAAATGGTATAATCGGGATGGAAGTGCTCGAGATCTTTTCGGTCAGGTCGAATAAGCATATTTCGCATGAAGAGAGCATGATAGGCACGAGCGCAGACAACCCGGACTCTGATTCGGTACTTCTCGTCCCATCCCGCAAACCCATCGACAACGTAGATCCGATTTCTGGTGTTCAAGTAGTCAATTGCTCGCTCGCGGTTAATTCTCCAGACCTATTAATAAAACGATTAGCAAAAGAAGATCAATAGTCTGCGAGGCAATTGCAGGTGAAGCAGACACGTGATGGAGTTCGGGAGTGCTTCACGTGAAAGTGAGGCTATGACATAATAGCGCGTCAAGCCGACCCCTCGACGAAAATGCGGGGTTGAGAAAAGAAAACAACCGAAGTGTGACGTTCACTCTTAAATTAGAGCTACGGGGAAAAGGAAAGATATTGTGTAACTGTGTAGGAGCAATTGTGTAATAGTGATGTAAAAATTGAGGCCCATTGGGTCTGGAATGCAATTGCAATTTCAAAGAAGGAACAGCAACAGTCATGGGGCTTGAGGCTGAGGCCTGTGCATGACCACGGGAACGTGAAAAGCTGAGCGGTGAAAGTCTTACATCGGGTGTCATCGGCTTGTTGACAGGTCTGTGAGCAGTCAGATTTTTGATTCCAGAAAGCCAACACTGTAGAGAACAGATATGCATACCCCCACCAGATGTCATTTTCTGAACTTGGCTCCTTGACAATTCGTTTGTCTAGAGGCGAACGACCAGTCTTTGCTCCCGAGTATGCAGTAAGGGCACCGGTAGATGTGATGGCAGAGCCAGTTTCGTAGACGAGGGCATCTTCGTAGAGGGCGGCAACGCTAGGGTTGGGAACCTGGGAGACGGTTTTATTAGCAGACGACGATGGCAGTGGGGACGACGAGTGCATACAATTGCTACGCGGTCGTAGTCGATGTGTGCCTTCTCGTGCAATTCCTCTTCGAGTTCGGTGTGCTCTTTGACGGGCCTTGAGAATCGAGTTAGTGACGACCTCGGGGAGGAGCTCTAGGGAGGTCGACGGGAGGTAACCTCGCCGAAAAGTACGTACTGGACACCACCGGGGTGAAGAGCGGTCTTGTTGACCGTATTGACGGTAACCATGTTTCTCAGACTGGTGCTGTGGAAATTGGAGGTGCGGGAGGAGAGGATCTTGGATTTGGGACCGACTTCGTAGGGATTGGGATATGGAGAGGCAGTTCTCTCGACGGGGTCGGCAGCGTTATTTAAAGGAGGAGACATTCTGAAGGTTCGGGTTCGGCTGTGGAAGCGGGACTGGTCAATCAGAAACAGGCAGATGTTGAAAGATAGTGAATTTGTGCAAGCCGAGGATGCTATCACGCTGGATCGAGGGGTGATGTGGAGCCTTATAAAGAGGTGCGGATTGGTTGGCGTGGCGAAAAGCGGACCTGCCCCTGACCATTTAGGAGCCATTGTACGAAGAGGACGGGACTTTACGGCGAAGGGAGCAAAGCATCGGAAAGAATAGGGAGGATCGGAGGTAGTTTCATGATTGATACAGTAGCGATTGCGATAATGCGATGCCTGTAGGGCGAGTGGAGCGGAGTGGAAGGGTTAGGGTTATTCTAGAGGAGTTAGAAGTGAAGGTACAAGATACGGAGGTATTTCGTGGTTGTGCACATGGGCGGCGCATTTACCCAGCCAATTCCATTGTAACTTAGCTAAATCAGCCTCGAATGCAATAATCACGCAAGTGTTGCGGCTCTTACAGCATCAAAACCACTGCAAACAACTGCAAGAGAGGGCATCCACATTCTGGAGCGGGGTGTCAACAATCGCATCAGTATGACGATGATGCGACTACTGTAGTGGGGGATTCAACATCATGGGCAAACTCTTTGGTGTGGCTCTCCACAACGCCTACTGTAACGCCCACATGCCCGGATCTGGTGGCTGGCTTCCCCCGATTTTGCCCTACCCCACACCCGTCTCGGCATATCCCATACGTGGTCGGCTCGGAGGCCATTTTCGCTGCAAGACGGTCTGGCCGAGATGGGCTTGGGCTTGCTCGCCTGTTGTTGGCTCAGTCTGTCGCTTGTGGAGCACCGGACGAGCGGTAAGGACCGTCAGGCAAGCGTTATATCCAGTCGGGTCCTTGCTTCACTCTCCCGTTTTCATCCTGAACAGCTGTTGCTAACGCAGACCGAAGTCGCAGTCTTTGCATCTAGCTTCCTCTTACAGAACAGACGAAAATTAACTGCTTAAGGACACCGAAAGTGGCTGAGTCTAGTTTCTCTTCCGTCCGGAAGAGACTTTACCCCTGGCGTGCCAAGAAAAGCCAGGTCCCGTGCTTCTCCCCCCTTTCCGTTTTCATTTCGCGAACATCTTTCTAGAAAACTTAAAGCCTTTCTCCTTCCTTCTTGCATCTGAAGCAGCGTCCCCAAAGAAGGAATTTCATGCTGACTAGAAGTCTAGAACCAACTCTTTTGCGCCCTATTTCCTATTTCCTACTTTCAACCGAGCTTCACGTGAAAAATATCTCATATTGTACTAGGTAAATACGAGACGCTCGTCATCTTGCTGCGGGATTATTTTCTACGCGTCAACTTTCTCACAGACGAAGCCTTGCATCTTCTAAGACTCTCGAGTGAAGCCAATACATTCATCAGAAGGAAGTAGCGGGATTCCGACCGGTCAAAACTCCTTTCTACATTACCTCCAGGCGCGGGATGGACTCACACCTCCGTACCACCAAACCACCAACCCACAAAGCACTAACTGACTTCAACCCCTCCTCCAACCACAGGAACATCCAGAGAAAAGGCACAGCAAATTCAGGCTCATTATCCGGCACAATTCTCAGATCCACCTTCCTCGTTATTCCCGAACGCGCACTTTCACAGTCTCTGCAATTGCGATTTGAACCCAGCCGAACAGCAGAATCTGCTTCCCCATGGATGATCTCCCGCAGGCTGCTTTCAATCGATGATCTTCAGGGGCATAGCCTATCCTCTTGACCAAAGAAATCTGTTATTCGCATCAGCTGAACCAGCAAAAAGGCAATTCCAATCCTTGAAGGAGGACTCGCAGACGTCACCGTCTCGCCAGGCTTCATATTCTCCAGACGGCCTTCTAGAAAGTGAGCTAGGATCGTCAATTTGTCGGAGCTTCCGCAAATGATTTCCCCCGCTTCGCTTCCATTGCCAGGCCTGGGTATGTGGTTATCACGACTTTGATGAATCCATCTAGTTGTACAAATTCAGGCTGGATAGCAAAGGTTCCCTCCGCGCTTCCACCCCACAAAATGACTTTCTCAAATATCTTTCAAGGCCCGGCTTCGCTGTGGGGAGTACGGATTATAGGTCATTTCTAAGCCGTGCCTCGAAGTCGGAGACTTCGTCGAGGACATGAAAATCGTTCAATGGAGGGAGCAGTCAATATTCTTCTGAGTTGACCATAGCAGAATGGGCAAGTGCATACTCGAGGACCCATGGTGGAACCAACCCGGGTATAATGCTGCTCCAATGACCTGGGCAAGTGTCCAATTTTACCATGGAAGAACTGCTTTGAATTGGCTTACGAATAAACCACAGTGGAAGTTTCCCATAACAGGATATATTCCGGAAACAAGTTCTTGTGGGAAGATTCTGGTGCTCCATGGATATTTATCCTTTGATAGGATGTTTCAATGATATCGAATTTGGCGAACACTGGACGATCCTTGTTTGTTGAGATGCCTAACGACACGTTCGAATAGGTAGATTTTGAAAATATCACAAGAAAGTTCTGTGGAGCTCCAATTATCTATGCAGTAATCATTCAGAAGATACCGTCGCAATGATAAAGCTAACTTACCCTCCGCTTACGTGGATATTCCGGTGGAATACGGTTCTGAATACGAGAAGGAGCTGGACGAAAGAGGTTACGTTGCCGCAGAGGACTTCACCTACCCAGACTTCCCTGTAGCCGACGACTCTCAACCACAAGATGAGTTCCGGTAAGCTGTCTCCGACAATGCAAAGTCCCGCACTTGCAGGAAGTACGAGGGAGTTTCCGAGTCGCGATCCCAGATGTTCAAACCCATTACGCCAGACCGGTTTCCGGCAAGAACACCGGAGAGCCGATGAAGCCTGTCGAACAAGTGCAAATCAATGAAGCTGTTCTCCGTGACACGGTGCAAAACAGCGAGTCGCTGTCGTACACTTATATGAAGTTGAACATTCGATTCGCGCCTGCAGAATATCTCGAATAAGATAACGTGAACGATTTATCTAGTCTGCTAGGTAAGTTCAGACTGGGGCATGGATATACCCGGTGAGATCCACGGCCTATAGCGGATAGATACCCATCCGGACATATCCTTCTGGATGGATATCCAGGAATCGAGCTGGATGGGTGGTTTATTCGGGTAAAGGGTCATGTGACTAGTTCTAGCCAATCAGAGGGCTGGATTTAGCTTTTCCCGCACCCAAAAAAATGAAACTATTTTCAGTATCCTCTCCTTATACTTCCTCTCCTCCCATAACACCCATAATCGATCTCTACAATAGCGCGATATAACCAATAAGTATTAGACTTCCGTGTAGCACCTCTACCAATTCTTCCAGTAACACTTGCACCTCGGGAAATATCGCCGAAACGTCCCAGAGCGACCACTAGCACAGTAACTACTCAGTCTATATTACCACCTAATTAATGTCCCCGTACGGCCGCGAGATGGAGAGCTCCAGCTCTGAAGTCTACTCAGAGCTATATATTCAGAGATTTATATCCGCTATATACTCGCTATATAATAGAGGAGCGGTATAATAAGATAACTATTAAGTATATACAAGATAACTATAGCTTTGAGAAGATTATCGATTGTATATTCCATGGGACGAATAACTATAAGACTCACTATCGGAAATACTATACAGGTATTCTCACCTCTGAATCAGAAGAGAAAGAGCTTCTTAGATAGTATACTACTAAGGCAGGAATCCAGCCAACTCTCTTAGAAATGCCTATTAGTCACCAAATATATAACGAGTAATATCGAGTTCTTCTTCTCAAATTTATTATCAAGAATAACCTCTCTTTCCGAATTGTCAATTAGTTTAAGACCCGCAAGCTCTTTTCATTCCTTTTTCCAATTACAAAACAGATATCCCGAAGAACCCTTATATAAGACCTCAAGATATAATATAAAACTAGAGAGAGTATATAATTTAATAAACTTCAGGAATATATTCAGTCGGGAGGAAGGATTATATTAATAACTAATACTTGAATAGGAAATAATAAGTTGGACTATATAATAATTATTGGATACTATCAGATAAAGGAGGGGTATATATATAATATACTTCTTAATATACTCGAACTTACAGAACCGGTCCATGATAAACAATACCTTACAGAGAAGCTGGTTAAAGTCACTAATTGACTACAGATTACCTGTTCTATTATCTCTATTATATGAGATAATATATCCCCGAATAACTTAATACTAGACGAGTTTGAAGTAGTGATTACAGAGTAATAGGATACTATAGAATATCCCGATCAAGTACGGTTTTATTATACATTTAACTATAAGGATAGAGATATATATTATTATATATATATATATAACATTACAGTCCAAGCAAGTAAGAAAGACGCGTTTACTAGTTAAAGAATTAAAGTACTCTACTTACTCTTCCTCCCATATATTTTTATACTATTATATAAGGTAGTCAGGGCGCGATTTTCTCTACTAAATAAATAGTTCTAACTAATCTTCTTCTCTTTAGTCCTCAAATCCATTAAAGCAGAATCACGAGAGTACTATTCCGATTACTACTATAAGAATAATAAAGTATCTTCTCCTTCTATCTCCGAATACTCTATTTTCTACAAATTCCGAAGCCTTATTATTATCTTCAAGTTCCGGAAGCTTTCTCGCTCTTAATTCAAGAATATATATATTACTCTCGGTATCAAGTATAAAGATCTAGTTTATAATATACCCGTATAGTGAAACTCGATAGATAAGATATTAGTTACTTGTCTAGATATAGAGTCTATAATTCGGGCTATTTTGAGTATACAGGAGTGGAATAAGTCTATAAAGGCGAACCTTACTCTAACGAATAGTAATTGGGATATATTAAAAGAGATAATTATATTTTTTAATATCTTCAGGCATTTAACCATTCAATCTCAAGCTAACGAATACCCTACTCTCTATAATACTATTCCGAATTACTTTCATATCCAAAGACAGTTTAATATTTAACAAGTTCAAGACACATAGTCTATTCTCAAGGTTATCGCGAAAGTAGTTTACTCTATCATTTCCGACTATTATAAAAAGGCCATTATAACACGATACTCTTTCGTGACAATTATCGCAGATCCACGGTATAAGTTAGAGACTTTGGTATATCTTTTTGAGACAGATAGAGGCATGGATACACGGGATTACAAGCTAACAAAGAATCACTTTCAGTATATATTCTCTCAATACAAGAAGAGAAGTATAGGCTTAACTGAACTCGTACGCCAATAAGCAGAGAATAATACTATTAACACGCTTAATAGTCGAATACCTATACCGGAACCTTCAAATCAAGAGTCCTGGAGAGAGGATCCTTTATATAAATGGGATGAACACATAGTAACCCTCCTACAAGTATCTACAGTATCAAGTGACGAGGTTGAGCGGTGACTTGCAGAGCCAGTTCTGCCACGAGATACGAAACCGGAAGCTCTATAACTCTATATATAATCGAAATAATACTCCTTTCCAATTATCTGTTAAATCGTACACGATTACTTCGCGATTCCTACCACCTCTACTCCTTCCGAACGCGTGTTTAGTATAGCTGGTAACTTGGTATTAAAGAAGAGAACAAGGATCGCGAGTGAGAATATACGATACGTGTTATACTTGAGAAGTTGGGGAATACTAGGTGAGGACGAGAACGAGGAGAAGATCAAATTTAGTATAGAAGGTAAAATCTTAGAGCCAGTTGATAGGCCGCTAATAGGTATATTTATATAAAATATTCCTTTACAAGATATACGTGGATATCCGGGTATACTACCGCTTTCTAGTAGTGGATATCCTATCCAGATCAATCTCTCTGGATGGTAATCTATCCAGAAACTCCGGATTACCTATAGGTATACCTATATCCATGCCCCAGTCTGGGTAAGTTTAGATGAAGCGTTCTGGTTGGTCGAAATACTGTAATGCCAACCTCCTCAATTTTGACAGCGAGCGTTGTGGTTGGTTGATAAATACCAACCTCCTCAATTTTGATAACCGCGCGCTGTGATTGGCTGCTAAACGGGTTGCTGAAGTAGTTACATGTGTCTGCACGCCACGCCTGAAGGGCGTCAAATGGGACAGAGGGAGGGGGAGGTTAGCTCGTTGGGGCTGAAGAAATTTATACCGGAGCACCGCTTCATCTACAGTGCTCGCAGGAGGAGGTCAAAGAACTCTTCCGCCTAGGAGGCAGAAAACTTACAACATGTAGTCTGCGGGTGCTCTGCGAGCTCCTCAAACAAGGCGCAAAAATGGAATATTGAAGTGTAGGTTCGTTGGCTCCTGATTCTTCTCAGCAAAGATTGCATGAGTTATGTAGTAATAAGGCGAGGGCCGAAAGAGAAGACAAAGTTTCGACTTCCATAAAATTGACTCCTCCAAATACTTCTTGATCGGAGTGAAATAATCAAAACCATCCCCTATCGAGAAGTGTTCATCATGGCTTCGTTCGTATAAGATAGATTTCCTAGCAAGCAATGTGGCAGAGCTTCGACTGGAAAAAGACTATCAAGATTTCGGAAGAGTACTCATCAACCTCTTCAAGAACTTAT
Source organism: Hyaloscypha hepaticicola (assembly GCA_002865625.1). Classification (NCBI taxonomy): domain Eukaryota; kingdom Fungi; phylum Ascomycota; class Leotiomycetes; order Helotiales; family Hyaloscyphaceae; genus Hyaloscypha; species Hyaloscypha hepaticicola. The sequence continues at coordinate 319,257 of KZ613492.1, read as the reverse complement.
CAAATGGTCACGATAAATAAACGCTGCTGCGGTTTATTTCTAGAGATTGCCTGAGATCCAAGCAGTCTTTCTAACCCTTACTTCAATAGGCACCTATCTATCATTCGATTTCTCGCCCAAATTGCAATTCCCATTGCAAGCTCTAGTATATCGTCCTGTGCTTGCGAAAAAGAACAACATAATACTCAACCCCCACATCCAAAAAAAATCCACAAGCAATCTCACACCTCTTCCTCACCCCTCAATGCTCCAACACACTCCCCTCCCCCTTCCTCGTCATAAAAACCAAGCCACTCTCATTCCCCTGATCAAAAACCCTAACCCCCAAGGTTTTCTCATACCACCCCTCATTCCCACTACTCATCAACGCCACCCTCCTCAACGCCCTCCAACTCCCCAGCACCTCATCCACCGCCCCCAAAAGCCAAGTACCTAACCCTTTCCCCTGATACTCTTTCAACACATAGACATCGGTTAGATACGCGATGGTTACGTGATCTGTGATGAGTCGCGCTAGGCCGATTTGCTTCGGTCCAGTTCGTCCTGAGACACCCTTCATCAACTACTTTACTTGAAATTTGAATTTTTGAAAGTTGGGAGAATGGAGGGAATGGGGGGGGGGAAGGATAAGGTACCGGCGATATCTGATGAGGAGGCGGGTAAGATGTAGACTCCGAAGCAGAGACTGTTTGCTAGCATCTTCTTTAGCTCGTCCTCGTCCATGGCTTTGCACCCTGAGTATCAGAGAAGTCAGCATTTACTTTCCGGGATAGTAGAGAAAATTTCTTGGGGGATTTTGGGACAGTACAAAATGAGAGGTTTTCGCCACCAGGACTTACAATACATCAAGTCCGAATCAAAAGCTGCATTGACGGCGGCTGGCTGGATGAGGGAGGGGTTGGTAGAGATGAGGAAGTCGTCTTTGTACCATTCTGTTTTGGCAGCCATTTTAAGCAAGTTGAAAGTTTGTATGGAAGGAATGGTGGGGTTGAGGCTTAGGGGTAAGGGGACAAGGATGAAAAGGAGCCAAGTGGGATGTTATCCGTTAAGCTGCCAGCAGCGTTGCGTGGTCCGTGCATATTACTAAGCAAGGAACACCAAAAATTTATCACTAAAGGTCACTATATTTTAGCGACTAGATCGCTAAAGTTCAGCGCACAGATCACTAAATTATAGGGAGACGTCCCTAAGCCGCGAAACACGGAATATCGTTGGTCCGCTTAGCAAAATGCACGGACCACGCAACGCTGCTGGCAGCTTAATGGATATGCGGGGTTTTGGCTAGTCCCGAATAGGAGAGCGAGTCTATGACTCCAGGTTTAGTCTCAAGTTTTCAGTAAAATATCAAGATTTTTATTTGTGAAAATAACGCCGCATTTGCTTGCTTGCTATGAATCCATGAGAGCGTCCCTGTACCGCACTATTCTGTAATAAAAAGGTCCGAGTCCGTCGAATCACTGCGCTGCCATCTTACGCCTCTTTGATGGACGACAACTCTGTTCATCATCCTCACCCTCGCTATCACTCACGTATCCATCATCCTTAGCAATCATCTTATCATTTCTGTATTGTGTACTGCGAACATCCTTGTTCTCATCTTCGTCCAGGTCGTTCAGTTCAGCCTCTTCTTCATCGGTCACTCCTATAGATTGCCGGGGGATATCGGACATTTGGACTGAAGGTGCGAATGTGACTTGCTTAAGATTTTCTAAGATCTTGGTGGTAATTCTGTCCAGGTACTCTCTTGAGTTTAGATTTGGCGCAGTAGATGGTCGAATAGCGAGCTTGAAATCGGGTCCATAATAACCATAGTACTCATGGTCAGGAATATCTTGCTCCATTTCTTGTCCAACACAGATTCCAGTTTCGTAAGACCAAGCTCGAGCCCTGAAGATATAATTAGTGATTGCTTAAAGAGACTGAAAAACTCTTTTCGTGCTGGTAACTTACACGTTTCTCAAAGTATATCCACCACCGCCGAGCACGAGAGTTGGGACGTTGAAAGACTTGACAAAGCTAACACAGTTTGCATGTCCTGCGCTGCTCAAGTTGAAGCTGCCAAGTTTGTCGCCATTCAGGCTATCAGCCCCACACTGTAAAACTATGGTTTCCGGTCGGTAAGTCTCCATGACCTTGCCAATGACTTTTTCGAAGATGTATTTGTAGGAACTGTCGTCGATACCGTCCTTCAATGGAAAATTTACCGAGTAATTCTTGCCTTTTGCAGCGCCGTCATCACGAACGTCGCCAGTGCCAGGGAAGAATTCTCCACTGCAAAATCCCCGAGTTAGAAAATGCCTAATGGGAAAACGTGGAGATACGGTAAACAAGTCGATCCAGAATTGTGGCACTGTGGTCTCGTTTACTTACTATTTGTGAAGAGACACGGTCATCACACGATCAGTTGTGTAGAACGCCTCTTCCACTCCATCTCCGTGGTGCACGTCGATGTCAATGTAAAGAACTCTCTGATGGAACCTCAAGAGTTCTAATATAGCCAATACAATATCTGCCGAAAGTTAAGTCAATTTAGAGCTCTATACAAATTATGAGAAGTACTTACCGTTAACGTAGCAAAAACCGCTGGCCTCGACTTTCTTTGCATGGTGGAGACCACCAGCCCAATTGATTGCAATGTCGCATTTACCCCTGTTCAGGCGAGCTGCTCCCTCCATGCTACCACCAGCGCTGATACCACAGAAGTCAAATAGGCCATCGAAGACTGGAGAATCGCTTCCCACGTTGAACTTGTTTTGCTCGTCTCGTAAAGAGTCCATGTTTTCTGGTGTAACAGTTTGCAAGAAATTGATGTAATCATCAGTATGAAACTGTGTCATCTCAAGAGCTGACGCTCGCTGAGCTCTCTGAGGGTCACCGTCAGCACGAATACAAGGTGGCCCCAGGGATAGACCGAGTCAAGGAACCTACAAAAATCTGCATTTTCTTATATAAACCATAATGAAGCACCAAGCTCTGGGTTAATCTAATACGATGAGGCTTCATCGGATGGCCAGTTTCGTAGGCAAAGTAACCAACTTCATCATCGTAGAAGTAAGCAACTCTCTTTTTGCTAGAATTTCGCATGCCCTCGAAGGGCTTGTCAATCGGAGCGAAAGTGCTCATTTCTTGGTGGAAGTTCTCAGTGCTTGAACGTGGACCGGTACCCTTAGTATAAGTTTGAGGGGCCCAACGTAGATATTGCTGGCAATGCCGAGCTGAATAACCGGAAAGTCCTTGAAAGTGGACCGATGCCGTTATTATAAGTTTGAAGGGCCCAACGTAGATATTGCTGGCAATGCCGAGCTGAATGACCGGAAAGTTCTTGATGTCTTATTCTTGTCCTGGGAATGAAAGACTTCTGGGTTGTAAAGTATGGAAGGAGGAAATAAAATGTCTGGAGGTTGGGAAACACGGAGGTATCGAAAGAGCAACAATAGAAGGAACGAACAATAGAAGGTTCGGGTTTTATTGTGATAGGAAATTCACTTTGCAGTCTCGCTCCTTTCCCATAGGCGAGAATTCGCTAAGGAGTAGGACACAAACATTGTGGCACCGCGCCGCCCTTTCCTTTCTAGGAATCATGCAGCAAGACGGGCTGGGCGGGAGAGTCTGTTGGCAGCTCGAAATGTGACGCCGAGCCGAACCAACAATGATGCATAACAGGAGAGAACACAACTTCAAGTCAACCACTAGAAATAAAGAATTTGAAGAAAAGGAGCAGCTGTCAATTATAGCAAATGAGCTCCAAAAAACTGCAGTGCACGTCTCTAGGGATAAAACTAATGTCGCATGTGTTTGATATTCAAGCTGATTTACAGCGTGCTGTGTCCAAATTCTCGTCTTTTTTTGAGATAGAACTCAAGGGTTCATTGGGTTGGACTTCAGATCTGATCTTGCTGAATCTTGCATCTCAATCTTTCACTAGAATATGTGAGTTTGCATCGATGAAAGCCATTGCAGTGCGATATCCACCTCCACTGTAGGTGTTGGAGGCAATGAGGTAGAGAAGGTAGGCAAGTGAGGCTGGTAATTTCAAATCAACGCAGAATACATATTTGATTGGTCTGTGAGAAAATGTGCCCATGTTCCCTGCGAATGTTAGATGTGAAACATATGAGAATCGTTCTGATTCAAGTGGTGAGATGAGTTTGGAGAAGCATCAGGATTCGGAGCCAGAGGCCGAGAGCTACTATAGACATTAGACAGAGCCTGTAACATACATGAGGTATTTGACTGCATTTGGATGGAGTGAAGCAAGAAAGTTGTGCTTATCCAGGACTCAGGAGAGATGCTCCAGTGAGAGTGAAGTGCGACCATGCCTTGAATGCAACGCCCGGCTGACTTGGCTCGGCCGCTCGTGCTTTCACGCTAAAACAACGCTAGGAATGTAATTGGTCCACTACAATCGCTCACAAATATTTCATTATTTTTTCTTGAGCAGACCCCTCCAGTCGCGTTCCATGTATTGACAGATCGAAAAATCATCGTACAAGCTCTTCCACTCGCTCTGACTGTACGAGCGTGGAGACGTACAAATAGGTCGCCATGGACCAACAAAAGTTCCTCGAGCTCTTGCAGAGCATTCAAATTCGTGCGTGCAGGCTTTGACATCCATCCACAAACTTCTTGTGCTAACATCTCGACAGCGGACACGAACCGAGTCAAGGCTGCGACAACACAACTGAGAAAGACCTACTACCCTCATGCCCAGTCACTCTTGTGGCTTTTGCACATCCTCACATCTCATGATGCCCCTGAAATCCGCCAACAGGCAGCCGTGGAAGCTCATCGTTTGATCCCAAAACATTGGTCTTCCCTGCCAGCAAACCAAAAGCCAGCGATCCGTGAGAAGCTCTTGGAGTCGACCCTGAGCGAAGAGAAGTCTCTTGTGAGGCACTCTGCTTCCCGAGTGATCGCTTCTATTGCAGGAGAGGATCTCGAAAAGGGTGAATGGGACTCGCTGCCTGGCCTGCTCCTTCAGGCTGCCACATCCAAGCAGGCCGCTCATCGTGAAATCGGGGTCTTTATTTTGTTCAATTTGCTAGAAACAGCAAGTGAAGCATTTGAAGACAAGCTGCCTGGCCTGTTTTCACTGTTCAGCAACACCATCAAAGATCCTGAAAGTGCTGAAGTCCGCATCAATACCATGCTTTGTCTGAGCAGAGTTGCCATGTTAATTCAACCAGAGGAAGATGCAGAGAACTTGGCCCGATTTGTGGAAATATTCCCACAAATGGTTGCTGTCTTGAAGTCTTCAATTGACGAGCAGAATGAGGACCGTGTGATGCAAGCATTCGAGGTTTTCCAGACACTTCTTGGTTGCGAATCTGCCCTTCTCAACATACACTTCAAAGACCTTTTGACATTCATGATCGACATCGCTGCCGACACCGACATTCCGGATGAGTCCAGGTCTCAGGCCCTGTCTTTCTTGATGCAGTGTGCAAGATACCGAAAGATGAAGATTCAGGCCATCCGAGACATGGGAGAAACCCTGACTATCAAGAGTATGCAAATCGCAACCGAAATAGACGATGAGGAGGATGATGACGAGGTTACTCCACACAAGTCCGCTCTTGGTCTGTTGGACTTGCTTGCAACTAGCCTTCCTCCGCGTCAAGTAGTTGTTCCACTTTTGGCGGCTTTGCCACGATATGTCGACAGTGAGAATCCTAAATATCGGCAGGCAGGTATTTTGGCACTCGGCATGTGTGCGGAAGGTGCTCCAGACTTTATTGCGACCCAACTTGACACTCTGATGCCAATCGTCTTCAAGCTGCTCAACGATCCAGAGATTGGCGTTCGAAATGCGGCTCTCAATGGTGTCGCAAGACTAGCCGACGATCTTGCTGAAGAATTGTGCAAGCATCACGCGGAACTTATCCCAGCTCTGCTCAAGAACCTCGATTCTGCCAGTGTTCAAGCAGCAAATTCAGCCGACCAGGAAAAGAACCTCGATATTTTGAAAGCATCTTGCAGTGCGTTAGATTCAGTAACTGAGGGTGTTGACAAAGCAACAATCGTCGGATATATTCCAGAACTGGTCCCTCGTCTCGGCAGATTACTCAGCCACACTGATCTCAATGTCAAAGCAAGTGCTGCTGGTGCAATGGGATCTATCGCTGGTTCTGCCATGGACGCTTTCTTGCCCTACTTCGAGACGACGATGAAAGCTCTGTCAGAGTATGTCACCCTCAAGGATAGTACGGAAGAACTTGACCTTCGCGGTGTGGTCTGTGATTCTATGGGTAGTATGGCTACAGCTGTCGGTGCTGAGGCCTTCCAACCATACGTTCAACCTTTGATGCAAGCCAGTGAAGAGGCACTGCACTTGGGACATCCTCGTTTACGGGAGACCAGCTACATTTTGTGGAGCACGCTGGCCAAAGTTTACCAGGAAGAGTTTACCCCATTTCTTGACGGTGTGGTGAAAGGTCTTATGGAGAGCTTGGAGCAAGAGGAGTCGGACATCGAGGTTGATTTAGGAGAAGAGGCAAAGGACATTCTTGGCCAAGAGGTCATCATTGCAGGTAAAAAGGTTAAAGTTGCCTCTGCAACTGACGATATAGAAGATCTTGATGAAATGGAAGATGATGACGATGATGACGATTGGGACGATCTCACGGCTGTCACTGCTGTTGCATTGGAAAAGGAGGTTGCAGTTGAAGTGCTTGGTGACGTGCTGTCTAACACACGCAAGCATTTTATGCCATACTTTGAGAAGACTGTTGAGACCACAGTGCTCTTGGTTGAACACTCATATGAAGGTGTCCGAAAGGCAGCCACCGGTACGTTGTGGCGATCATATGCCTGCCTTTGGGGCTTAATGGAGGATCACACGGGAGAGAAGTGGACTCCGGGTCTGCCTCTCAAGTCCCAACCGTCTGAAGAGGTACTCAAGCTTGGCGAGGTGGTAACAATGGCAACTCTGTCTCTCTGGGATGATGAAGTTGATCGGTACGCATAATGCTCTCTTCTTTCCCCTACTTTGAAATGATGAACAACATGACGTTATACCCAGCTCACTCAGACGCACAAGTTGCGAATGCTGCGAAAGCGTATCAACATTCTGATCAAACATCAATCCTGCATTCTTTCTTACAACATGCAAAGATAAAGGTGGTTTTACTGACTGCGCAAACTCTCAGGGCTGTTGTCACCGACATTAACCGCAATGTGTCAGCCACCCTGAAGCTCTGCGGGCCAGCTATCCTCACCCAAGACAAGTTCGCAGAACACATGATCAGCACCATCAGTGCGATCATCTCTAAAAGTCATCCTTGTCAGCAAGACATGGGCGATGAGGACGATCACGAGGATTTGGACGACGAGGAATCATCCGAGTATGATTGGCTTGTTATTGATACCGCCCTTGATGTTGTCATTGGCTTGTCCAAGGCCCTCGGCCCTCAATTCAACGAAATGTGGAAGGTATTCCAAAAACCCGTCATGAAATTTGCGTCTTCGCAAACCAGCTATGAGCGATCAACAGCAGTCGGCGTCATTGCAGAATGCACCAGAAATATGGGGGAGGGAGTCACCCAATTCACGGAAACTCTTCTCAAGCTTCTCCTACACAGACTGTCAGATGAGGATCCAGAGACGAAATCAAACGCCGCTTATGCTATCGGTCTTTTGATATTTCACTCAACCAATTCCGCAGTCTATCTCTCAAGCTACAACACCATTTTGTCTAAGCTTGAGCCACTCCTCCAGACTCGCCGCGCTAGAACACTCGATAATGCCTGTGGATGCGTCTCCCGCATGATCATGGCTCATCAAGACAAGGTGCCTATTGACGAGATTCTTCCAATCATGGTCGAATTATTGCCGTTGACGGAAGATTATGAAGAGAATACTCCAATCTTTGAGTGTATTGCTGGTTTATGTAAGTTCCTGACAACCTACCTGAATATCTTCATTCACTTACTATGCCTGCAGACCATCAAACAAACCCTACAATCATCGAGTTGACGCCAAAGATACTCCCAATCTTCACCTCTGTGCTCAGCGACCCTATTGAGCAGCTCGATGACTCTACACGCCTGAAAGTCATCGCTACAGTGAAGTTCATCGCCCAAAAGAACCCAAGCTTGATCCAGGGGAATGAGACGTTGATGAATTGCGTACGTGGATAAAGGATAGATGGTTGAATGAATCACGACTTGATGATTTGGGCAGGATAGATTTCTTGCTTTGATATCACACCCTAGTCACGATATCCCTTTTAATTGGATTTTTTGTTTCTAGCTTAATTCGTGCAGCATACCCTCACTACATAGACACCGTCTAAAAGGCTCTGTTTCTACGCAATGAAAGAATGAGTTTTATGCTAGATTGCCACCTAGAACTCTATAAGTAGCGATGTGCTCTTAGCGTTTTTTGAAAATGAATTGTCATATGCTATGCTAAGTCCTTAATGCCGTTCCATCCGGAAATGCATGGGTATCTTCCATCCCTAACCTTCTACAACGCTCCTATCTAGACAAAAAAACAATGCAACGCTTTCCATTCCAAATATGCAGTCTGCCCAATGCTTCCACCCAACCAATGCTTCGTCTTATGCAATGCCTACCATACCCAATGCTACCATCTTACCCTCTAATACTTCTTAAACAAAACAAAACGCCATTAAAAACCCAATGATTCCCATTCACCGCCACTAAACTCATCCTCGCCATAATCTGTCGAAGCGCTCGAAAGTCCCCTCTTCAACGTCCTCTCCTTCCTCCTATTTCCCTTCATCTCCTTCAGCGGCACCTTCATCGCCTCCTGCTTCTCTGCCATCTTCTTACTCTCATCAAGAGCAGCCGCCAACAAATCCTCTTCTTTTTCCTCGAAGAACAGGCGTTTCCTCTCTCTAGCCTGAGGTGGTTGTGTCTGTGGACGAGCTGCAGTTGTTTTGCTTTCGTCTAAGACAGCTCGAAGGATATCATCTTCTTTTTCTTCGAAGAATCGCGCTTTCGGCCGAGAAACTGGCTTCTCCTTCACTAATTCTGGTACAGCTTCTGGGTTTGACGGTGCTTGACTAGGTGTTGTGATCTCGAGTTCCTGGGAGGAGAGAATGAGGTCCTGAGTGCAGATCAAATTGTCGAAGCCATCTTCCTCAATAACGGGCGTTAGCCTAAGGGCTCTGGTTATTGGTCGGTTGGATGGCAGACTTGTGGTCTTCTCCGCAGGAAGCTCTGGACTCAGTTCTCGTGCTATTTGGGTATTGGAAGGGAGATCTTCTGCGTCAGATATGAGCTCGCGCATTGCTTGAGAAGGGCTGGGAAAGAAGTCGTCAAGGTGGTTTTCTAGAAAAATCTGTGTCGCTGATGGAGTGTCATATCCTGCAGTATTCGATTTAGTGGCGTTTTGAGGAAGGAGCTTGTGCTTTTGAGGTGACGGTGCAAATGATATAGCTTTCTTCTCTTTGAAGGGGATTGGTGGAGGCGGCATATTGACGGATACTTCTTGTAAAGCTGGTCTGGGAGCCATCGTAGGCCGTGGAAGTTTGGCGCGATCGTCCTTATTGGTGGCAGGTGTGGAAGCTGGAGGGTTTGGCATTTTTGTAGGCATGGGCTTATGCATGACCTCCTTTGGAATTGGCTTCACTTTTGGCTCTTTAAACCCTGAAGGGATCGGTCTAGGAGAGACCTGCTCGAGAATAGGCAATCCTCTGGATGCTGCCCCATCGGACCTCTGAGCAGCGCTGGCGGCTTCTGATAGCAGCTGAGTATTGAGCATCTCCGTAAAAACTTGTGAGTCATCCAGTGGGGACTCATCTTCAGATAACTTCCTTGCTGGCAGCTCCTGCGATGCGGTTCGGCAGGGTGGTTCGGCTGGCTGGTTGGCTACCACAGCTGACGAGCCTGCTCCAGATCCAAGATCCGTCACAGAAACCATTGAACTGTCGATTTTCTCCAGAAGATCTGATTGCGAAAGAGACGGAAACTCTCCAAACTCATCGTCGGAGTCTTCCTCAATTGCTATCCGTTTCGCAGGAGGTTGCTCCTCGTCCTTCCCCCGAATCTCAGTATCAGATAATGTCGCATCCGAATCCCCCACCACAGTATCCATTTTTATCTCCTGCCAGGACCGCTTTCCGTTGCTTCCCTTCTTCACGAACCTCGATATTGTAGGTTGGCTCGCTCGCACAAATCGACTGGGCTCTGGCAGCCCCATCTTCTTCCTAGCCTCCTTCTCTGCATTTTCCTTTGCAGCTTTCTTCTCCCGAGCAGCTTTTGCTTTTGCCGCAGCTTTCTCCCTCTCGTACTCTTTCTTTTGCCGCTCTAGTTCCGCTGCGTCCAGTCGTCGCTGCTCTGCTCTCGATACCCTCGGTTTGCGATTAGCCTGCTGGTATGCTTTCTTGACCTGTTTACTGGTCATCCGAATCGGTTGGTTGCCATGAGATTTCACCAAGGTTGTAGGTATTAGGTCGAAGGTCCGCTGACGTCCGGCCATTGTCCTGGCATCTGGGGCAATTAAGCGGGGTTTAACTGACAATCTTGAGTCGTTCCAGTATCGTTGAGGTCGCTGAGATGGGTCGGGATTTTTCTTCCGAGATAGAGCCGACGCGTCAAGACGCGGGGTAAATATTGACTTTGATTCCATGACGACCATTTCCAAAAAGCTCCAAAGTGTTAAAAGAGCTTGCACAAAGGGCCGACTTACTAAAGTTGTATAATTCTCAATTTCACTTCGGGCCTGTTTGTTGATACGGACGTCGCAATCGGTGGTGCGAAAGAAAAGGCAGCTTACAACCGCGAGCAACTTTTATCATTGACAGTGTCAAATATTCTGGGTAAGACCATTCATTCTTACTGACCTATTTCAGTCAATTCTGTTATGAGGAAGATTTGACTTGTTCCAGCGTCCTAAGGCACCATTTGGATTTGAACATCTCCATGGTAGGGATGATTATCCAGAGCACCAAGAGAAAATTGAATGACTTTGCTGTAGGACAAGCATGATAATTGTCACACTAAGAATTGTAGATGATAGACGAAATTTTGGGAATACGGGCGCAATTACCCAATTCAAAAGCAAGTCTATGATTTCTTGCGGTTTTCTACTCAGTAGACATAGAACCACCTATTGCTCAAGTTTGATAATTGTAGGATCCCAACAGACTGGAGAGTATTCGTCGATCTCCAAAGTTTTCATGTCCTCCGGAGTCAGCTCAAAGTCGAAGATGTCAGCATTCTCCTCAATCCTTGAAGGAGTAACACTCTTTGGCAGAGGCACAAGCCCTCTTTGCAAACTCCATCTGAGAAGCACTTGTGCTTCAGATTTTCCATACTTCTTTGTGAGAGGCTGCAAGACCTTCTCGTTCATTCTCTGACCACGTACAAGTGGAGAGTAAGCCTCAACGACAATTCCTCGCTTCTGGCACCATTCGACGATATCGGTGCGAGGACACCAGGGATGAATCTCGAGCTGGTTGACACTGATAACCCCACCTTTTCCATTGCCCTCCTTCTCTAGTCTAGAACATTCAGGAGTTAGCAATTTCCTCCCTCAGAACCTCTCGCAATGAATCTGATAAAATAGCTACCCTTTTACTCTATATGGGGAATTGCACATAATGTAGCAAGAATGTCTCGGAATCTGGGAACAAAGAGCCGGAGAAACTTACTCCTGGATATACTCTTCCATTTCTTCGAGGTGATGAACACCATAGTTGCTCACGCCAATAGAGCGGACTTTGCCCTCATGTTGGGCGTCAACCAAAGCCTTCCAAGCAGCTTTACGAGCCTCTCGACCTCCATACGGAGCATGAATGAGCATTAGATCAATGTAAGTAAGTCCGGTCTCCTTCAAAGTCTTCTCAACTTGAGCTTTGGTATTTTCGTAGCTCAGAGTGCGAGCAGGAACTTTGCTGGTGAAGAAGATATCGTCACGTTTGAGTCCAGAGTTACGAATTGCTGCACCACAAGGGGCCTCATTGCGATATACGGCTGCAGAATCGACCTAAGAGGCTTTAGTAAGAGCTTTGGATTTGAGACTTCTCTAGTATAGATCATGCTCACATGTCTGTAGCCAGTTTTGAGTGCATGTGTGACAACTTCTTCACATGTATCTGCTGGACTGCACATCAATGTTAGTAACAAACCTTAACTTGCAAGTTTGAGTTAGGCCAAGCTCACGTTTGCCAGACGCCGTATCCCAGAAGCGCTATCCAGTTTGATTAGCATAAGAAATTTCCGACGCCGGAGAGGAAGCTGAAGATCTGGAGACCTAAGATTGCAAAAGATGGGGCATACGAATCTCGTAACCCGAGTTCAATCGGACCTTCGAGTTAATTGTAAAGTTCGCCATAGCTTTGCTTGGAGTAGTCCAGCGTTAGTTGGGATTTCGGTGAAAGTTTGAAAGAAGTGAAGACGATGGAAGAAAAACGTGAAAATGGGAAATCTTGCCGATTTCAAATCATGTATCACATTGACGCCACACCAAACCAGGAAGGAACAAGCTTTACACGCTGCAGGACATACCTGATAGCCGTCGAAAAACCTGGAGTTTTTATGGACCGTTGCAAGAGCTTCAACCTTTCACTAGCTATGGATGCTATATTGGTTGCATGTTAGGAAAAATCAATTTATTTTTCCACAATCAACGAAACTCCGTGAACTTGCCAATGCGGGGGGTTATGTGACATCATGTGACCTTAATGAAACTTGAGGTCGATAATGAATTTTGACTCCGAATCTCCTCGCCATACCAAGAAATAAGCTACGTGCCTAAACGAAGTGAGCATAGCCAAAAATCTATCTGTTCCATAATTGTACGTTGACTGACTAGATTTGACAACTAGGACCTATATCCACGTCACAGGTTTACCCCACCACATATTTTTGACCGATGTCTTCGAATCTGCTTTTCCCCCTCAATTCACAGCCTGACGACAACTCGGTCAAATAGCTCTAAATACATTTAGAAGCTTCAAACAAATAACCAAATTTCATACGGAAATCTGCCGAGGAATTCTAAGAACACGATGCGCCTCGTCAAGCAAAATATCGAGCGTGATGGCTCGGGCACCATCACCCTATTCCCCGAAGAACCGGAGGACATGGTGAGAGCTACAGCACTGTCCTTTGACCTTTCCAGACCGCTGACATCTGCACAGTGGCATGCTTACAACCTCATCGCACCCAACGATCTGCTCCGCGCATCAGCCATCCGCAAAGTGACTACTGAAGGCGTCACAGGCAGTACGACCTCTAAACGAGTACATGTTACTCTCCTCATCAGCGTTACTTCCATCGATTTCGATCCTCAAGCAGGGCAACTGCATGTTGGTGGCAAGGTAGCCGAGGAGAACAAGTGGGTTGGAATTGGTTCACATCACACGCTTGACCTGGAATTGAACAGGAATTTTACATTAGAGAAGAAGGAAGGATGGGACTCAGTAGCTTTGGATGTTGTAAAGGAAGCCATCAGGCAGGACAAGGAAGGAACAGTACCGGCCGTTGTCATGCAGGAAGGCCTGGCAAACATCTGCCTTATTACGGAGCATCAGACCATTCTGAAGCAGCGAGTTGAGACGGGGATACCCAAAAAACGATCGGGTAGAGCAAGTGATCATGACAAAGGGATGACGAAATTCTTTGAGGTTACATTGGAGACCTTGAAACGGCATGTCGACATCTCTCTGCCTCGACCGCTGTTGCTGGCAAGTCCGGGGTTTACCGCGTCAGGATTCCAGAAATATATCATAGATGAGGCGACTCGGCTCGGAGACAAGGCGGTGTTGGCCAATAAAAGCAATTTTATTGTGGTTCATTCGAGTTCCGGGCATCTTCATAGTCTGAATGAGGTGCTGAAAAGCCCAGAAGTTCTAACCAAGCTGAAAGATACAAAGTACTCGCAAGAGACGAGACATATGGACGATTTCATGACTTTGCTCCGAAAAGATGATGGAAGGGCCTGGTATGGGCCAAATGAGGTTGAGAAAGCCGTCGAGAAGGGGGCCGTTGGACGAGGCGGAGGAGTGTTGTTAATCAATAATGCTCTCTTCAGGAGTCAAGAAATCGGGACTAGGAAACGCTGGGTTGCCTTGGTCGACAAGGTGAAAGAAGCCGGAGGTGATGCCAGAATATTGAGCAGTGATCATGAGAGTGGAACGCGGTTAGAGGGTTTAGGTGGCATCGCAGCAATTTTAACATTTCCGTTGGAAGATCTAGATGAGGATGGGGAGGAAGATGAAGAGTATAACGATGACGTCCCTAATGGAACAAATCAAGAGTCCAAATAGCCACAGCATATCGCAATTAACACCCCGCCAGACACTCTCCGCATTCGACCATCGTACTTGAGTTCTCATGGCGCTTTTGGTCTGCAAACTCAAATCTTGTCAGTACCTCGACCTTGGTTACCATTCCACGATGTTCGAAGCGGGATCTATGTGCTCGCGAAACTCGGCAAGTTGGTGGGATTCGAGGAATAATTACTTGGACCATTCGTGACTTCCTCACTGGGAACACAGAGTGTAGATGTCAAACACTATCTACTTGGATTGATTATACCCTCTTTCCATACACCATCAGGATTAGCACTTCCTTTTTTCAATATCAAATCCACTCAGAATCACCTTCGAACATTACATGCCAATCATTTAACCTTCCACCCAGCCTACCTAGGTTCCGTCAGTTGTCGAGATGAGCATACCGGAAGGTCCCACAGTCTTTTCTGAATGCGGAACTGTTGACACAGCGAAACTCCTCACCGCTGGAACAGAGTCGGAAGAACTAGTCAAGAAAGTAGGCTTAGAAGCAGCGGAGCGTTCTTCCATAATTTTATACAATTGGAATGCGCTAAGACGTATCTTGGACCGGCACGAAGACACAATTCGAAAAAGATGGACCAAAAAGACAAGGGTAAGGAAGAAAACCGTCTTACATGAGGCTTGGGGAGGAGAGATGCCTCGATTACACCGGCCGGATATTGAATATCTTTTGAAGGAAGAAACAGAACTGAATACGAACGGAGTTATGAGACAGAGACCTATGGGGGAGTTCAAGTGGCCGCACATCAACCTGGAGGATCTGAGCTGCGGCAAAACCATGCTCTGCTTGCTCAATACCCGCGCTCGTTATCCCCCTGCAGCTTTTGTCTACCATGAGATCCAAAGTTGCAGTCTAGGTATTTCAAGCGACACGCTTGTCCCGTTGATGTTGCATGGTTATATCATGTACCTGGAAGGGGAGACTGTGGAATCCTATGGCAAGCTGGTTGCGTTTGGCGAAGACAGCCATCCGATTGGCGGATTCCAGCCTGGCAGTGGACTGTTAGTACTGGAGATTCAACAGAAGGTAATGGAATTCCTTGTCAAATTTTGCGAAACCATACTCCAACAGCCTGCACACACTTTGATCGACCAATTCAGTGTTCCCACCGGGACTCTGGCGCCTATTTAGATCGCCTACTCCTGGCCGACCATCGAGATCATGGCTAGATACGCTCCATATCTAGCTCCTGAAAGAACCGATTTCTCTGGACTGAAGGACTTTTTAGAAGCCAGGTATCTCCAGGCGCAAGACCATGTCTGGGCTTTGAGAGAGGACCCAGGATATTTTGAGGAGGTTGTTTACCAGTACGCCGATCATCGACCAGAAGGCCTCCTCGACTCTGCGAATAAACATCATCCGAATTATAAAAAGCCTACGTTCTGGCGTGCAACGTTAGCAACCGTGGTCAGCGAGGCTTATCATTCAGTGATTGTTTGGCATGTACTTGTCAAGCAAGCCAAACGTGTGGTAGCTCTTCAAGAGGAGCATGCAAGCGCACTTGACGCAGGGCACAAACTACCACCAACTTACAAGAGAGAATTACAGCTATTCAAAACTCTGCTGCTTTACGTCAGTCAGGTTCCACGCAAAAAATTGAAGCACATGCTACCTGCAGCCCCGCAATTCCGAAAATTCTGGGAACTCGCCGAGCTAGGGAACGGGCAAAGGGTAATGCGGTTTCGTGATGGTATGGATCGTGAAAATGATCCATTGCTAAGGGCTTATTTCAAACTTCGGAATGATGAGGATTGTATACGTTTCGGCTACAAAGACTTGGTCGATGAGATGGAGCGAGTAGTATTCGCTCAGTCTGAGCAAGTAAAAAGGATAACCCCCTGGATTGCTGAGCATTTTTCCGATCTTGGGCTTTCGGTGCTGGCAATGCATGGAATCAATAATTATTTTCCATTGGCTGCCGATTTCGTCTCAAGTAAACTAGCGGATATGGAAGAGTTTTATCCTCAAAACTTTTCGGATTGGCAAGAATTCGTCGAAAAAGTGCCGTCTTTTACTTTCCATACCGTCGGCACCCCATCGCTGGTAGACTTCTCTTACCCGTGCGACCAGCGCCAAAGCAGGAAAAATGCTATAGCTATGTGGAAAGCAGAGCGAAATCTCGATATATTCTGGAAGGAGGTAGATAGGCAATATGAGGAAAAGATGGGAAGAACACTTGACAAAGCTTTCGCCTACCGATTTTCTGCCAAGCATGAGCTGGAGCGCACACCCGAGTGGATCGAACCCCTTGAAGATATGTTCATGGAGAACAAAGGAAAGCAAAAGGCAAATCCAAAGTCTAAAGATCTTGGTAAAGCGCAGTCTGATTTCAAACTTGAGGACAAGAATTCTTCAATAAAAATCGTTATCGATGAGGTTGGCGTGGATGATATCGTCTCAGACCTCAGTCAGGAAAATCCGTCTAACGGAAAGCGACCCATCAAGGCAAGCATCAAGCTTGACCAAACTGCTTTTCGGGCCTTCAAAGCTCTCTTCTATACTCCATTGGAGCTAGATCGACCGGGGAACATGGCTTGGAAGGACTTTCTTCACTTCATGTCTGCCATGAGATTCTCGCCATTTAAGCTATATGGCAGTTCTTGGCACTTTGAGCACTCTGAAGTACGCTCCATTCAGTTCCACGAACCGCTGCCATCATCGACGGTCTCGCTTCGCGCTGCGATGCGTATGGGGCAGCGATTGAAGCGCACTTATAAATGGCATCCTGATATGTTTGAAAAGGATTCGGCAGCTAGCAGTTCATCGTGATGATTACACGCAGATGGCAAGCGGTGAAACCTAGAGTTTTACAGCAGCCGTACGGGCGGGAAGTGGAGACTGACCTGTGGAATTCGCAAGGCGTAATTATGAAGTTCTGAAGGTGCAGACAGCTTTAACAGTTCAATTGTCCAGCGTATTGGGTAACCCCATGAAGCGTAATACCATCCAAAATATTCATACTCGAGGGAACTACGTGAAAATAACATCACAGTAAGAGCAGTGAGGAATGATGATCCAAGGTTCAGCAACATTACTTGCGTTGAGTAGATGCTAGATAAACATTTTACTCCATCTCACAAATATTTCCTGGCGCTTGCCTTGAGTTATGGACCATAAGCTATGAAGATTATCGGGACAGAAAGATAGACCTGTTGAAGGCAGTAAACCTCAATATCCAGCATTATCTTAGTCTGCTGCTTAGACGTGATCGTTAAAATTTTTCAGTGGGGCATGCAAAACACACGTGATCAGCTTCAAGCGAGACGGGCCCTGATTCTGTGTCAGCTTGGTGTCCGCTTCGAAAACGAAGGTAAAAACAAGCATCACCAAGCATCGTGAAGCTTTTGCGGATTCTAAAGATACCCATCCTGGCGATTGATTCGTCTCAATTTCAGTTCTTTGCCT
This sequence comes from Hyaloscypha hepaticicola, assembly GCA_002865625.1. Classification (NCBI taxonomy): domain Eukaryota; kingdom Fungi; phylum Ascomycota; class Leotiomycetes; order Helotiales; family Hyaloscyphaceae; genus Hyaloscypha; species Hyaloscypha hepaticicola. The sequence continues at coordinate 301,582 of KZ613492.1, read as the reverse complement.
CCCAGTTCCGCCATTCCGTCAGTGCGGTGCGGGCATCACGATCTGGCCTAGATTTGGGTGTCCGAGGGCTGTGTCAAGTGTTGGAACAATGATACTCTCACGGTTTCAACTCTTGTGTTGTCTGCACCACATCCCTGCGGCAACATCTCTGTATGGATTAGGGTCACTCGGATCCGGCAAGTCGTTTCTATTTCTCATTTTCTGCGCCCGTAAATGGTTTAGGCGCTGGCCCTTGATTCACTTGCCTCCCCATGGAGTAGGCAAACTTCTTGCCTAGTCATCCTTTCTTTTCTATACTCTATTTTTGGGAAACTAGAATTCTGGTATCTTCAAGTGTGATTTTGCGTTCCTTTATTTTACGAACACATTCTCTTCTCCACGACCAGCACCTTTGATAGGGCTTTTAATCATCTGTTGTTTTTTTACTGCAGTTCATCAACACGATCTTTTCAACCCGGGCGGTGCTCCATTCTAACCAGACTCATTTACTTTCCTTTCACGACCCATCGAACTTACCATCATCATATCACGATGCGGACTTCAGCTTTGCTATGGCCGGTACTGCTGGCCCAGAACGCATTAGCTATCACTGTTGACACCACCTCGGCTGGTAAGCAACTCGACCTCCCGTGTGGAGTTGTTGGACCTGGAAATACTGACGAAACAATGTACCACAGCCTCAATAAAGAGCGCCGCAAGCACCGTAGCTCACGGACTAATGAGCTTTTACAACGGGAACGACACAGTATGTCAAATGATCCCTCGATAGCGGCGAGGAGTTTAGAACTGATGTTGAGCAGGGAGAGGTACCAGGTCTATTACCACAGCCATATTTCTGGTGGGAAGCTGGAGGAATGTTCATGACTATGATCGATTACTGGTCTCGAACAGGCGATGCGTCATATAACGACTTAATCTCGCAAGCTTTGTTATTCCAAGTCGGCACGCAGCAAGATTTCATGCCCGTCAATCAAACCAAGGACGAAGGAAACGACGACCAAGGTTTCTGGGCCATGGCAGCGATGCTCGCAGCCGAGACTAATTTCCAGAACCCTCCCCCAGACCAACCACAATGGCTAGCTCTCGCACAAGCAGTGTTCAACGAGATGGCTTCTCGATGGGATACCACAACCTGTGGTGGTGGTTTGAGGTGGCAGATCTTCCAGTTGAACAATGGCTTCACATACAAGAACAGCATTGCGAATGGCTGCTTCTTCAATCTTGGCGCTCGATTGGCACGGTACACTGGCAACGATACCTACGCTCAGTGGGCAGAGAAGATCTGGGATTGGGAGCAAGCAATCGGGTTGATCGACAGCTCCTACAACATCTACGACGGCTCATCCGATACAGACAACTGCACGGAAATTACTCGTTTGCAATGGACTTATAACGCAGGCATCTACCTCCACGGAGCAGCCAACATGTTCAATTACGTTCGTCTCTCTCTTTTCGCCCCCTTGAAACTCCTACTAACCCTCCTCTAGACCAAGGGCGATCCAACATGGCAAGCCCGCACCGCCGGCCTCCTAAAAGCATCCGACATCTTCTTCACCAACAACATGATGCAAGAGCAAGCCTGCGAGAGCGTCGGAACCTGCGACACAGACCAGCTCTCCTTCAAAGCCTACTTCTCCGCCTGGCTCGCGCAGACCACGGTCCTCGCCCCCTTCACCTACCCCTCCATCGCGCCTCTCCTCTCTGCATCCGCCATAGGCGCAGGACAAGCCTGTTCGGGGGGGAATCAAGGCACAACATGCGGCTTCAAATGGACGACGGGGACCTACGACGGCACGACGGGAGTAGGACAGCAGATGAGCGCTCTGGGCGCGATCAACGCGGCCATGGTACAGGTACCGCAGGAGAAGGTCGTCGTGCCCGTCACGAACAGCACCGGCGGGACGAGTATTGGGAACAATGCCGCGGGGGTCACGGCCCCGATGCTGGGGCTGATGGTGGATAATACAGGGCCAGTTGAGACGCGGGATAAGGTTGCGGCGGGCTTCCTCACGTTTGCGGTTGTGAGCAGTGTTATTGGGGGCAGTGTGTTTATGGCTTTAGAGAGCTAAGACTATGCTGCAAGATTTCCTTTTTTTTTTATTGATAAGCATTGCGTAGGCGTTTTGGGTGCAAAGGTCATGCTGGGAATCTATGTGTAGTTGGACGGGCTCCGATATGAGCATCACTGGTAAGAATTTTGAGGCCATCCATCACCCCATCGACGTCGGTATTACAATGACCTGAGGCAATCTACTATATATTTTCTTCTGAGAAGTAAAACGATAGGAGAGTCCACAACCATTGCCCACTATTGTCAAACTGTCGTGTCAACTATGCCTCTTAAATCAGAAGTACCAGCCAATCCATCCCGCGAAAGACCTAATCATCTAGCTTAGCAGTCAAATGGCCCCTGTCTGCGAATTGACGAGATCCGTTAAAACGAATACATAAAGGTGCTCACAAGTCACTCTGTTAGTGAACCATGAAAGTAGCCCCTGCACCAATACTTGGATCAGGCAATGGAGCCAACCATACATCACAGTTGTCATGTCAAGTAAAAAGCTAAGAATAAGGTCGTGATCGGAATTTCAATCAAGTCTAGTCAAATCTCATTCATTCTTATCCGATAGCAGCGTCTTGCTCCAGCATCCACAACCCCCTTTCCAATATATACAACAAAGACTTCCTCGCTCATCCTCTCCTGCCTTTACTAAAAGTATGCATTCCCAAAGGAGTGGACGGCCAACGCCATTAAGTATCCTCCAATTAATGATACCCTCGAACCAATGCAATGCCCGTTTTCCAATACCACAAATGCTTATGAATGATCCAACCTCGTCCATGCCTCTTTTCTGGCGTCGTTCCTCCCTACCATATAGCCATCATAGCAGCCACTGCCACAATACCAGCGAAAACACTACCCTTAATGCCTTTTTCTTGCCCGACGCCAAGTTTGTCCGCACCGCTCTTGCTCGTGCCTGTGGTGCCCTGCACGAACCCTGTCGCAGTTGAAGATCCCGACGAGGAGCCCGAGGAGCCCGAGCTTCCGCTGTCTCCATGGCTGTTAATTTGGGCGGGACTACCGCCGCTGACACCAGGGATCGATTGGGCCGTTGATGAAGGTGAAGCTCCTGATGCTGTACCAGAGGAGGCTCCGAGATTCATATCGAGCCCGGTTGCCAAGAAAGAACCGAGGACGGTGGCGTTGTTGCCGTCCACTACAGTGAGGTTGGTGCCCGAATACCCGTCGTATGTGTAAGATACACCAGTGTTGGTGCCTGGGGCAGAGGTTGCATTGAAGCAGTCCACGGTGACGGAGGTGAACGAAGCGTAATAGTACCCGTTGTTCTTGATATCAGGCGAATTCCAGTCGACCAATCCTCCAGCCCAATTAACAGTACCCTGACCGTTAGAGGCAAGCCCAGCAGGCCAGAGAGAAAGTTGTACACGAGCAGGAGTTTGCGGGAAGTCCCACTGATTGCCAGTTGCATTCCAGGTGTCGGAACGCATCTTCGTCCGGCCCACTTGTCCGTCGACTGACCATTTGATGTAATCAGGAGTCCATTCAATCTCGTAGGTATGGTAGTTCTGGAAAGTATCTGAAAGCGTGATGTTGATTTCGTTGTTATCTGTAAAAGACGTTAGTTTCTTGGCGTCGCTGGCTTGTTGATCTCACTTACAGTCAGGAGTACCCTGGTTATAAAAATTAGATTGAGCAACCTCCAGATCCGCTCCGACGAATTCGTAATCGATTTCATCCTTTACATCAGAAAGGAGAATGAATGCAGTGACAACACCCTGCCCTCTGCTTGTCTTGAACGTGGCCTTCACATTTCCATACCACATATAGTGCGTGCTGGCGAGAAGCGTTCCCACAGTACCAGGAGCCATTGTCAAGAGCACATCACCATTATACGAAACTGGATTCCCACTCGAGACCCAATCCGCTTTTGTTGCATCTCCGAGGTATTTGGTATTGGGTGCGATCGAGTCCAGGTTCTCGAACGTGTATGTTTGGCTCTGACAGACGGGTGCTGGTGTACAGGAGTTAAGGGAGAATGAAGACCGAGGGTCACAACCTCCTAGACAATATGCTCCTACACCACATTGGCCGTATTCTAAAGATATCTGTCAGTCTATTTCCAACCTCAATTCCTGGTTGAGGGGAGTCCACTTACGCGAGCAACAGGGGACAGACTCAGGACATCTACTACCAATATTACAGCTCTGAGCCAAAGTCGTGGAGGCCGTAGCTAAGGCCAAGACGAAGGTCGATGTTCGAACCATTATGTATGTACAATGTCGATTAGATCGATGCTAGGAAGAGACGAATTGGCGACGCGATGGCCCCCGGGAAAAGAAGAGGATTAAAAGAAGTAGAGATGCAAAAATGCCGCAGAAGTCAAAGACGTGCGGTTGCAGGTAGAACAACGTGCCAGTGGCTAATAAGGTGATGATAATCTCCCAAAAAGCTTGCCGATTTCAATGTCGGTCGGTGTTTCCTTGTAATACGGGGTTCTGGATTTATGCGTTTTTGATCCTGGTGGAAAAACGTCGAGACCCCCTTGAAAGAGAGAAGAGGCGAGGGGAGTATTAAAAAAGCGAGTAGAGGATACGAAATAGCGAGTGTGGATAGTGTCCAGCGAGGGGAATTGGACCAGATGTCCGTGGATGTCGATTGTCGACTGCCGATTGTCGTGAAGAGAGATGATGCGGAGACAGAGAATTGTGAGGGCAGGAACGGAAGAGAATGGTTTTACGATGATGGCTTGGGGCAGACAGGGGTGGCTGGGTGGTGGCGGGCTTGGCCACCCACCCACCTCCACATTCACCTCGGAAGACCCTTCAAAACAACTCAACACGCTGCAACATCCAGCAAATCACACCCGGGTGCTTCAAATCGATCGCCCTGCTGCCAACACCTTCCCGAGCTAGGCATCATGTCGCCACCGCGAGACCAAACCGTTCCTCACACTGCGTCCAATCACCGCATCGCTTCTCCTGAACCTAGCCCTATAATTATCTCCCAACTAGCCTATTCGTATATAGTGCGCTCTTTGGTGCTTCTCCGCGATGAAAAAAGCCGGCGGCCGATCTCGTATTGAAGAAACCTCGTTTTTCGGTTCGTGAACAGGGACGGGAGGGATACATTGAGCCGGCACACGGCCATTTGGAACTTGTGACTGCACGTGTGGCAATTACATACCTACGATTACGAGTCCGCTATCATGAGATATATATTGAAAGAAGATCAAGGAATGAATATTCGAGAGATTTTGTCCTGGCGGCGCAGTACTTGCAAAACTCACTCACCAGCAGCCCTAATCTGCCTTCGCTCACTTTAGAAATCCTCTTAGATGGATTTGTTCAAATAAGGTTGACTAGCCATGATTGGAAACAACTTTAAACATCACGCGATTGCGCGAGTGCGATGAAATGCTGATGTTCTCCCACGTGCACTGGAAGGTGTCTCCCTGGCTGTATGTTTCCTCACTGCAGTCGCTTCCATTTCCACCCACAAGTGCAGATATCATTTCTCACCGTCAGGAAAGGCCAATGCTGGGAGAAACGGTTGAGGAAGGTCCAAGTCTCAAATGGAACACTCCCCCTCACTTCCCCCCTATACCCTGCAAGCCTCCCGGCGGCACTTGCCCCCTCCACGCAATGCCCTCGAGGTTTTGAAACTACTTTGGTACTCAGCGTAATAATTCCAAAACATTTTCTAGAATATTCTGCTCTACCCAGGGAATCAGCCAATAGCACTCTTAGATTTTGCTAATCTACTACCTCTTAAGGTAAAGTAGAACTTTTATGTCTTGGAATTATTACCCCTGCTACGAAGTAGGTACGATGTACACTTGTCCAGTATTTTGCATTTGCGCTCTTATCTCGTGCCGGTACTCCGTACAGTACGCGCAAGGTACCCCGCAAGCCACAAAAGAAGCAATTCTTCTTGCCCCCTATCACAAATTGTGGCTGAACATGGGTACGAGACAGCGGCATGCTGGCACGTGCCCGGTGGAGTGAGGGGCATCGATTTATCTGAAGACTTTTATGACGTTCAAAGGTTTTGAACCGCAACGCCAACCGTGTTATCCGGGCTGTGAGATGGGAAACAGTTTGCTGTTGGTGTCTTGTCCCGCAGTTTTTAGTATCGGACGTCGCTCCTGTAGATCATGACAACATATCCTTCTCTGAATCTGGACAGTGAGGTCCCAAGAACCGGGTCAGACCTCGCATGCCACCGGTAAGGTGCAAATGTGACAGCATGGGAGGCATGCAAGAGTCCGAAGGCTCAAGATAACGAAGCTCTAGAATTCGAGGTCCGAACCCTAGATATCAAAAAGCATTTCCTGTCTTCAAAGTCGTGATCAGTAGAGGCGCATCACTCAATTTCACGAAATGAACCCATCGTAAACTCCCAGAGGCAGGCAAGGCAAATCTTCGAATTCAAGAGGTATCCTTCGCGCATTTAACACCTTTATTCCACTGGGTATCCCATTTGCCTTTAACTTCCAAGTCGTAGAATTCAGTCCCAACCATGCAGTAGACATTCGTGAAAGACACATCACTTCCATTCATCGTGAAGCCGGAACCAGATTATTGAGAGAAGAATCGAAAATTTTGGTGAATTAGACGTGCATGGAGTACCGAATCGAAAAAGAAAATTCCCCCGCCTGCGCCATAGCCAGATGCGGCCGCACCGTTGATGCTATTGAAGACTTTGCAAATAGACAAGGGAAAAGTCGAGTGTGACATCGGGGATTGTACATAACGAGGCGGGTGGCTGCTGTGGTACTTGAAGCCTTTCAGATTCCGATCGTAGAGCTTCTGGTGCTTCTGTCGAATATCCGTAGCTTCGTCTCAAATCCAGAAACCCCTTATTTTTGGCCGAAATGCTCCTTGGCATACTGCTCGCATGCCTACGTAAATGTCAACATAAGAGTTCCAATATGGATTTGCCTGGGCCAACTAACTTTCGCAGGCTTTCCAACTTTCTTGCCAATTTCCTTCCACTTATTGTTCTCGTATTCTTTGATCGCATTCGCGAGAGCTACGCTCTGTCAGAGTGTCAGCGACTGATACTTGATGGCAATGCCAAGAAGCATACTTCATCCTCAGCGAACTCCGCATAATGCATATCCTTTCACAGGTTAGTCTAAAAAATCTTGATCATGACTAAGGTTGAGCTTACTTTGTACCAGTGCTTTTTGACGCTTCCTTCGGTTCTGCTCGGAAACGTCTAACAGTACAAGTTTAGTTTCGAAACTCTTGTGCGACCCCAGGGCCCAGATTCTTCTATATCTCACCTTTGCGATCTCAGCCCAGGTACTGCCCGCATCCCGCATGGTCTTCAACCTTTGCTCTTCTGCGGGAGTCCAGGGGGTATTCGTCCGGCTCTTCTTTGCGGGAGGACCCATAGGGGAAGAAGTCATGCTGGGCTCATCAGCAGGAGGGGGAACCCCCGAAGAGCTGGATGGGCCTGACATTGATGGAAGGGGTGTAGGTCCTGATCCTGATCCTGATGCGCGTCTTTTATTTCGCAGTCCTGTTGGCGATGAGCTTTCTGGCTTGCTTGATGTGTCAGCAGTGGTTGAGGGGCGAGCTTGGGAAGGTGATTTTGGAGTAGACGTCTCGGCTTCAGTTTGGTTTCCACGTTTAGACATTGGCGACGAGAGTAAAAGTGATGCGCAGCCGTCTGCTCTTGAAAGTGCGTGAAATTAGGAAGGCGGGAGAGAAGTGTCCAAGTTTGTTATGCGCGATTCTGGACCCGCTGGTCTCGCGCGTGGATTGGTTGAGGAAGATCGTCGGGGTATGAGGCTGGAGACTGGGGTGCAGAAGTATCTGGTACTTCTGATATTTGAGATCTCATGTACTTCGGAAGGAGTAGATGGTGGTCAACAAGGCCGACATGCCTTTTTCTGCATGTCTCGGTGCTGAGCCGTATAGTTGCCTGACCCAACTATGCTTCAGCTGGGGAGCAACCAGTAGTATATCAGGCAAGAGAATATAGGTAACAGAATCTTCGTATAGCATCCAACGGAGGGGGGTAATTTGCGCGCAATCTGAAGGGCGAGGTACGATGGTTGCTGTGATCTGATGACTTCACAGTTCAGAGGTCTCTCGGGACATTTAAGTACCCCAGCGGTACATATCCATGCAGAAGGCTGTAATGAGATGTCATTGAAAAAGACTTTGACAAGGAACGGCAGCCGGTGCAAGCAATAGTTAATGCCTGTCGTCAGTGAAGGTGCCATGCGGTACTTGCAGAGTACTTGGAGCGGCTGGTGGGCCAGTCTCAAGCCTTCCACGCATGAGTAAACGCCTTTCGACAGGGTCCGCAGGAGTTAGGGTAAGACATGAACTACTTGTCATCACCCGTTGTCAGCCAGATCCCTCGCCGCTGTTGGGTGCTGCTGGAGCTCCCCGGGAGGTACTCTTTCGGGGCTTGCTCTGTCCGGCTAGAACTGCTTGCATGGGGGGGAAAGGGGTGTGGGTGCAGAGTCCCATTGCCCAGTGTTGGCTTCACTGGAGATCGCCAGTCCCAAGCCTGCGTTTCGAGCATGGCGTTGTGTTACCCTCGAAAGGAGCATGGGGCTGGAGAAATGGCCGCTGTCAAAGGCCCAACGAGGTTCACGGAGGTAAGATGCTGTGTCGATTCTTGCAATGTTTCTCCGAAACAGCAGGGCTTGGGGTTGGGGCCAGGGAGAGAACGGTGGGTAGTGGGTAGCGATTGTGCTTCACTGCTTCCTATGGCTGGATATGCAGCGAGTGGAGGTAGTGGAGGTCTGCACGGCTCTGAGAGCGTACAAGTAGTGGCGGACTGGTTACGGTACGGGTTGGTACAAGCGCAGGCTGCGTTGCGGCTAGTGCAGTGTTACCGTGTGGCCCGGCCGGGGGGGGGAGCTCAGAGCTCAGCCTGAGACCCGCTCCACCAGCTCCCAGGCCATGCAGAGGCAGCGGAGCTTCTGCTGTGAGTTTATTTCACTCTCTCGCATGAATGGTGGAAGCTCTCGGGGCGTGATTGGCACTGGCAATTGCCAAAACCTGCTGCTCCAGAGCAGCTGCAGCTTCTGGCTGCATGTTGAATCACGAGTCTAGTCCAGGGGAGCTGGGAGCTGGGAGCTGGGAGCTGGAACAGCTGGGGATAAGCTGGCACGCTGCTATCTAGCAGTATTTCGCAAATCGCGGGGTAACCGCGCTTGTTCACCACGCTCCTGCAGAGGATTCATGAGCGAGGGTACTAGGGGGCGCCTGGGTAGAGAGGTCCCTTGTCGATTGTCGATGCTGTGAGCTGCAAGGCTAGCTACACCTCCAGCGGGGTTGATGCCAATACCATGCGCCATTTGCCATATTGCTTTGCAACCTCGTGATGTTGAGCTTCATCCCTCTGATAGCAATATTTAATTTATCAATAAGACCTGCCTCATATACCACCCGCGGGGAGTGGAGAACAGGTGGTACGGGCTAATACGCAAGTACAAGATAGCTCTGGTTATGATTCTGGTTCTGGGCCTCCTCGTGACTGCTCATATTATCGGCTCAGACAGACTCCATGAGTTATTGCCATTCCCCGAGCTGGCGGCGGGATGCTTGATGATGGTGGTGCTATCGAGCCACTTATTAGCCACTCCTCTTCAGCAGCTGGCTGCCCAAGTATCGCGGCGTAGTGGTACAACACGACCGTCCAATCTTGCGTCTTCATGCCGGAAACGAAACCGAATCTATGTTCCCGATGTACCTTTCAAGTCACTCCCACCCCTGCCTTTGGGGGCTTGATTACCATGCGGCGTGCGCTGATGGAGCTTGCCTTGTGCCATTTCTGGGCGGCTTATGACATTAAAAGCCCCCCAATCCCTGGCGCCGTCATGCGCTGCGAATCGGTGATCGCCCGTGGGCCAGGTATGGCGTCGTTAAAATGGACATCATCTTGTCCAGAAATTCCCCGCCACTCGAACGCATTCTTGATTTTGGAATTGCTCAAGTCGCGGAATCTTGGCTAGAGCTGGTCCTCCCATCAAGCGCAAAGAGTTCCAGATGCCGTGTCCTCGCTAGAGGATATGAGAAGAGTCCAACCTGGTCGGAGGTTGCGTGGATGTGTGAATATCACGGCACCCGGACATAGGTTTAAATTCCCAGATCCTTGGGCGTGCTGCCACGCGTTGGCTTGGAGGGAATGATAAATATCCACGCGTTTCGTTGAGATCCCATTGATGGTGGCACAAGGTAGTCCTTTCTCATCGTTCGCGATGTTAACGCGATGTCGACGCGACGTTGCATGGCCCGAAAGAGATTGGGCTTGCCCAAAAGAGTGCCAACCCGCTGCCCGTCTTCCGGCCCGAGGACCCCTTTCGCTGCCGGCCGCGACTTGACTATTGAGTATTGAACATTCCGAGAAAGCGGGTCGCCCACATATTTCTTTCACTGCTATTATTGCACGCAGTGACACTTACTCCACCGAGCGCAAATGAGAGACAATTTTACTTTTATCCTCCTGCAGGAAATGTTCCGAGTACCTCCGTTGCAATGTCACCTCGTCGCGACGAGTTGATCTGATTGCTCTTAAATCCCCGTGTGGGAAGCTAGAAGTCCAATCTTAGTATAGTATCTATTTTTGTGTTGACAACGCTTGCCCCCCGCTTCCCTGCCAAAAGGATGCTTGGACCTCCTTTTGAAATCGTTTCTTTGTGGCGGCAAAATGCCCAATAAATGTGACCCGGCCTGCATGCAACAACCCTTGTCGCGAGGCTGCTACTGCATCCAAACATCGTGATAGTGGGGAACGGCAAATCCACAACGCAAAGTCACTACGAAGCTGAGCAAGATGAAGTGTAGGAATTTTTCCCTTTAATTCTTTCAGCGTTTTTCTTGATTACTCTAACGTTCGAACATTGAACAACGATCTTCACATTGGAGAGGCATAGCATGCTGGCAGCATAGCTCAACGTCCCCGATAGAGTTGTGCTCATGATAAGCTGAACGATGCGGAAGTCTAGAAGATAATGTAGAATTCCGCGCTGACTATGCGTCAATGCTGGGTGCTGATCAACTCGTGTACAGCAGCATTCTCAGAAAGTTCTGGCTGACAATCGACTTACGGAGTATACCCTTGAAAAGGTGTATTCTCGGCTCAGCCTTTTTCATGCATTTCACGCTCTTTGATATTTCAACTATGGCAAGCTCTCTGAAATTTGCTATAAAAAGTGATCAGTTGATCTGTGCTGGCCTAGCAGATTATTAAAGCAGCATCTGTATCATCGACACATGGTCACCCTCGAGGTATAATTTTACTTGGGTATACTCTGTACAATTCAATAACCGGTGTCCAAAATAGGAGAATGCAAAACGCTCACGTGACACTGTAATACATTGAAGCCACGAAGATTCCATAATCCGGAAGGCATCTTCTATCTGAGGCAAAATGGCTGAGAAGTGGCAATAAAATCCCAATGCATGGATTGATAGTCCTCGACATTATGACTGAAAACATAACACGGGGCAATTACAAGCACTACGGTGCTGATTCTTCTTCACGAATAACTGTTCCAAGAACCATCTCCAATCGGAAGCAAAAATGATTATAGGAGTTGGATTAAGTTCTCGACGTCAAATGGCATTCAACATTATGATCTCAGTGTTCCAGTAACGCGGGATGAATTACAAAATGATGCTTGTTCTGATTCCCCTTCGTCACCCCGACCAACAAGTATTGTGTTGCAGAACACTCAACCAGAACTTCCTGGAGTTCATCCGTTGTCAAAGACATCTGTCATCCGTGTTGACAAGCTCCTGATCCGATATAACTCAAGCGGATCAAATATGTCGGAGAGGCTTCGAAATAGAAACAATGCTTGCAGTCTCATATAACTCGAGAAGTGCGGAGGAATCAGACTTTAAATCTCCAAAAACTTCACACGGAAGGAAGCTAACCCCCGCGGAAAACAGGTATGAAAGAAATACAGGAGGAAACAAATCTCAACCAACAACACAACGTGCTTCAAGATCGGAAAAAACACACCACATGAGAGGCCCTTGCTGCTATTCAAAGTCGTCATTCTGCACTCATGCTTCTCTGAATCTGTGACGGCGGCAAAGAGGTGATCGTAATGCCTTGGCGTCCAGATTTGGCTAGTAGAAGGTCCCGGTTGAGGCTCCTCGAGACAGCACCCGAACAATCTGCGTTTGAGGGTTTCGCAAATCCGCGCCACTGAGGCCAGCTTCGTGAGGGGTGGGGTTGCTGGTACTGTCAGCGGCAAGTTGGGACGGGGATCGCAATGGCAACAACACAGTATTCGCGCAGGGAAGATGGTTGCTGAAGGCCTCGGATGATTCCATCTGATCTCGAAACCACTCGCAACCAAATGGCCAGGCCTGCTACTGTACCGGAGGAAGGCAGGATAAATCATCAACCATCAATACTAAGTGATAAATTGATAATCAGCTCATCCCAAGCAGCCCCACTAGAGAGCTTACCCTAGCTCGAACTCCCCTCCTCGCTCGTTCCCCCTCCTTTGCTCTCTCCCACCGCTGCCTCCACACCTTGCTCTCTAGCAGCAGCAGCAGCCTTCTTACGCCTGGCAAGCCACTCGGGCCCTGCTCCTTCCGAACAGTAGCAATGTCATACCGTTTGCGGCGAGTCCCGCTACTCTCGGTCTGCCGGTCGTTCTTCCCACAGATGAAAGTCATCCGTTATGCGTGCCCGTGAAAGCACTATACGCTCTAAAGGCGCTCCAATCATGACACAACACTGAGAAAGGAGGGGGATTGACGATGATGCTGATGCTGATGCTGGTGATGATGCTAGTGCTAGTGCCAGTGCTGCCGTTGAGAGCCTCGATCTGCTTCACCCGCGAAATCACGGCTGACTGGCGCAGTGTCGCATGAACTGACTTGGTGGGGAGGTGTTTGGCCATTCTGTTCGTCTCGTTGCCATGAGCAACTTGTGTGCATTATTTCTGGTCTGCGTGAAGAGCTCTTGGACAGCTCTATTCTTGTCGCTGCCATGAGCAGCTTGTTTGAATCCGTTTCTGGTCTGCATGGAGGGCTCGTTTTGCGAAACAGTACGGCGAAGACAGCCACTCACAGGCGATTCGGGTCAGCCAGAGCCGTTCTGCACTGCTGCAGAAGTTCCGCCACGGGCGCTGTTTGCATCTTGGGACGTGTCAATCGTGCAGCCGCGCTGTTTCTCGTCCACTCACAGGGCTCCATCTGAATTAAGGCCCTGGTAGTGGCTGGCACGCCCCTCGGTCGCCGATTGCTTGGAACGCGCCTTGTGTGGAAACAAAATCAGAAGACAAGCACGGTTTCATCTCATCAACCCTATCAAGCGACATCCTCATCATCCCAACTCAACTGCACCGCAACTGCGACCACCAACTCAAACTTAATCTGCAGCTTCACGAATGCTCTGCTCATGGCCGTACCACCCTCAGAAATCCTACGGGTCGGGCGCCTATCGGACACGGTGGGCCAAGAATTATGCCTCCTCTTTACCCATCCACTCGAGGAGCTTCTCGAAGATTACGGTCGCAGTGGCATGGACGTCGTGACACTTGGAGTCCACACCCCACGATCTCAAACATTCATCCCGGTCACCGAGAAACACCAGTCTGATCAGAAACGGGATGAAAAGCGTATCCCAAAGGAGATATGAAATCAAGCCGTGCATAATCAGAAACCTCGTGAACATCGGCCACGCCTGCCCCCGGCAAACTTCAGAGGGAGTGCACGGCCTTGATACTCTAGATGATCTTATGCAAGACCATGCTTCATATATGATCACTCCCATCCTTTCTGTCTTCCTTCTTTCTTTTGCTCTCCACTCGACGTCGACTATTCTTTTCGCAGCTAATAATCACTCTCTTTTATTGCCCAACTGGCTTGGCTGCTTACATTCTTTTTTGTAGATTCTTCGTTGTCCTACTTTACTCCAGTCTCTATATTGGTATTTCTGCTGTTTTCCCAGACACCGAGATCCTCTACAGAAAAGACTATACATTCGACTGCAGCTCCGGACCGCCCTTTACCCCACTTCGATTCTGAAACCTTGCTGGCTCTACAAGTCTGATATTACTATACATTTTTTCTTCTTCAGCAACGTCTTCAATACTTACGATCAACGACCGTCATGTCTTCACCAGTGAACCAGATGAACACCTCCGCCCATGTGGCCCAGTCCCACTACTCCTCAGTTGATGCCATCAACCGCCACGACTTCGGTGTGCAGAAGAACAGAAAGCAAGCGTCCACGGGCGGCGGCAGAGCATGGAGCGAGGATGAGGTACGGATATACTTTTGGTGTAGTCTTTTCATTCTTGGCTGACAGAGCACTGTAGGAAGTTTACCTTCTCCAAACCCGCCTCCAGAAAATGCCATATAAACACATTGCCGCTCACCTGAAAAAGACTGAGTTGGCTTGCCGTCTTCACTACCACCAACTTTCTCATGGGAGCAACCGCCGCAAGCGTAGTGGCTCTGTCGCCTCCAGCGCCGACACTGTCGCTCATTCTCCCATCATGAGCCACTCCATGCCATCGCCAATCAACGAGAACGGCCCTGTGCAACCGGTAACCCCACCAATTTATAACTACTCGCCCCAATCTCCACAACATGTTCAGCTTCCTGCTGCCTCGTCCCTACTGCCTCGCTCCAACTCCAGCAGCCCTTCTCGCAACCTCAGCCACCCAGTTGCAATTCTACCCAAGCCATCTCCACCCCGCCGTGCTCTTTCCGATTCAGCAGCCAACCCACCTCTACGGCTCGACTGCGATGTTGCTACTACACAGACGAGCATGTCTAATGTAGACAAGGAGCGTCTCCGCCACATCTACGAAGCTCACCGAGCTTCATTCTGGGGTGTCATTGCTCAGGAATACGGGCATGGAGCATCACCACTTCTTCTCGAGGAGACTTGGATGCGCGGAATCGCTACCAACGCTCCACCTACTCCATGTGTCTCGCCAGATCAACACGCAATCTCAAGCGGAGCCTATCACGGGTGCAACAGCAAGCCAATTCATCAACTACCCACTCCTGTTCAAGAGAACAAGACCAGCGCTACAAGCATCTCCGCCCTGTTAGGTATTGTAAGTTTCGCCGAGACACATCACCAAAACTTCTTTCGCTAACGTTTGAAACAGGATGCTAGCCCACGTAGCCCAAAGGAACGGGAGATGATCAAGCGCATGGAAGAGAGACGAGGTACCCGAGAAATCGGAATGGCCGGAGTGGAGATGCAGCGACACGAATAAGAGAACTTCGACACTTCATGGATTATTCTCAACTACAGAAATTTAATTGATGAAGGCGGTTACTTTTGGATTCTTCTTTCTTGGAGTGCGGTGAGGGAAGGGGGCTTGGTAGGGGTGTTGTTTCGGGTTGGATGCATCATGGGTTAATGAGTGACGGATTTGGATGGAGCGGTGGATTTTCATTTTATCAAAGCGCTGTTTTCGTTCTACGTGTGGATAGCCATCGCAAACCTTCTTGGAGATGGAAGTGTTATCGGAGTCGAGCCGGGTCGAGAAAAAGACGACAGGCATGTACGAGTATTGACATTTAGTTGTTTTCGTCGAGTCGAGGTCTTTAGTGTCGAGAAGCACGAAAGTCCCAAAAATCAGAAGATCCATCTTTGGAATCTACTACTGGCATGGCTCTTCACATGATTGTTGATTCCTAAGAAACAGTAAACGCTTGGTTATCGTGGTGGCCCGCGCTGCAGTCCGTTTCATGCTGTGACATTTTCCAAAACTCCGATGTCGTCGTTTACTCCGTCAGGGGCTCCTCGGTTATGCGGGAGGCAAGCCCCTCCTTGCCGCCCTCCCCTGAACCCTGCAAAAGCCTAAACAATAGACGAGACGAACGCCGGGCCGCGGAGGGCTGAACGGCAAACGATGTTTCTTCTCTTATTTCTCGAGGCGCACATTTTCGGATGCCAAGACGTTTCAAGCCTCCAAGGTCTAGCCCAGTTACGGACCTATACCCACTTATGGAAATTGAAGATTACATGCTCAATTTAGATGCGGCAGTCATGAGCTGCTAAAATCCGAACGGAGGCGGGCAGTGGTCCCGAATGTCATGCATAGTTAACAATCAGAAGTCTGAATGATGTTAGGTGAAGAGATGAGGCTAGAATTTGTTCCAAGTCTTGAACAAGAGTTTGGATGAATCTAGTGACCAAGCTGAGTTTCACTTTTCTATTTAGCAAGAGGCAGTTTAATGCTCGTACCTAGGTAGGTACAAGTGGACGAGCATCAGACCTTCAGGAACTCACCAAGCCTCCTCAACACCCAACACACAATTCTCCTACGTCTCCATACTTTCATCACCCCAATCACCAGCTGATCCGCGCTCAAAGTCGATCGACCACGCATCATGTGTATCACTGTTGATAAGACCATTATGCCGGTTGCAACTCCCCAGATGACGCCGATCGCATGAAGCTGATGGACAGTTCCGCGGATCTGAACAGTCCACCTCCTTCTCCGCCGTCCAGAGATAGTAGAGATATCCAATATTATATGTTATGTGGACGCTTAGTCCGGATGGTGAGGAGTGTATTCTTCCAGTAACCAAAAGGGTTCACTGGTTTCGGCTCGTTCGATAAGGCCCATGGTCTTCGACACTCTGATGGAAGAGGACAACTGTCCCTGTGCTATCATTTGAAGGCACGATCATCTTCTCGGGGCCTTACCAAAGTGAAGGACCTGTGCATTTGCAAAAAAGTGTTCTTTCGTCCACCAGGATCTGTCAATTTCTTTCCCAGAGTTCTCCAGGACTTCGATGTCTCTCGAGGAGTAGGTTGGCAAATCCAACTCATTTTCATTTTCCAAATTAAAAGGGAAGGCTCGTCAAACTCCGAGTGATCTTAATCAAGCACCATATTGCTTTACCCATCGAAAGTAACAAGTCGAAATTAACGGGTTTCTGGACACGGTACTGCTTGCGATTTAGGCAGTGGTGGGGTTTTAGTTTCGGATGGGGCGAGTTGATCGAGAGAGAACTTTCAGTGTCAAGAACAAGTGTATGAATACCATATGGTTCGCAATCTTTTCATATTCATCCTCCTCATCCTATCTCGGACGGGGAACCTCCTACCGCTTGAGAAATAAGTCTTTCTAATTTACTGATTCAAGCCGGGAACTTAAAGCGAACAGAAGAAGAATACGCTGCCGTTATCGATAATCGTGAGCTGAGTATCTTCTCCCCACCACTGGTTATCTTGACCCAGATGGCATCCATTATCATTCAGTTTCTCCCTCTGTCACGCTAAACATCGGCATTTCAAGGTTGTGGTTGGAAATAGGTTTCCCCACCACCCTAAAATTTAGCCCCTGTAGTCCCTGAACCTCGGCTAATGCGGGGTCAACTTCCCCAAACCACATAACTCCAACCTCTGTTTCTCCAACACTCACCATGCTGCCCACTCTCCGACGATTCTACAGCTCGCCCTCCGCAACATCAATCGCCTCACAATTCCTGGCAAAATCTCAATCTCTTCCCCCATACACTCAAACCCAATTTCTAGACGCCAACCAACTGCAACGGCTTTCCGCAACTCTTTCCCGGCGCGTGCTCGCTCAATCCTTGCCAAAAGATGGCACCCCATTACCAGCTTGTTATCACCTAGCATATTTTACGCCTTCTCAAGTGGAAGAGGAATTGGGACAAGATGGCACGGATACGACGTTTAACCCTCCTAGTCCGTTCACGAGACGGATGTGGGCTGGTGGTGAACTGGAGTGGATTGTTGGGGAAGCGAATAGGCTGAAGATCGGTCAGGAGGTGAAGGAAACCACGAAATTGGTTTCTGCAGCGGGGAAAAAGACGAGGGCTGGTGAGGAAATGGTTGTTGTAGGGGTGGAGAAGGTCTATGAGAATGAGAATGGGGTGGCTTTGATTGATAGGAGGTAGTGTTTCCTGATGCATGGAAAAGAGCTGTGCAATAATAGGTGAGTGTCATTTGCTAATAAATCCGTTTCTAGGAATTGGATTTTCCGCCCTGAGATCATCTTTCCTCAAGCACCAGCTTCGAAGCCAGCGGAGGTCGCCTTTCCAGATGCGAAGTACACACGAGACTTCACTCAAACACCAGTCACACTATTTCGCTTCTCTGCCCTGACATTCAACGCCCACAAAATCCACTACAACCGGGAATGGTGTCGCGAGGTTGAGGGGCATCGAGATCTAGTCGTCCATGGACCTTTGAATCTGATTAATATGGTCAATCTTTGGAGAGATGTGCAGGGTAAAGATACTGTGCCGAAGAAAATTACTTATCGAGCTACGAGTCCGCTGTACGCTGAGGAGAGGTATAGAGTTTTGATGGATGAAGAGAAGAGTAAGGTGTCTGAAGTGAGGATTGTTGATAGTTATGGGAAGACGAGTATGGTAGGTCAGATTGAGAGTGCTTAGTGATGTACTGGATTACATACAGGAAGATCTCTGTAGAAATGCCA
Source organism: Hyaloscypha hepaticicola (assembly GCA_002865625.1). Taxonomy (NCBI): domain Eukaryota; kingdom Fungi; phylum Ascomycota; class Leotiomycetes; order Helotiales; family Hyaloscyphaceae; genus Hyaloscypha; species Hyaloscypha hepaticicola. The sequence continues at coordinate 283,124 of KZ613492.1, read as the reverse complement.
TCTAGAGTGTACATATTTTCAGGCATTCTGCTTCTATTTCCTCTCCTATCCCACTTTTGCAATCCCACGTGGCACTCGCCAAGTACCAAACGACCAATCGAGGATTTCTTGAGATGGCTGAGATGGCCAAGACTGCCAAGATCCTTGTCTGTTGTCTATTTTAACGTCGTTACAGGGAAAATTGGCAAATAATATGCCAAGATTGAATTTCCGCGTCATAGTTCCGCTTACAGTGGCTCTTTCACTTTTGCGAATCGTAATTAAGAAGGGGGGCGTTATAAAACTGTACTCCTTACCGTATGTTGCATACCTCACCTCTGTCCCAAGCAGTGCGTGTAGATAGAATGCATCGGAGCGTCACGGATTTGGGCATAGCTGCTTTGGTTGTAGTAGTGCTGGGGATCATCTGAAGATGTTGGACGGGCCTGTTGCTTCCCCTTTCCAGCCTCATTATCTAAGAGCTGTCGTTTGTATGTCAAAGTGCATTTGCAAAAAATGAAAACATACAAAAAGTTGGTTGTTTACTCAAGCGAAGGAATAACGGTTAGCCATGGAGCTTTAGTGAATCAAGGAGCAAGTGAATGAAGCGTAAGAATTGTAACAGTGGGGTATTTAACTCTCTCAGATCTTAGTTCAGAGTCGGCCTTCGCATAATCATCAATACTCATATAAATGTAATGTCCCGCACTCATACACTAATCCCGCGCAGGGCCGTTTAAACATCCAAACTTGAAGCATCCCTACCAATGAACACCTTATAAACTCTCTTGCTAATTGATGGTCCGATCCTCCGATCAGTGAAAGCACCATCCTTATTGGCACACTTCCTGCAATCTTCTAATGCTAAAGGTCCATTCTCTTCGAGACCCTTGACTAGTTTCTGCACAGTTGGGTACTTGGCTGCGATTCCGTACGCAACTGGTGCTGTGATGCGGATAATTTCTTGAAGCATTTTGGTATAGGTGTCTGAAGAGTTTTCTCCCGTTTTAACCTGGCCAGATTCCATACAGAAAGCTGTATCGAGCGACCGCTGTTGATTTCTGGGGATTTGAGTTAGAAACTTGCCTGATAAGCAAAGGAGGATGCCATACTTATATGGAATTGTAGAAATTTGTTGTGTAAATGCCACAATCCACTCCGCAGTCTCAATCATGACGGCAGTATGATGGATGAGAGTGCCATGAATGACTTGTAGTCTTAGCAAGGCATCTCCAATCATGTCTTCATCAACGTACTCCTGCACTGTCTTCTTCCTCGTCCTCTGACTTGCAGTTGGAGCCTGCTCTTCCTGATCGAGATGACTTCGGACCGCGGCTGTGAACTGTCTATTCTTCACATTCCTGTTCTTCCTCATCCACGCTGTAAGGCCTTCAATCATATAGATGATTTCAGACGACTCGAACTTCGCTTTCAATCTCAGAACGTGGGCATCCAAATCCTGACCCTCGTCTGCCATGGCGAGATCGACGAATTCTTTCGCGGACAAGATACACATTACATGCTTCTCGGTCTTGATCCGTAAGGGAACGGGCTCCCAATGACCCATGTCATCATTCCACTGAGCAATCACTTTCCTTCTCCACCTGACAACAGGCAATGCACTCTGCCAGTCCGAGTGCTCAATTTGCATGGGGTTCAGAAAGTTCCGAGCTTGTTCCGCAAGCTTTTCATTCAAAGAAGATGAAATATCGACGATCATCTCAGGTGCAGAGATCTTCTTATCAGTACGAAGTGTATTGACCTTCGCCATTTCGGCGGCTTTCTCCTTGTCTCGGACCTTCTGCTCCCTTGCGAATCTTTTCTGTTCCTTTTCGGCCTCCTTCAAGGCTCGTTTTTCCTTTTGCTTCTCGGCCTTTTCTCTTGCTGCTCTCTCCTTGGCTTTCTCGGTATTGTATTTTGCAAGGGCGTTCTGTGAACTTTTGGCAGGGTTTGAAGTCGACTTGGCGACCAATGAGCCAATATCTGGGATATCCGAATCGGAAGAATCATCAATGGTATATCTTTTCACTTTGTTTCCGTGGCTAGGCTCCAATATTCCATTCCCCCTTGCGATGTTGTTTTGCATTATCTCACCTCGAGAAGGCTCAAAATCAAATGGATCATCCTCTTCATTTTCGTGCAGCGTACGCTTTCTCTGCTCCTTCCTTCGCCTCGCAGCATCTTCAAATGGATCTGGCGAGCTCGTAAACATTATAGGATCCGACTCCAGAACTGTGCTCATTGTTTTTGATTGCCTCAAGATAGAAGCGCAGGTAGTTCTCGACGTATATATTTTGGATGAAGTTTCGATGTTTGAAGTTGATCTTTTGAATTCAGTCTTCTTTGGTGCGACCGCCCTCGGTGATGGCGTGAGCCGTCGCTTTTTGGGCAAAGGCTCATCGGAGGCAAAAGGGTCATCGAAGTCGTCTGAAAGGCAGTCGAATTCATTTGTCAATCTGGTGGGGTTTGGGAGCTTATCCTGCTTCAAAGCACCGGCTGAACTGGAATTTGGCAGCGTAGATATCCCTGCAGGCTTGAAAGCTGGCGCATTCAGCGGCGAGAGAGCGGTATCGAATTCGTCTGAGAGAAAGAAGAATTCATTGCCTCCAGCTGAGTTCCCAGCTTGTATAGGCTTCGACCTATCACAGGGCGCTGGAATCGATTCGGTAGAGAGTGACGGGTTCGCAGCAAGGGCCTTTGCTGGGGGAAAACTGATTCCATCGGACGATAGGTCGAACCAGTCGTCGTTGAGTGGCTTTGGTGGCTCGTAAGTTAGGGCTCTGCTGGGAGGTACTGATTTGTTTACTTTGGATCTGGCAGGTCGAGGCAAGTCGGGGCTGGAAATAAGATCTATAATTTCGGTTGGCATATTGCGGAGGATCGGGGAGCAACTCGAAGAGAAAGATAAAGGGGTGTTCAAGTGGCAATGAGAGTGTCCTGGTCATGGATTTAAGCTTCACGCTAAACGCGTACTACGGTAGTATTTATTAATTGCCAAAAATGGACTCGCGTCACGTCTAACACGTGACACCGTGCCATCCAAACTCGCCTCAGGTTGGCCATTTGTTTCACTGGACACAATTTCCATTTGAATTTGAGCAAGGTCTTGATTCAGCAATCAACTAGTTAACTACTGGCGGTTTTCAAGCTCCTGAGAGCTAATTGTATATACAGCGCCGTCCAAGCCCTTTAAACTCCAACTACAAATGCATGGGTATGCGCTGAGCCCAATTTTACTACGCCGAACAATGCAAACGCCATGCCATATAATCCCCCATTGTGATGCCTAAACGCCGAATGTCAAACGAGAAATCCGGAATTGCCCATCAAGGCTTGGCCCACGCAATCAGTAACTCATGCCACTTTCATCATGCTCATCAATGATATCGCCCTCAGCGTGCCCATTGCCGAGCTTCTTGTCTGACATCCCCAATTTTTGGTACACATCCTTCTGAATCGCTAGAAAATAGGTCCTCAAGCTCTTTAGACCTCTCAAAAATCCCTTGTCTGGAGAGTTCGGATGCCGAGGAGGGCAGGATCGCTCCTCTGAGCGAAAATCTTCTGTTGTAACACAGTTTGCGAAGTCCGCAATTTTGAAATCAATCTCAATCCTCCCTGTAGTATCACCCTTTCCATTTGCTTCGTCATCTCCATCATAGAACATCAATAGACTCGCAGCGTAAAACCGATAGCCGGCAAGAGACTGAATGATAACTTCAAGCTCAGAGAGTTTTCGTAGAATAGTCGGGATATGTCGGAGAACGCTGGAGTAGTTGAGGCCGTCATACAAAAATCGCATCAAGGCGTTTTGGAATTCGGTTCCAACTTTGAGGTCTCGACCAAAATACTTGTCCTGGAAAATATAGGTCTGACTTTTAGCGTCCCAAACCTGAAGTCCACAGACCCTAACGCCCAGTTGTTTGGAAGTTGTCTCCTCGCATTTCCGGCGTTGCGACTCCTGCTTCTTCTTATTTGCATCGACACCATATTGGCGGGTCCCCATTTTGAGGTCCATAATGCACGGACGCTTCATTCCAGCGGTCAAATCCTCGAGAAGAAGAAAGTACTCTTTTCGGGTCCCTGGCTGAGCTCGCGCTTCTTTTGGGTTAATTGGTCGAGGAACTTGCAGATGCTCTGGCGGATTTTCGGTGGGAGCTGGAAGCATGCTTCCTGGACCTGCGGTACCTAGCTCAGCATTTGCAGGAACTTCCGTATCCTTTGCACCGCCCTTCTTCTCGGCGCCATCGTTCTTTTTATCAGCCAGTGCGCGCAGCGGTTCGGGATCCATCGCAAATACATCTTCTTCCACGTCGCCCTTGTAGCCTGCATCATCAGCTTCCTCAAAATACTTCAGATTGCCTCTATCTTCTGCTACTTCCGACGGCTTCCGACGTAGACCACCACTAGAATAGCGTCTTTGGCGTTTAGTCGCTGAGCTCTTCTCACCATGTGCAATTTCAGGCTCCGGTGCACTTGTGCCCGTCTTCGAATCAAATTCGGCATCTTTCTCTGCGACCTGTAACCCGTTCGATGCATTGGACTGCATCGTGCGGTGCTTCTGCTCGGCAGCTGTCTTCATCGCTTTTCTCCGAATCGATTCCTCGCCTGCCTGCGAAGTTGTTTGTGCAGTCTTTAAACTAGATTCTGAGTTTGAATTACGGAGGCCTGGAAGGTGACGACCCGTAAGGGAGCGATGCTGTGATGCTGGCTTCTTGTGTTTCTGGATTGGAATTGGTTGGCGAAGGAAGGCATCAGTGAAGACTTCATTGCGTAAGTCTTTATTTACAGTCGTCATACCCCAGCTCTGAGCAGGCTTTTCATATAGTTTTGGTCGGGAGGCAGGATCATCCTGCTGCTCTGATAATACTTGGGAATTGGCAATAGGAGCTGGTGACATCGACGTCGTAACATTGTCGCTCCTGGATCGGTGTTGAGAGGCCACAAAGGTAGGATGATCATGTAAAAAGCTACTGGGTAGAATGTGTCTGTTATCTGTAAATGTGACCGTTGGGACTGGGACAGAAAATGAGTGTATCGATTGACTGATGACCCTTTCATCTGCCGCTTTCCTCTCGGCAGAAGCGTGTCCATTAGAAGAAACAGTTCCAATAGCAGTGACTTTTCCATCGAGGCCTTCTTGCCCAAGGTCTTGAGACGCGACGGTGGCCTCTTCGCCATCCTTTCTTCCGGATCTCCTACGTGGCTGCTTCTCAAAGGTAACGTTCAAAACACCGATGTATCTAGATGGGAGGAAACTTATTAGCAAGGAGACTTCATACACTTTATGTGGAGTGTTGGAAGCTTTATTGCATGGCCTTAGCTTGAGGCCGGTGAGCTCACAGGGGACATCAAAACAAACATACCTTGGGAGGAATGTCAGTAACTGAGGATGATAGAGCTCTACTGTTTCATAGAATTGATTCTCGCGATTGTTCAACTGCTTACAAACAGCACGTTTTGAAAATTTCCACATTGTTGTGTGACCGCCGACCTGGTGCCTGTATGGAATCAATTCAATGGCATCCAGTGGCTCCTTCGGTTTTCGCTGATGGTCATGAATGTGCTGTTTGTAATCTTTGGATAAGCGGGGCTTTGTCTTTGTGGAGCTTGTTGGCGTTGTGTCGGATGCATCAGTAAGACCGCAGTCTTCCTCGCCAGTCGTCGAGTATGCAGCTTCCTCGTGTGAGTCTCGATCCAGGTCAGAGAGGGCTTGAGAGTCAGAATATCGTGTCTCCTCCTCACGAAGTGGACTTGGCTGCTTCGCAAGGCTAGGAGATGGAAGAGGTCGAGCCATGGCGTCAGGGGCAAGGTACTTTTCATCAACATCACTTGACACAACCACGTGCTCTTCGAGCCATTGAGTGTTTTGTAGCTGGTTTTGGTTCTTCCAACTTGATCCCAATAGTCCCTCTTTGCCTCCTCTATCTCTTTCTGGAGATTCGTGTGGTGTTTGATGGGGCAGGAAAACGGCTGAAGAGACTTGCTCTTCTCCAGAGTCGTCGCCCTCATCAACTGACTTCACAAGAGACAGATCGGCACCATCTTCATCACCAAGATCTTTTCGCCCGCCGTCAGGCTTTTGAGAATTATCCTGGTGTTCCTCAACCTGGAGACTCTCACGCCTTGGCCTCTCTGACGCTGCAACGGGTAGACTTCCTGAGAAGGAGGAATGTGGTGGTGCTCCAGGGGTCAGATTGTGGTGTTTCCGGATTTCATCAAGTAGTTGTGCGGGCATTGATTTTAGTTGCTCATTGGAAATCATCTCAATGGCATGCGAGGCATCAAAGTAGTCTTCGGCGGTGGCCAGACCTTCGGTGGGATTCATCGCAGAATCCGTTTTATGTTTGGATGTGAGCTTTTCCTGCTCGAGAGAAGAATGAATAGGACTTCCTTTCCCAGTAGAAGAGCGGCCCAAAATACGAGCGTCAGTAGAATTTTGAGAGGATGACCCTGGCGCAGTCTGGGGTTTTCCACTATCCTGCTTTGTCTGATTGTGAACGGGGAAGTGATCATTGGTACGGCCCCGAACAATACCGTCCCGCTTTCTCGTCCGATCTTCTGGCAGACCCTCTTTAAAGAATCGCAGACTGTGACTGGATTTTCTACTTCGATTGCTTGGTTCAACTCCAGCCAGGGCGTCAGTAATAGATTGTTCAACTTGTCCCCCATGGCTGTGGTCGCCACGCTGCGTGCCAATTGACCATGTCTTCTCAGCAGTGATGCTCGGACGAGGTTCTCTCCAGGATCTGTATTCAGCTCGCACACCCTCTGTTGGGGGATTGTTGGAAATTGAGCTGGAAGAAGTGGGGTGCCCTGATGTTTGAGTCATGCCAGTGTCGCCAGCGTTGATAGAATATAGACTTTTAGGATGGTCTTGTACTCTCTTCTCTTTCTCAGTCCGCTCTAAAGATGTTCCCCTGCCTCCGGCTTTCGTCAAGAACATGCGGTGGTTTGCGAGATGCTCACTGACCGTGTTCATGTCGTGGAGAGTGAATTGAGATAAGGGTGAGGTAGATGCGATGCCTATCATATCTTTTGTTGGCAGCTCACCAGCAGACACCGTGGTCATCGTTGCCATTTTCCTTTCAAGTGCCTGCCTGCTATCCGTTGCGCTCATGCCATTGTCTCGTTGTTCCTCGCCGGACGATAAGTCTATCTGCGTTCCAAATGGGTCTCGAGGGTGGGGGATAGTGCTTGTGTCTCCAACGGAATATTCGACTGCTTCGTGGGCTGTAGCTAGAGCCTGTGTCAACAAAGAGGTGGAGCTTGATCTGGGAGGTTGAGTCTGGCTCCATGGCCGACTTTTGTGCTGGTCGCCATGCCGAGAGCTTTTGGGGCCCTGCTCTCCTCTCACCGATCCGGTGGATGCGGCATTTTCGGGCTCAGGAAGAGAGCTTGACATGAGGCGGACATCTATCGAGTCCTTATGCAATGTGGGAGTTTGATTCGCAGTTATTGGGCCGCAATGGCAGTGGGTAGATAATGGGGAATTGCTCTGAGACCAGGATTGCCAGGGCCGGCTTCAGTTTGCGAATGCAGTGCCGCCACGGGGAGACGGAAGAACGGCTTAGCTAGGCGTAGGAGGCCTGTTCCTTGTGTTCCTTAGAAGCTAGCTGGCACGTTTCTTTCGCGCAGGTTGTAAGAGGGACAATGTGCGGAGGCTATGCACGTTGTAGGCCTGAAAGTCTTTTTTGAGTTGTTGATTTTCGAAAGTGCGGAACCGACGCACGCCGTCATCGAGCGCCACTCCCCTGTCACGGACCACTGCACCACATAGCTAAGAGCTGGCCGTGCCTCGTTTGCACTCAACTGTCATGAGTCTCACTTCTCTGCCTTAGTTTGCCAGCGTCTGTTGGCCGCTGGCCCCTTTGAGAACCGTAACTCGGCCACTCTGCCCTTTACTTCCTCCCATAAATACACAGCGGCCTGCTACTGCTAAATGTCCCGCAAGCTAACGGCACTTTCATCATGCCCCAGTACGCCGTTTCTGCGGAGTCATGTCTCTGATCAGGCCTGGCCCAGCTTTCAATTACAACCTATCAACCGGCAACGTGTCTGGCAAGGGATGGCTGACCGCCCCTCGCATCATGACTTCCCCATCTCTGGAATAGAGGTCCTGCCTGTGTTACAAATCACTGCAAGCGCACACCAATATAATTTGTCTGTTTGGGTTACTGAGAGGTATGTCACCATTCTTGCGTTGACCACCAAGTTCATAAAGTTGCCATTGGGCAGGTGGAGAGCCTCGCACCGGGCCGTGTCTCGATCCCACATGTTTCGGGACCTGAGAGTGATATGATGGGTGTGAGGCCCCATAAATAACATGTGGACCAAACTAGGGGCCTCGTTACTCCTTGTTTTGACACGTGTGGAAAATAAAGAGAGCGTAGGGTGACTTGGGGATATCTAGGTAAGGGATGGAATAGGCCCTGCAGCATATCACGTGGCCTAAACAAGGCACTTCACAGGATAAAAGTTGATGAAGATAGTTATCTTGAGAGTATCGAAAGCCACCGACTCCATAGCATTACGCTCCAACCTGTAGACCTATGATCCCACCAAACGGCCCAAATTCCGATATGCCATGCAGGGACCTACTGTGCTCTTACGCGAGTCCGAACAACCTCCGCCTTTTGTACCCATTACTCTCACGACAACCACTAGACTCCGGTTCCTTCGACTCTTTTGCTTTCTTTAACTCAACGTCAACTGACCAGTCCTCCAGAAAATCCGACATATCTCCAAGAGCATCCTCCATGTCAAAGCTAGCCACGAGGTGTTCAAATTTGTTCTCCGGTAGTTTAGGACTGCTTTTGAGAGATTCCGACGACCTTTCCGTTAGCCAGGGGTCCTCTTCTATACGGCCTCTCCCTGATTCGAAATTTTGAGAAGGGGATCTAGAAGATGACTTTGAACGTCGTTGTTCTCTAGAGGCCTCCCGGTCTGCTGTAATAAAGGCTTCGGCCTGGGCACTAAGCCGAGGACTGCTGTTCTGTGGAGAACCTTGATTCTGAGGAAGAATATGTCTAAACTGCCTAGCAGCGACGAAATGACGCCCAAATTTGGGCACATTTCTTACAATACCATCATCAAAGATATCCTCGTCAGCGTCGAGATCTGGTGGTGGAGGCGAGCCAGGAATTTGTTTCGAGTGATCACAATTTTCGAAAGTATTTGATTGCGAATTCTCCTTCTCTTCTGATGGTAGAATACCAAATGACACCCGTTTCTGAGACTTCTTTGAAGATGGGTTCCGTAACTTGCTCGTCCATGGATTGTTTGTCGCCGCAGTCGCGAGTAGCTGAGTGTTGGGCAATCCATCACCTTTCAAGTAAGCATCCGTAGCCTCCGGTGCAGGTGTTGGACTCATAAAGTCTTTGAAAGGCTTTATAAAATCATTTTGGGGTGTTTGGGGCCTTCCGAGATGGTCCCAGTCCTGTTCCTCGGAGAAAAGCCCTGTTTCAGGAGGAACAACTCCTCTACTAGTGCCATTTATCGGAGGGCTGCTGCTCAGAAATTCGCTGTGACTTATCTGCCAAGTCATGTGTAGTGATTCAAGCTCCTCGGCTGCCCAAGGGCTTTGGTGCCCGCATCCTTCCCAGCTTGCTTCCGATTTGAGGTTTGCCACGCTAGATCCGGCATCCTTTGGTCCACGAAAGTGTTCCAGAGCCCTAGACATGGATGTTTCGTCTCTTTCGACTTCTCTGTATGCGTTGTTTGAACCCGTACTCTTTTGTGCTTGTTGAGCATTGAAACCTGTGGGGCAGTTATCCTGAGCAGGGGATACAGGTCTTGTTGTAAAAGGCTTTACGCTCGCTTCTGGTTTGGCCTCCAATCCCCTATGCTCAGCACGGGTGAGGTTTTCTTGGAAAATACTGTGGAATTCTGGGGTATGTTGAGTTGGCTGCTGCCGATTGACGGCTGCCGCCCCAGGGACTTCTTCTGCCGCACCTCTCAAGATAACATTGTCTCCTTGCCCCGCTTTTGGAGAGCAGCCATTTGAGCCACTGGAACGAATCCCACGACTTCGATGAAGCGGAAGATCGTGAGCAGACCCGACTGCCATCTTCATCTGTTCGCCAATCTTGGAGCCACGATGATCATCACTTTTCGTAATAACTGGAGAAGTGAAAATCGTACAAGGTTGGGAATAACGTTTCTGAACATCCCTCATATCTTGAAGCTCTTTAAATGAGCTTGAAGTTGCTCCACATAGAATGTTAGCTGGCTTAGTTTGCGATGAAAGCTCCGATGGAGGATTCAATATCGGTCTCGGTGGCGACGTGTTGTATGATTGCGTACTCACGTCATTCGGATCTTGAGAAATATCGACCCTCATGCCCACCGCCGACGGCCCTCCCGAGTTCTTCCGTAGATTTGGCAGTGACTGTGACGGGTGAGACTGGCTGGACTTAGAGGGTTGCTTTGAGCGAGGACTGCCCGTCTCTGGCCAGGATTTAAGGGTTTGCGAAACCATAGTTGGGATGGGAGAAATGTGCGTATGCGGTGATTGCTTGGGGGATATTGCTTGAACTGGAGGTTTTCTTAATGCTGATGAAACCGGCGGTTGCTGTATGGCATCTTCCATAAAATCCCAGCTTTCATCACAAAGGTTGCTCCTATCTTTGACCTCATCTTCGGGAATGGGTGCTAAATCGACATGCAGTGAGACCTCCATTCTTTCTACATTATCGGGTGCCATCAAGGCCTGACCATCTGAGAGATGCTCGGCATTATTATCTGGCCCTGATTCTGATGCCATTCGTGGAGACTCGTGGAGGTCTTTCTTAACACCCGAATCGTTTGGGTTTGAATTCAACGCTTCTGAACTAATTCTCTTCCGCTTCTTCCTGTATTGAAACATCTCAAGATCCCGTGAAGACAGTGCTACTTCTGTGACGAAGCTGTATTCATCCCCGTAAGCAGCCTCGTGCAAATTTTCAGTATCGTGCCTTAGCGGAGTCTTGCTTTGAAGCTTTGGAAGCGTGTTTGACCTTGATCTCGAGGTGCCATTCTGCTTAGCACGCCCAGAAGGTAATTGACCGGGTAAAGAAGGCTGGCGGGGCGTTATTGCATTCAGATCATCTGGTTCCACATCCAGAACAGAGGTATCCGTATAGTCCCGAGACCTTCCATGGGACTTTCTGCGAGATCTCTTTGGCGATGAATTCGTAAGGACCGAATCTGGTGATTCAATATAGAGCTCGTCCATTTCATCCTCTTGCAGTTGGAGAACCCCATTATTTTGCGGTAGAGCCGACCTCCTAAACATCGAACCCAGTGGAGATATTCCCGCAGTTTGGTCATTATCTAGGGGAGTAATATTTGGCGTTGCTGGGTTTAAGGTCACGTTCATTTGTTGCTGGGCCGATGGCATGTCTGCAAAGCTGATGGACCTCCGTGAAGGTTCAATAGATGTCTTAGTGTTTGACCCACTTCGCTTTGGGAAACTCTGAACCCACCGGCGATGCCTTTCACCCATGTCAGGATGTGGCGTTGGTGTAGCAATCGCCGGGCCATCCCACCGAGCACGTTTAGAAACATAAGATCCTTTCAACCATTGGGAATCGATAGGTCTCTTTTTGCATCTGACTTCCTCGTTTGCTGGTTCAGGGGTATGAGAAGTCTCGCTGTGGTGATTGACCATTGATTGCTCTTCATAAGCGTCTATTGGCTCTGATTTCAGAAGTGCGCCCTTCGTAGGAGAATTCACTGGCGACGCATCGGCATCTAATCCGAGCAAGGTGTTCCCTATTTCAACTTGAGTATCCCGCTCCATGGACTCCTCTTTGTGGTTGCGTCCAGCCTCTGCCTGAGCTGAAGCCTTGCACCACGCAAGTGCCTCACTAGGACCCAGATAACCAAGCCCGTGGTCTGCTGCTCTTTTCATGACCTTTTCTCTTGTGAAGAGCATATCTTCCGAACCGGGCTGCCACCAATCGTCCTCTTTGGCTGGTGGTGGGACCCAGCGCCATGGATTTTTCCATCCCGATAATGGTCCTCTGAGGGTCGCAGACTGTAAAACTGGCTGATAGCCTCGCAAATATCGTCGAGCGTGGTATTCGTATCGTGAGCGTTTCTGTTCAATCTCCTCTAGTGTCTGCTCTGAGTCTGATCCAGGCCAAATAACGTCGTTGTCAGCACTGGCCGGCGAGCAGTAAAAGGGTTCTTCTTCTTCTTCGGTGCTTAATGCAGTCGCATTGCCGTAGCGATCCATAATGGTTAGTTCTCGAGGTCATGAAGTTGAACGGCGGGGCCATTGAGCAAGGCGGGCGGTGAGGTCTTGCTGGATTCTGTGGTTCTGTGGTTGACGCGGAGACTACGCGAAAGCGCGCCTTGGGTCGTTTAAGTGCCTGCAGGGTCACGTGCCCGCGGCCTTTATTCACATTTTGATAGCGTGCTACCAGAGTATAGGTATGTAGATTCTATGAAAAGATTGCTGTCTCCGAGCTAGGGGAGCTGCACATGTATTATCTGGATAAAGGAGAAAATCCTAGTGCCAATCATTGACTTGTCATGGAGCTTTATTGAACTTAATCTGCCAGTCGGTTCAAGAAAAAGACAGATGTCATATGCGGGTCATGCAGGACAACTAGGCTCTGTTGAATGAAACGAGTGAAGTCAAAGTTAATAAATATTTGCCCATTTATTAATATCATGTGAAGTATTTCTACTTGCTGTGCAAGAGGTTTTTGAAAAGTGGCGCTGTTTTCCTGATAACAAATGCGGGGCAGGGGGGCAGGTGTCATCTAAAACAGTAGTTGCCCCAGCAACAGAATAGACGAATCTTGTTCTTTGGCAACCGCGGGTTCACAAGGCCAAGGTGAAGGTCGACAACTCCGACGCGACTTTCACATCAAATGACATTATCAGCAGCTATACATATTTCCCACTAGTCAATCCCACCTCGAAATCATCCATACAATCCAGAATTCAAACATAACGCGAATAATGAAGTAACACTTGCGTCTGATAGCTTACACGTAACAACAAATCAAACTCTATACTTCCATCACGATGGAGCAAGCGTGGCTAGACTCGCTCTCTGAGGACTGGGTCTCTCAGCCTCGATCAGGATCTCCAGTACAATCATTGCCCTCTCTATCGAATAGCACATCGGACACCTCTCAAGCTCGCGCCGCATCGAGTCGCATACCAACATACAACCCCCAAAAGCAATCGTGGACAGCCGCGCGGGATAGCGCGAATAGTCCATTGAGCGAACGAAGTCTGAACGAGAATAATTTGCCATTGTCACAGCGCAGTCTAAGGCATCCCTCAAAACTCCGCGAGGTAACGACTGGGACGCGCGGCCGACATCTATCGCGAACGCTTTCGGCTTCCACGACCCATTCCGTACAATATCATACCATTCAACATAAATCTGTGAGCTTGTCTCCTCAGAAGGGTAAAAATGAGACGCCAGAGTGGAAGAGACGTCTTATACATGGAGACGTTGCGTATGGCGAGCAACGCGATCTCTTCAGTCCGGCTGGCCTGGAGAATATTTTCCGCCCACCCCCAGCACAATCACCCACCAAACCAGGCCTGGCAGACTTAAATGAGAGTAGTATCGCCATGCCCTCAAGTCCACCTCCATACGATCTCGATCGGATAAATCTAGGTAAGGATAATGTTGCTTCCGAGGGTCAAGCAGGTGGGGGCACCCAAAACCGACAGCAACCGCGGGTTATGAAGTACAAATTGGCGGACGAAGGACAGAGCGACTTTTCGGCAAGTAATTTGAGTCAAAGCAGTTGCTTTCAGCCAACCAAACCGAAGTTCCAAAACGAGCAAAGTCGGGTCATCAATTCAGACGATAATTCCGATGCTGCTTCCTCCGTCGTGTGCAATGAAGAGCGTATTTTTGAAGCCGGGCGAACTGTGAGTGGGCAAAGTGATATGCGGAATGAGGAACTCAGTCCCATATATATTGGAAGACGCAACAACCTTGACGGAAACATCGACTATGCAGCACTAAATCTTCCTGCAGATGAGCTCCAGCGCCAGCTAAAAAAAGGTCGAGAAGAAGCCTCTGTTCAATCTGTGCGAAGTGAAGATGAGGATTCCGAGGTTCTACCGGATATGACTGTTGATACGGATGATTATGCGCACAATGGTCACTTTGTCAATCTTCGGAGGGGCGGACGCTCGCAGGAAGGCTCTTTCCAAAAGCGTATGTTAAGCCCTTCTTCGCTCCCGGCCATCGATGAATCAGCCATGTTACCAGAAGAGTCCATGCAGGCGAGCACCCCAAAACAACTTCCCAATATCAGGAAGACTAGAGCCTCAAATGAGTACCACCAACCTCAACCACCACCTCAGTCACCTCAATCGCCACGTGCACCTCATCCTAGTCCCGCCAAGCCAGCGGCAAAAGAGCAGAAAAATCCATCTGGCAGCCCGTTAAAGCTGTTCGGGACATATGATACTTTCACGAACAAAACCTTGCTACGAAGGCTCAGCCAATTTGAGGGCAATAACGATAGCGAGGGCGACATTGGAATCCCCTCATCTACACCACATGAATCGACTCGCCCTGAGATGAATGAAGCTTTTGTAGCTGTGTCAAGCCCGGAAAAGGTGTCACAACGCAGTCATGCTCATCGGCAGTCATCAACGAAGGTGAATAGCTTCGGCGAAGGAGATCTGGACACTTTCCAATTTAGTGAAGAGATGTCATACAATTCAAGTCGGTTCAACGCCCAGGATGACGATAGAGAGAACATGACATTGCCGGTTCTCAACCCTGACACTCGGGCAACATTCAGATTTCAACTTGAGCCTTCACCCGCACTGGACGATAATATGGTCACTGAGCGCCGGGCTAGACATACGAATACCACAAGCACAACGAAGCATACCATCAGCGTTCCTAAGACTGTACGAACGGGTACGAGTAGCTCAGCTCAGTCTTCTGCGTTGCCTCATTCTCGAATCAGAGAGGATCTTCAAACACCAAGAAAGCGGACTGTGAGTGGAGATCCGTCAGGCAAAAGGCTTCCGAAATCTCCATTGAAAGATCCTACGCCAAAACGCCGACGAACCCTGCACAAGTCCGAGATAGCGTACCAGAATGGTAAAAATGGTGTTGAGGATGTCGATTCCTTGGTCGAGACGCATCAACAAATGCAATCCGTGATTGGAAAGAAGCGAAAAGATGCTAGACACGACGATGACCAGCAAGCGGCTAACCCAACAGTTCTTGCAATGCGCCAGATACTACGCCCACGCACACCAACTCCGAATCAACGAAGCAGTCAACAACAGGCTCGGACACATCTACAAGAGATAGACCCCACATCCTCAGAACGGGTCCGACTATTGCAGGAGAAGAAGATTGCCAAGATACAAGCAGAGCTTGATTCTAATGAGTCCCTCAAGGCGTCTACGGCTTTGGAAATGAGTCAGCATATGCAAGCTGACAGCCGCAAAGGCTCTGTCACCACGCAAGACTTTCTTGACGAAGCAAAGAAGATTATGGCAGGCATCCGAGAGAAATCAAGACCACATAGTGGCCTGACAAGCTTAGAAGAGTCCGAGTCTGAGAACGATCGAAATCAATCTCCTGAAGTCGGGAGTGGAGAGGCTTCACAGGAGGACTCGTACCAGGAATCTACCAAGGAAGCATTTTCGAGGCCGCCAAGTCGAGAAGGTGCGCCAGTGGCAAGATTACCCAGGACACAGGAGGATCCTGCTTTGCTCGATCATCTTCGGAAGTACCAGGAAATGAGTGACATGGATGAGGTGATTGCCGAGTCAATGAAGTCCATTGCGATGGCTAGAGATGCCGCAGATGCCGCGAAGGCTATTGATCGAATAACAGATGAGACAATTTCGAGGAGATCTGGCCGAATTCTAAGCACAAATGATGAAATTGAGAGCGACCCGCCAAATATTCGCATCTCAGAGAACCCCGACCTTCAGCGGAAGCGGAAACATTCGACATCATCTGTGCCGGCCAGCGAGGAGGAACATCATCAAGCCGAATTCCCTTCACAGGGATCAAATGCATCATCCAGCCAGTCGACGTCTCGCTCAATTCCAACAGGATCATCCAGAGGTTCTGATTCTCGCCGATTGATCGCCCCTCAGCTTATCTCCCACCTTATCCCTGAGCAAGTTGCTGGCATGGTTTTTGACCGTGAGCGGAGTATCTGGGTCAAGCGAAAAACTGTCGCTGGTGAAGATGCAGGAAAGAATTTTTTACCATCAGATGAGACGGACGATGACCCCTTTGGAGATATTCCCGATCTATCCGTTGATGAGACTCAAGAATTGCAAAGGATCAAGGCTGTTGCTGCGAAAAGAAGGGAAGCTGCGCGAGTGGCGCAGCAGCAGGACGACCGTGAGCATGGCAGAACTACGGACACAGCTCGGATCGCCAGAGATGTCCCATTGAAGGATAGAACAAAACTTAGTCAGAACGAACCATCCTCGTCAGAGCCTTCCAAACTCACGCAACTCACATCAAGCGGAGGTACAGGCTCCGAGAGTAATACCAGAGCGACTTCCTGGGGAGACGACCAGGCTCCTATCGCCAAATTAACGGCTCAAATGGCTCACAACGTAAACAATCGCCATAAATCCACCCATACAGAGATCATGGAAGAGGTCGTCGAAGAAATTGAGAGGGAGATCTCCATTCATGAGGATAGGGTCACCCAGGCAAGCCCACAACGCCGCAATGTTACTATTTCTTTCTCATCACCTTTGGCATCAATCATTCAGGCTACGAATTATGAGGATGAGAGTAGCTTAGATCGCGAGGGGGATGAGAGCAGTCCACCCGACAACGATGCAGACAACGATTTTAGCAACGGGAGTCTGGTAATTTCCAAGGAAGGTACCAAGCAGGACGCTAGCTCGACAAAGGGTCGTTCCTTCTATCGAAGTGCATCTCGACGGCTTAGTCTTGGCGGTCATAAGTTTTCACTTCGACCTGTATCTCGAATTGATGAGCAGGACGAGGATTCAATCAGCAAAGACAACGAGGATCGAGATAGAAGAAGCATCAGCGTCATCGTATCTACCCCTGCACCCCCTACGCGGGAAGCAAGCGTTGTGTTGGCCACGCCTCGGCCAACCCACGAAGTCGGGACTCTTACTCTTACGCCACTTTCTGAATTCACCATGCATCACGCTGATGGTTCATTTGGTCTTGATGTAAGTTATGTTGCTCAACGTCAACGCTACGTGCAAGGGAGCAATACTCAAAAAACTTTGTCACTTTCCATCAAAGAGCTGGTTGAAAAGTTGACAGAAGTTGAGCCCTATGAGCTTTTCTGGGAACACATGAAACAGATTGACCTGAAGGCGAAGCAGCTAACGAATCTGCATAAGCTTGACGAATTCTGCGAGCAGCTCGAAGAACTTGATGTTTCACGCAACAAAATCAGCCAGCTGGACGGCGTTCCAAAGACAGTTCGGCACCTGCGAATCTCACACAACTGCCTCACCGACCTAGCAGCGTGGGGCCATCTAAATAATTTACAATACATAGATGTCTCTAACAACGAGATTGAATCTTTGTCAGCATTCAAATATCTCGTCCACCTGAGGGGATTGCGTGCAGATAATAATCAAATCAAGTCGCTGGAGGGCATAAGTCAACTTGATGGACTGCTGACCCTTCGACTTCGTGGAAATCTGGTCGAAACCCTTGATTTCAGTGGGTCAAAACTTCAACGCTTAACAGATCTGGACCTACAGAGAAACAAGATCATCGAGGTCCACAACCTTGAAGAGCTGCAATCACTTTCGACTCTCAATTTGGAGGACAACAAACTGTGTCACTTCTCCTTGAACGATCCTCAAAACATACTTTGGCCTCTGAAATATCTGCGACTCAGTGGCAACAATTTAGAGTCTATAGACGTTAGCAGATATGCAAATCTCCGCCTTCTCTACCTTGATCGAAATCGTCTTGGCTTGGTAAAGGGCCTCTTCAAGACAAAGCACTTGGATAGCTTGTCTTTACGAGAACAGCAAACAGGCGCCAGGATTGACATGTCATTCCTTAACGAAGCTTTTGAAGTTCGCAAGCTATTCCTCTCTGGAAATCTCCTCGACAGTTTCACACCACGGACAAACTTCCTCAATTTGCAGTTTCTGGAGCTTGCAAACTGTGGACTTCAGCTACTCACTCCCGGGTTGGGCCGGATGATATCCAATACCCGAGTACTGAATCTCAACCTCAATGCCCTCCAAGATCTCAGTCCTCTTGTTGGTATTGTCCGTCTAAAGAAATTACACCTGGCTGGGAACCGTATCACAAGGCTAAGATCGACAACCTTTGTTCTAACGCACTTCCCACATTTGACGGTGGTCGATATGCGAGGCAACCCTCTTACTCTTGGCTTCTATCCTCCTCTTGTCGAGATGCGTGTGATCTTTGGTGATGGCTCAGAAGACGGTCAGTCCGATGCCCCAGATCCGTTCACACAAGGAAGCGCAGATAGGGTTAAGGACCAAAAATATGCAGAACGACTAGACATGGATACGAAGATGTTGAGGAGGGTGTACGAGATGCTGATAATTCTCGGTGGTCCGCGCCTCAAGGTATTGGATGGTTTGACTGTCGATCGCTCAATAACTAGACTCGAGGACGATGTCTGGAAAGCCTTGCTTGCAAGCGGTGTTCTTGTTCGGATGGAATCGAAGCATCCGAATGAAGCTCAAGATGGAGAGGGATTTTCCGAACGTAGTGCTACTGAACACCCGGATCACGGGATTAGTGAGCAGGAAGAAGCCGTTTCGGAGTCCGACGATTTCCACGATCCAAATGCAGGTGCTGATCAGCATGAAAATGTGGTATCCGAATCCGTTGCACCCGGTGAGCCGATTGAAGAAGCGTTATGGCCAGGAGAAGACAGCTTCGCATGAGTGGGAGCGTTTCATGAGCAGATGCCTCGCCAGTATGTTGGTGTAATGTATATTAGCGATCGTGTTGGTGGCGTCTGGGTATCGGACAGAGTTGCATTGTAAAGCATAGTCGTATCGATAATGATTGGAGGTAACCAATGAAAAAATCCACGTTTTCACGGCCAATATTTCGAAAATGGTTCTCAAGGCCGATTCATTCTTTACTAAAGGGAGATGGTCTACAACTTAGCTTTCGAGCCATTCCTCTCCCACTCTACAACCTTCCGCTTGCCCTCGTCCTTTCTCTGATCATCCAATTCCCAGGCCTTTTTGAACCTTGTTTCTTCTCTCTCATGTCCCTCAGGCGTAACATATTCCAAGGTTTCTCGAAACATCTCTGCCTTCAATGCCCCATAAACACCAGTTTTGGCCTTCTCGTTCAACTTCCTATCTCTTACCAATGCCAAGCACTCCTCCATACCCCCCAGGATATCAACAATACCGCCTTCCAAGGCCTCCTTCGCGCTAAATCTCTTGGCTTCCAAAACCATCACTTTGTATACTTGCGGAGAGAGCTTTTGACGGAAAATACTGGACATGGCTGGCTTCAAGGGGACACCAAGATCGACCTCATTCAGGCAGAGAAAGCCGCGGCTGGGGTTGAATACTCTATAATCATGAAACATAGCCAGCATGAAGCCTCCGGCAAAAGCGTGCCCATTTACCAATGCCATGGTTGGCATTGGGTATCTAAATCACAGTATTAGTTTAGCAACTAGACGGGATAATAATTTGAACATGAAATATCGACTTAACATACGTCAAGAGTCTTTTGAACAGAGCAAATAAGCTATCAGCAAAGAATCCTTTGGTAGATGAAGCATGCTCAAGATCAAGTCCATTGCTGAAGAATTTCTGGATCCCGGATGTGGTTATAACCACGCCGTGTGGATATTTGAATTCTAAAATGTCCAGAGCGAGAAGGAAAGCTTGGCAGAAGGGCGTTAAGAGACGGTTGTCAGGTGGTGAAGTAAACGTTAAGACATAGACCTTGGGAGAAAGGGAAATGCAGACAACAGTTCCAGCAGCCTTATCTGAGGTTGGGGATATGAGTATGGGCAACGTAAATAATGTTTGAGTGGCCATCTTGAGTTGATATTGTGATGAAAGAAGATAGAAATTTGGTGAAGAAGGAGGATGGAGGAAAGACGGTAACTACGAAGTAAGATCTTACAGTAAGGTTAATCACGTCGGACCTCGGTCTCGGCTCCGTTGAAGTGAAGAGCAGGCTGAGATCCTTGAGTTTCACTTTTGCATCAACAATTCACCATTAAATCTGTAAGAAGTCCATGTAATATAGAAGAGACTTAATTCATACCGGCTAAATGTTCTTGATGATTACTTCATCGTTATTCACACGAGGCTGCAATTCAGCCTTCCAAGGAGGACCCTGTCACATGCGAAAGAGCTTTTAGCGCGAGGCTTGGGGACTTTGTACGCGAAATCTGTCATGAAGATGGCAAGATTGCCCTCTCCCAAGCCCACCGTCGCAAAATGTCAGAAGGGAAGCTGAAGAAGACAATATTGTTCTTTCATCCCGACTTAGGGATAGGAGGTGCCGAAAGGCTCATCATCGATGCTGCTGTGGGATTGCAAAATCGTGGTCATAAAGTGACCATCTTCACCAGCCATTGCGATCCAAAACATTGCTTTGAAGAAGCTCGAGACGGCACGGCACGCTCCTCACTATACACTTCCAGGATCTAATTGTAGCTCTAGGTACGCTCGATGTCCGAGTCCGCGGCAACTCGATATTCCCTGCCTCTATCCTCTCTCGATTCTCCATCATCTGTGCAATCCTACGCCAATTCCACCTCATCCTCTGGACATACTTCACATCCGAAATAAGCGTACTGGAGCCCGACGCATTTGTGGTTGACCAGTTAAGCGCCGGATTGCCATGGCTGGCCTACCTATACCCTAATAATCGAATCCTATTCTACTGTCACTTCCCTGATCTACTACTCGCACAAGGGAGATCTGCTTGGTGGAAACGAGCTTATCGATTGCCTTTCGACTTTCTGGAAGAATGGAGCATGAGCTTTGCAGACTCGGTGGCCGTGAATTCTGGCTTTACAAAGAGTGTTGTGGGGAAGGTTTGGCCAGAGCTGCCTAAGAAAAAGGATCTGCAGATCGTCTATCCTTGCGTGGATATAAGGGAGAAAAAAATTGAGGACGGAGATCGTTCGGTTGCCGCTTGGAAGGACAGAAAAATCATACTGAGCATCAATCGGTTTGAGAGGAAGAAGGATATTGGTCTTGCCATCAAGGCCTATGCTGGTCTCGGGAATACTGGAAGAAATGGCGTGAGATTAGTTCTTGCTGGTTTGTTGTGCCTGGATGCTCCTCTTCGATGAAATTAATGGAATCTAGGTGGCTATGATAATCGCGTCCAAGAGAACGTTGTCTATCACAAAGAACTTGTCAGCCTCGCCGAATCACTAAGCCTCAAAATTGCCACAACGAAAACCATTGTCACAGCCCTGAACGTTCCTGACGATGTCGATGTTCTCTTCCTACTTTCAGTACCGAACACATTGAAATATATGCTGCTAAAGTCAGCTCGCCTTCTTGTGTATACCCCTTCTAATGAGCACTTCGGAATCGTACCCTTGGAAGCCATGTTGGCCGGGGTTCCGGTGTTAGCTGCCAACACTGGAGGGCCACTAGAAACAGTGGTAGACGGTAAAACAGGATGGCTCTGTCCCCCAGAGAAGATCGAAAGCTGGACGGCAGTAATGGATAATGTCCTCCATAAGCTATCTCAATCAGAGCTCAAGAAGATCGGCACAGCAGGAATCGAGCGTGTCAAAAAAGAATTTTCGGATGTCAAGATGGCTGAACGACTTGATGTAATCATCTCAAATATGTCTCGTGTTGAGAGGAGGAGCTACCGAAAATTCTCATCGCTTTTACTGATGGTTTGTGTGGCGATTTTGGACACCTTGTACTATCTTGTAAAGCAATACCCGACGCTTGACAAGAAGTTGGACAAGCTGCCTCTGCCTCCTTTTGCTCTTACGGCAGTGTCACTCGGTTCCTGGATTACATATTTGGTGGCTGCATAGAATACATAGAAGAGGAATGATATACGACGAATAATATCTTGAATATCATGCGATCATACCTCCGCTTGATCAATCTTTATGAATCACAGACCGACGGCATGGCAATTCAACCGCTCAAAATTAGATTCATCAAATTCTAGGTCTTCGTACCAGAATATTTGGATTGGTAAGATCATACATACTTCTAATTCTTTCAATAACGCCAGCCATGCTCATCTTGTTCCCACCAAAATCTAAGCCTTCCAATTCGGCACGACTTCCTTCAAAAAGCTCATGAACTTTGCCAAGCCTACAGCATACTCGACATTTCCCTCGGGATCCGTGACTCTATTTGGCCACGCGATACCCGCCCCATATAAACCCCTAACCTCCTCTCCTTTCTCATCCCCGAACCCACCTGTCAATGGGTCAAATTCGGCCTGCAAATGCTTCTCTCCCTTCTTCAACACCGGTGGCGTATTCTTCTCATACCCAATCGCCTGAACAACGTGCGTACAAGCTGGTAAATGCTCCTTATAATCTTCTTGCTCTTTCTCCCTTGTTGTCGAAATCTTTTCCAAGTATTTCGAGACGTCAGAAGAGGGCAGAATATCCTCTTCGAGGTTTTCTTTGGCCCAGGTTGCAACATCGCCTTTCAACCCGGTGTTGTCGCGGAATATCCAACCATCTCGCTCTTCCGCATACCGTAGAGGATGGCGTGTAAACCATTTTATCCGGAGCTGAGGGTGGCTAGTACTAGCTAGATTATAGAGGTTCCGGAGAACGAGAATTGCGCTGTGGGAGGCGCCGATGACAGCTATTGTTGTTGGGCTGTCTTTTGCTAACATGGTGGACAGTAGGGGTGGGTTTAAGGCTGGGTCGAGACCAATCTCTTCGATATCTGTGACGGGAAGGGGTCCAGTCATGGGATGAGCGCCGGTGCAGAGAACAAGCATGTTTGAATTGATGATTGAGGGCGGTGTTCTTTCGCCGCGGCCTGCAACCTTGACGTTCCAATTATTGGACTTTTGGGTGAGCTGACTGTCATGTTCGAAGTAAAGATGGATGACTCACTTCTGTCCATGTTGCAGATGATGCAGTTGAAGGTAACTTAAACACTCCTTTCGATTCATCCAAGCCTTTGGTCAACATAATCACGAGGTCTGCTGCTTGGGCAATATGGCAAGTCTTGTCTTGATCCATATCCTGAAGAGTGGTGTAGGCATTCGGTGCCTTCGCCTCCTTTGCCACTTCTCGAAAAGGGGAAACTCCTTCTGCATACGCCATGAATCGACTGACTTTCGTGTTACTGTTCCAAACAGTTAGATCACGTGTGCAGTCTTTCTCAACGGAATTCATACCTTGGGACCTCTCGATAATATTTGTCTAATCGTCCACCATGGAAATAATCATCAATCCACATTATGGGTGCCTTGTTCTGCTCCAGCAAATTCCCAACAACAGCAAGACCAGCAGGCCCTGCTCCGACCACCACAGCTTGATACTTCCTGTCTGTTATGCTGAGAGAACCCATATTTCTGACTTCAAGAACGGTGCTCCGAGACGCTGCCCGTAAGGGCGGAGCCCGCAGTATTAAAATCATGTTTGCTATGGACCAGCAACAGCAACCAGAGTCTGATATGCACAGAAAGGGCAAGTTTCTGCGTGGCAAACAATTGGTAGAGAAATTGAGCGGTCACAGGTGGCAACCCGATTGGCTGTCGGAGCGGCGGACGATGTGAGGCGGCTTATTCTTTTTCGGTAAAGTGTGATACCGTGGTATTTTGTACCGGTATCATTTTCAGCGTAATTATTAGGGCCCAATTCGTATTATGCAAAGGTGTGAGACAAAGTTGTAGCTTAGAAGTTTTTGAAGGTCAAGAAGGTAAAATTTTAAATTCGCCTCCGAGCGATGAGTTTTCATTGTTGATGTAAGCATCACGTGATACAACTTGTTTCAACAACATATGGCTTCCTCTTCTTCGTGGAGCATTTTATTGCTAAGGGCTTTGATGAAAGCTCTATGGATTGTTTGAATACTTGGTAGTCACACCGACTAGACTTTTAAGACCGCATGACCTTTCCGTCCAATGAGACATGATCGCCCTGCAGCAAAACGTAACATCCGAGATTTTCTCCGGTAATTTTATACTGTTCCGGGCAAATCATACGGGCAAGCTCTATAGTGTTATTCCTGCGTCAAAATAGATCTTTAACACGTTCATTCAACAGGACCAGCAAAAAAAACTCCAGGCAGCAGAGGAGAAAACGGGAGAAGAGTGCCAAGTCCGAGGCTACTCAAAACGAAAGCTGCTTAGCTTCAGGACGTGACATTACGAGTTAAAATGTTCTCTTAGATTAACTCAAAACCTTTCAATTTATGCGCTACTTTTAACGATACCTTTCCCCCAAATCCTGGCCCGATTCTGAAGAAGCCCACAGAGACACTTCCCTCAAGTATATCAAGTAGTTCGTCACCGGTAAGTTATTTTTTGTAAGGTCTTGATGAAATCAAAAGCATAAGCTTCCTCGGACTCAAGTTCGAGAAGTTCAAAGTCATCTTCTTGTTCATCCAAAAGGTGGGGAAAGCGTTGATAGCCAGTACTTGGCGATTTTGGCTTTGTGCGACTGGCTGATGGTATTGGGTATGTCAACGTATAGATTGACATTCCAATTCCAACATATCGCAGTCTTGATATCCGTCCACGATCTTTCATAGCTTTGCGATGTGCCTTGAAAATCATCCTGGCAAAAAGGAGACTCGAGATCTGCTCTCCGGATATATCAGAGCTGAGAATGTAATATCCAGACATTAACACTCGCAAGTTTGGAAAGTTCGCTAGTTGTGATTCGAGCAGGTCCTACATCTTGCATTAGCAATGGCAGTACAATTTGAGTGAGTAAAACCTGCCCAGCGAAAGTACGGGAGGCCGAGTTCTTGGATATCATATGATTGAGACAAGACTTCCAAGAAAATGTCATTGTAAACATGGTCCGGACAAACATCGAACATATCGCCTCCTAGAAGTATCTTTCTCCAACCGCCTCCAAGCTCAACCAGTGGGCGATACCAGTCAATAGAGGGATTCATATAATCCGCGATCGACCTGATCTGAATCTCTTGTAAAAAGCCATAACATGAGAGTGAATCGATCAACGCTACAATGTCTCTACTAAAGACATGCACTGATAGAGACCTCAAATTTGTAGCTTGAAGAAACAAGTCATGTCTAAGCAACACCCGGGAACGGTGAATATCCATTGGACGTCTCTGGTTGAGAACATTCAAGGATTGAAGTGCTGACGGGTCGGTGAACTCATCCAAATGGCCAGTGAGTGCTGCACCGTATGGGGATTCAGTAGCACCTTTCCCCAAAATAAGGTCTTGAATTTTCAGTCGGGTCCCTGGGGTTTCATCTGCTTCTGCCAAGAATTGAAAGTTGCTCACAAGGCTATGAAGGAATTCTGTATCGTATTTCAGTTCTAGACCGAGCAGCTTGAGATTTGGTGACTTGAAAAGAACTTCCGCAATGCAAAGCATGGTAAGATCGCCAATGACTATATTTCTCAGATCCAAGCTGCAGAGGTTCTTGAAAGCAGGGAGACCGGGTATCTGATTCAGCTCCAACCTGGCTTCCATGTCGAAATCCATGTTCAAGTCGGTGACTTGAGGAAGGAAAAAATGTCTGACTTGACTTGGCCGACACCTAGAACGATCAGAAGACGTTCTTGTAAACTAGCTCCAGTACATATCACCCAACAGAGAGATAAGAAACGCCAAAACCATTGTAATACTGGGCGTTCGATCTCAGCAAGTCCGTCGACTCCTCTTATTGCCGAAGAGAAGACTGTTCTTCGGTCCAGGTGCATTAAAAAAGAATGAACTAGAAACACCTACCAAATCTTGCAAGTCTTAAGTTGGGTCATCTTCTCAAACAGATCCCTCAAGACCGCTGGATCCACAAGAGGGGCAAATTTCGAATACCCGATTTCGAGGTGTCGTGTGAATCTGAGATGACTTTCCGACTCCAACTCCGACATCTTTTTCAGCTTTTGCTCCCATCTTGAATACCCACTCAACGAACTGACAGTGCGGTACAATACTGGCGTGAAAATACCACTAAGTCCTTTCGATACAAGGCATAACGAGCAGAGGGTTGTTCTGCTCAGGAAGAAGCCGGCGACCACGAGCCAGATATCCAGCGGCAAGAGAGCCTGCATCGACTGCTTGTCTTTGGCTACAGTTGCTTCAGCCCGTGATTCTGGTGGCTGGAGGTTTCGTTGTGCCAGCTTGGCTTCGGGTGCTCTCTGCAGTGGTAGGAGGGAATGCATTGCCAGCGCGCGGCCATAACGCACAGGAATCATTGTGAGGTGCGGGGGACGAAGCTAGGAAGAAGGAAGGAATGAAGGCCCAGCGGCAACTGTTCAAGATTGGTTGTAGAGGCGAGCCACCCGGGCGCCTGATTCGTCCCATCTTCCAGCTCAGTACCCCCGCAAACATGCGACCAAGAAAAAGGGGGGGGCTTTTAACAAGTGGATCATCAAATCCAGATTGATACAGTTTCTCTCCAGGTGAGGCATTAGTGCGTGCAAATCGCCAGGAATTTCTTGATGAATTAGGATGCTGAAAAAGTATTTGTCGATTATCTGATTGTATGCCACAAAACAATCAAGTGAAAAGGGTTTTGGAAAAACAGTAAAGAATAGTTCTATCTGTGGAATATTTAGATTTTGACACAGAAGTGGCAACTACAAAGTCACCATGGGGAGACTATAGAACAAGCAATAAAAGTCTCGAGTCAGAATTATCGAAATCTGCGCCATCATAAAGCTCACGCATGCCTCATGCACCCCGCCTTCACTAATTATGTCTTTAAATTCCAGCAGCAGTGCCACCAATCCATCTTCGACCAACGGATGCCCTCTTCAGATTCTCAGCAGGATTTGGACACACGCTCTTAAGACATACACCTGGCTTAGCCACAGATGGGGCGCTACAACAAGTCTCAATCGCACATATATCTCCGGTGCTATTCGTCCCCGAGCAGTCAAACTCATTAGCGCATGGAATAAGCCCACTGCACACAGCATTCTGACCACAGAACCCGTTGTCGGTACCATTCCGAGTAGACGTGAAGCAGAAACAGGTGGAATTGCCATTGCAATTCTTGATGTTGCCGCAGGTTTGGCCTTGACATTGGGTACTACTACAAGTTCCGTTCTCACAGACTCCAGATAGGCAGACATTGCCGCAGAATCCGCAGTTTTTTGGATCCGTAGAAGTGCTTGCTGTGCAGTTGGGACTGGTGGAGGTTGTTGGAGATGCGGATGAGGTGGTCGAAGAGTTGGAATAGTAAGTGAAAGAACTAGTAGGTGTTGTGATAGTTGTTACATTAGAAGTAAATGCAGTGATGGTGATTGTGGTGACCTTCTTAAGTCAGCTAATTCCTATGCTTGATTTGGTTCATCCTTACTGGAGATGGAGCAGTGATGGTTTCAGGCTTAACCCCAAAGCAAGAACAAGCACTAGCGTAAGCTGCAGCATCTAGACAATTACTCGCATAAACTGGAATGGCTGCAGCTCCCTGTCGTTTGGCGGGTTGGAATGTGGTGGTAGCATTCACCACGGAGGTGAGAGTGATCGAGACAGTCGAAGCCGGAGGAGTTACGGTCACTTCCAGGAAGTTACTGCAATCACTTCTAGCAACACTGTGGTCCTGATGAACTCCTATGACCGCCCGTACACAATTGTTATGTGTGCATTTTGCAGATGCTATTCTAGCAAACGACAGAAAGAGTGAGAAATAGGTTTTCATTGTCGACGATTAGTATATTCGATCAAGTCTGTGATTCAATAAAGTAGAAGGGGTATTGGAGATGGAAGAGAAAATCAACTTTACATGGACTTAACATAAAGTAAAACCTTCTACTTATACGCGGGTGCTCTTCATGCTCCTTGGTCAAGAAGACGGTATGATACATGCAACGGTAGCTTTCTGTACCATTTTCAGCATCTACAGATGGCTGAATTCGAGCTATCTCATCCCCGTTGCATCACACGTTCCACGGCACGACCCTCGCACGATCGTGTGCGCTTCCGTGCAGGATTGCCACAATGAGCTCTTGCTGGTACCACCTTGTGCGGTTCACCCTTATGGTATCTTTTAAACTCTTGAGTCCTCGTATACTTCGATTCGATAAACTCCAATATGATGGGTTAAAGTCCAAGAAAGTGAAGCATTTCAATATGGGGTGCCGGAACTCGGAGCTTGCCTGAACGGTATCTTTAGGATTGCTTACTTCTGCTCGAAACATTCACGATATTGCCGATCCTAATATCTTGGCATGCAGTGTCGCGAGTGAATCGGGAGCTAAGCAAAAGAAGTAGAACCCTCGAACTTTAAGAGCACGACATCTCCAAGAATACCGCAAATTTCAAGTCCTCTTTCGGTCCGTCAGATCGAGAACCTGCTATCTCGGACGGCAAGCAGCTTACTGCACGATCCCGGTATAGCCTTTCCACTCGAGAAAGTATGAAAGACTCAGCTGACCTTCCAAAATCATAAACTGCCCCTTTCAACAGCAAATTCTGCCAAGATCCAGGTTGGAAGCAACGGATAGATCTTCTTCAGAAGGTTGCCAAGGAGCAAGGTAAAGGAGAGGCGCTTGTCCCGAGTACAGAAAGTACAGTGTTTCTCTGAAATGGAAGTTTGTTCCCAAGATATGTAAGAAACTAGAAAAATAACCAAAGGTTAACAATAACACCGCAACCCAGCACATCTTGTGGCCTTGCAGTGTACAGTAAAGGGCCGATTCTACCTCAAACCACTTAATATGGCTCGGTTTATGTTTCAAGACATGAAAGATTTATATCGTATTTCTGCAATAACTCGTCTCATTTTCATCCCAACTTTCCTGGGACGAAAGGATGACCAGCACTCAAACCTCCATCGACTGCCCAAGCCTGGCCATTGACATAACTGCTCTCGTCACTGCCCAAGAACAATGCAACTCTCGCCACCTCGTCGGCATGAGCTCCTCTCCCAAGAGGATTGAGTTGTCCAATCTTCTTCTCTGTTCCTCGAGATCTCGCTGCTTCGTACATAGGAGCTGTCATGCCTGTTTCGATAACTCCTGGGCAAATGGCGTTAATGCGAATTCCTGTTCCAGCCAATTGATATGATATGGTTTGAGCGATAGAAACGACACCGGATTTCGATGCCGAGTAATCGGTTGACCCTGCATTCGATCGAAGTCCTGCCACCGACGCTGTTGCGACTATACTGCCGGACGGGTACTTCTTCTCCGCAGATGTTATCATCATGGCAGGGGCTGCGTATTTAGCAGCAAGGTGTACGCTGATTGGCTGTTAGCCACTGCGTCAAAGGCTTTCAGAGATATTTACCTCACAACATTAGTCTTTAAAGTGTGTAGAAAGTCGTCTGACGTAATTTCTGTGAAAGTCTTGGGCTGTCCCACAATACCAGCATTTGCAAAGAAAATATCCAGTCTTCCATACTTCTTCACGCCTTCGTCAACAACGGCTTTCACAGCTTTCTCGTCGGACGCATCAAATTTTCGGGGGTGTACATCAACATCAGGGTATAGCATTGCAAGCTCACGCTTATGTGTCTCGAGGTGCGTGTCATTGAAGTCGCAGATGTAGACAGCTTTGGCGCCATTCTGTGCAAATTGATGTGCCGAAGCTCGACCGATACCAAGGGGTGAATTTGCTCCTGCTTGTTGTCAGCATAGGTATAAAGGAAATGACAATGGGTAATGCTAACCTGTCACAATGACAACCTTCCCTTTAACCCTTGGTCCAGTAGAATCCCCGGCAACCTTTTTCAGGACAGGAATGTCTTCGAATTTCCCTTGGTCCCCAATTGGAGCTACCAGCTGCTCACTGAGCGCTGTAAGTCTTCGTTTGGCAGCTGAAGCCATTGGTGCGTTCGCGAACAGGGAGAATCTAATTCAAAGCGAAGGTAGTTGAATTATATTAAGAAATGGGAAGAAGTCTCTCTTTTGTCAGCTCAACACACACCTAGTGGTGCGGGGAGCTTACTGCTGCTCGGGACGTTTGTACCCCAGCCGAGCCTCGAATCTGGGGTTTGGGCCGAGGCTAAAATGATAGCCAATCAGAGGTGGCCGTGTGGGTCTAGCTTTTGGTTCTCTACTTGTTCAACAACGACGTTCTTTCTCTTTATATCTTCACATATTTATCTTACAGTCGATTGCCATCAGAGTGGCTCGAAAAGAGAATCCCTGAAGACTGTAAATACGCCACTATAATCATATCTCGATCTCAATCCATAGCATCGATTAAAGCCTACTTCATGTTCCTCATTGCCTTCATGTTTGGTTACTGACTCTCAAACTCTGTGGTCTGAAAATCTTGACAACAGGTTCAAGCAAAGCTATATTTCAGCTTTCAGTTGGTAACATTTAAAACCATTTACTATCTTTCCCGGAGGTTTTTAGACTCCACGAAAAGGAAGGTTTGGGTCAATTGTCTGTTACTTTGCATATCTACCCAGTTTGCATCACATTTCGACTTGCATTAAACTCATGAGCATTATTTTTCACACAGCTTTACTTCCTGCCCGTAGATTTCATGCGTCACGTTGCTGCCCGTCAACGTGGATTCAATCCTCCTGGGGCGGGCAAGGATCTTAGTCTCTCCTGCGATAATCCGGGGAAGCTAAAAAACCGATAAAAAGGTAATCTTACCATTGGCAGAACATGTTGGCCACTGGAACGCAAGGAGCTTCGTAGGTGCGAATGAACCCTCGAACTCGAAGCGTAACGTGAAGACAATTGGGTTGCACCAAGTTTAAATCTATGCGCCTTTGACGTGCTTGGCTGTCTCACAGAACTGGCGTGCTTAAAATTCTCTCATACCTGACAAAATAACGCAAAGCTATGTCGCAACATATAAACTAAACATGGGAGAAAACAGAATCGGTTTGAATTTCAGATGTAAGTTTAAGATTTCATTTCTTTTGGATGAATGTCTCACTCCCAGACCGTTTGGAGTCACGCCTCGTTGCCTCCACACGTACCCTTTACGCGAAAACGATGATGGCATTCTCTAACGTGCATCCTAACGTGCATGATCAGGCATTTAAACACGACGACCTCCCCCACCCTATTACCTTTTTTAATTTTTGCAATCCTGCCTATACAGAGGCTTCTTTTGTTTCATGCCACTCCGCCGCATACTTTACGACGGTGCGGAGGTTGTCCAACGAGGAGGACTCCTTCATTCATTGCAAGGGCTACGGCGACTGTTGGCAGAAGACGATGGATTTTGAGCCTGGATCCGCTGCACTGGAGAGATCAGCCTCGCATCACTCGAACGCCTCAGGAAAGAGCTCGCGGTCTCAAACAGTCCGGATAAAGCAACGGAAATATGCCTCCTATATGTCGAGTAGTGCCAGTTCGATATCCGACAAGTCGCTGACCTCATTTCCCTCCTTCTCTCCAGAATCACCGAGAGATGAGCGGCCATTGATCCCTAAAGTGACAGGAGGTACAGCGAACAGTTCGCGAAAACCTTCGGATCCCGCACATTCGATTGTGGAGAGTTTAACAACCTCCTCTCCTTCGCAAGACCGGGTCGGACTGTTTGACGATGCGCCTCTAGCCACGCAGCAGGTTCCTGGCGCGATACACCACGCAAGTGACGAGCATATTGAGAGATTGATTGCAAGGAATGGAGCTGTGACTTTGGTTAGGCAGATAGCGGAGGATCTGGCACAACGGGATGCGCAAATAGCGTCACTGAGGCGCAAAGCGGAGAATAGGGAACGCGCGCTACGAAAGATCATACTGGAATGTGGACTGTCAAATTTGGACCTGGAGATTCGATTGCGTGCTATTGAAGGAGAACAAAACTCACCAGTTGATTCGATCAATGGCAGAGATACATTGGCTGGGGATGTGGGGTTGGAAGATCTTATGAGTGATGCAATGGGCGAGACGGTGGTTCTTGGGGATCAAGAACTGACGACTAATGATGCGACGATACGTGCTGCCGATACCTTAAGAGCTTTAGAGAGCAGGTCGACGACTGCCCAAAGAGGTTGGAAGGATTACATATGGGGAGGAACGAGTAGGAAGAGCAGTCGAGCGAGCAGTATTAATGGGGATGCTGGGATTGGAATTGAACCCGCCACAGTCCGAACAAGTGGATCAGCAGGTCGAAAGTCAGTTATGCAGAATGGCCTTTTTCAACCTCCCGATACTGCTAGAAGCGCAAGCCGTGCCTCTAGCCAGTCAGTGCAGATTGCTACTTCGAATCGTGATCGCAAGCCCTCATCCGGCCTAGCTACTTTGGCCTTAAAGCTGGTTGCTGGCACGACGCTGACGAGTCGAGATCTTGATGCTGGATCTGGGAACCGAGGCCGGGCCAATAGCACAGGTGCAACACCATCGGGAAGAACAGCATCAGCAGGGAGCGTGAAAACAACCATGTCTGCTAGACCAGCCACAGTGAAGCCAGTTCCAAAGGCGATTCCTGGTACTCGTCGGACTACCGCCTCTGCTTCCTTGGGCCAAGTGGTGGCTCTGAGAGCACCCCAAGAGAGATGGGACACCATGGGTTCGAGCCCACAAAATAATACGTCTGGTGTACGCCCAGAGAATTATGGCCCCGTTGAAATGGATACAATTTTGCCCCTGGAAGCCCAGCCGCCTACCCTCAGCCAAATCTACAACAACCAACACAATCAAGAGTTTCTCACTGACCGCTTTGGCTTCATTTATGATCAACGACGAAAGAAGAGGCAAAGGGAGGCTGAAAAAATGCAGAAGAACAAGCGAAGTAGTCGTGTTGAGATGCTAAGTGGTTCGCGAAGTGTGATGTCTGTGGACCTTGAAAACACTAATCTGGATGTCGAGGACGACAGACCAGATATCCTTGCCTCGACTGATGACAGAGGCGAAGATGGGAAGCCTGCCAAGCGGTGGCAAGACTATCTGAAGATTGCCACTTTCCCTACTGAACTACTTTCTCATACCCCGTCCGGTGGTATTCCTGTATTTGAGGTCATGGAAGGAGGAGAGGTGCCGCGATCTCCAGGAATCACAACCGAAGAAAGGGGCTTCTTGCCATCGGCGAGCCCTGCATCACCTCGACCGACTCTTCCAGTGGTTTCTGATAACGCCACTATCTCCACGCCTGATACTTCTGCGCCTCTTCAATCATCAGATTTGACATCCGAAGATACTGAGCCTGTCAAACTACTGTTAAAGCAGCTTGGAGAAGTTCACGACTCTCTTCAACGAGAAAAGACCGTGAGATGGAACGACTTTCTTCGCAAAGTCAGAGCTGAGCGTAAGCGTGATGGTGAATCGGCTGCTGCTGCGCTTGCTGCAACGGCAAGTACTCGCTCAGAGCGCCCCGTTGTTCTTATGCCAGAAGCTACGTTAGCTGATGGAGAAATGATTGGGGTAGCTGGGTTGGGGAACAAAGGCAAAGTCGGAAGAGCAAAGTGGAATGAATTCAAGACACTTGTTCTTGGTGGCATACCAGTCGCTTATCGAGCCAAGATTTGGGCCGAATGTTCAGGGGCTGCTGCTCGGCGGATCCCAGGTTACTATGACGACTTGGTAGCTCAAACAGGACGAGACGATGACCCACAAATAGTCGCGCAGATCCAGATGGATATCAACCGTACATTGACGGATAACATCTTCTTCAGGAAGGGGCCAGGAGTCGCCAAACTGAATGAGGTTCTGCTTGCTTACTCTCGAAGGAACGCCGAGGTTGGATACTGCCAAGGAATGAATTTGATCACAGCATGCCTGTTGCTCATCATGCCCACAGCTGAGGATGCATTCTGGATGTTGACTAGCATCATCGAGAGCATCCTTCCACGTGGCTACTACGATCACAGTCTCCTGGCTTCGCGGGCTGATCAGCAAGTCCTCCGGCGCTATGTTTCTGAGATCTTGCCCAGATTGTCCGCACATCTCGATGATCTAGGGATCGAGCTCGAGGCTCTGACCTTTCAGTGGTTCTTGAGCGTCTTTACCGACTGTCTCTCAGCTGAAGCTCTTTTCCGCGTTTGGGATGTCGTCTTCTGCACCAACGATGGCAGCACGTTCTTGTTCCAAGTCGCACTCGCGCTACTGAAGCTCAACGAGACGCAGTTACTACAGTGCTCAAGTCCAGCAGGCGTTTACACATATATCAATCACCAGATGACCAATCACGCCATTAGTATCGATGGTCTGATCCACGCTTCAGAGGGTCTGAGAAAGGTAGTCAAGAGGGACGAAGTTGAAAACAGAAGAGCCAAGGCTATCGAAGCAGAGAAAGATCTCATCCGTCAGCGTGAGGAGAGGAATGCTATCAGGCGTGCAGAACGGCTTGCAGCTGCAAATGGTACAAGTCTCGATCTGGCTAAAGAGAGCTCTGAGACTTCGAGTCCAGTGAAAGATGTCGGAGAGCTTCAGAGCGAGGATATTGGCGAATTGACCGTTAGAACGCCGATTCCGGTCGAGGGAGAGGTTGAACTGGGGGTTTCGATTGACTAGGCGCATAAAATTACGATAGGAGCGACTGGATGACCGGATGGATGTCTTTTGCATTTACTGCGGGCTTGGGACATATGGTGATACCCCTATTTGTTTTCAGTCTGCTGTAGATAAGGTGGACGCCGGTGTTCGTAGAATGACAATTCTTGATGAGATCAACTGGTGTGATGCATTTAGTGCGTCATGTGTCGATTGTGCTGCAGTTTCTTCCATTGCTTGAGTGACAATTCTTGTTCGAACTAAATGTGGAGACTGGATATACAAGAGATCCGGTCCATTTCAACTATCATTTATCTAAGATCCCTTGCGTAAACTGTGGATTTGAGCTTCAGTTTATTCAAATTATAAACTAATACCTCGATAGGCCTGACATTACATGACATACAATCCACACCAGCAGTCAATGAATGCCGATCACATGATGTTGGAGGCGCTCCACCCCTGACAGATTTTAGCGTACCGTCTCACTACCTTGTTTTGCCAACCTTGGGTGCACATTTTCACGTCAGCAACTCTGCCACAAGTGCATATCAATCTTCCTCTGTGGACTTCAGGACGCGTCTTTTAAAAATGAGCTTCTATCGCTCTTCAGAAGGAGGTTACACTCCAGCATGGGGCCCACCTTCGTCGACCCTGAAGTACACCGCTGCTTCCCTCTTTCAAATGACAACAGCTGACGTTGAAATTTGATAGCTTTTGTGAAGAGGTGTGTTTGAATTCCAATGATCTCAAATGGTATAATTTGTGATGAGATTTTGACTAGCAGCATTATGGCATCTCTTCTCACATGCTTTTGTTTGCTACTTCATCGCTTCAAGTTTTCTAAATTCCATACAGGGATAGAGTTGGTGTCGAACTCGAGGCTAATCTAATTTAGGACTATGAATTTACGCCTTATATCGCAGAGTTAATGAACACGCTCACAAATCTAATCTACAGCAAGTCATCCCTTCCACCAGACTTCCACGCAAACTAATCAAATTTGAAAGTCGGTCTCGGCATCAAAGGGCTTATGAACAGTCACAAATTGGGAGAAAGAGGCCTTGGACCCAAACTCCCGTACCTGGCGCTCATTAATCTAGGCTTTGCATCCAGTTTGTTCCACTCCAGCCTCAAATACTCGACCCAGATGTGCGATGAATTCTCCATGCTCATTGCTACCTTTATTGTGTTCTACCGACTGCTTTCATTCTCGCAGACCATGGTTGCTCCGAGGACCCTGCTAGTCGGACTTTGTGCTCTGATGCTTTTTGTGGCGGTAGCTCAGTTCGGTACTGGCGAGAGCACTGTGCAGCAGATTGTTTTCACGGGAATGGCTTACTGGCTTTGGCATGTGTGTTTTAAGTTGATTGGCAACTTCGACGCCGAAGAAGTGGTGAAGAGCAAGATGAAGTGGATGGCGATAAGTGGCATCGGTAGGTCTTCCTCGAAATTTCCCATCGATGAAGTACCCAGTAGTTACGTGACAGCTGTTGATTTGATCTACCACAGCGTTCTTCGTCACCGGACATGCATGCTGGGCAACAGACTTTTACGCTTGTGATGTACTTCGAGAAACTCGGAGAAATATAGGAATGCCTTGGGCGGCCTTGTTGGAACTTCATGGCTAGTATGTACTACCTATTCTCTCTAAAAAGACATGTGGCTCATTGAGATGCAGCTGGCATATCTTCACGGGTATTGGTGTCTATAGCTTTATGGTACTGGTTGAGTGTCTGCGCTTGGCAAAGAATACGAACGAGATGAATTCGGCAGGATTGAGACTATCGAGCGATGGAACGTGGCCTTTCACAGTGTATTTGACGGACAAGGTCTCGCGGTCCAGTAAGGAGAAGAACATATGAGGCAAGACTTGATCAGTCGCAGCTGCACATGACAGGAAGCGAGAACTTGGATTTCATCAGTAACGCACGTTGATGCGTCCTCCTGTTATTCAAAGAATCGCGTGTGATCGAATGTAAAACTACCTAGCAATCGCTCCTCACCACTAGTTGCATTCCCTTTGAACAAGAAATCTTCAAAACTTGGCGACACTTGGCAGCAGGTCATGAAGACAATGAAAAAGAACCGGTATAGCCGAAAGGAACAAATGACTCGATTAATAAGACATGAGGACTGTGTCAGATATCATTGGTGCGATAGTGGACTACCTGTCTCACATGGCCCGTCGTCATAAATTCCCGAACCAAACAGCAGAAAGTTTTCAGTTTAGCTTTCAATAGTCTCAGTCCTGTGGACAGCATGCATGGACGAAGGACGCAAGGGCATATAGTTGGGACCAAAAGTAAGGAACGGGATCAATTGTAGACTAAAACTTAAGGGTATCAGGGTATCGTCCGTCCATCAATGAAGGCAAAATATCCAGCCATTCAAGTTGATCTGTGTATCGTAAAAAGGGTATCGTGAGACTGTAAGAAACTGCCGCCCACGCATGAATGACAAACCAAATATTACACCATCCTTAGACGCTGCAATATAACCAACCAGCTGCCATTAAACCCTCCCTTGCTATATGCTCTGGTGAACAAAAGCGGCTTGGATTCGGAAAAGGTTCATCGTCAGGGGTTGCTTATGCGGCGACGGATTCTGCAGGCTTGACCTCGGCAGCTGGCTCTGTTGCGGCAGCAGGAGTCTCTGTCCAAAAGTTAGATACAGCATAGCTATCGAGGCAGGTTCTACTCACCGGCAACTTCGGTCTTGGCTGGCTCAGCGACGGGCTCGGTAGCTGGAGTTGGCTCTGCTGGAGCAGCAGTCTCCGTCGCGACTGCTACGACGTGTGAGCGTTATCAGGAATTGTCGGGTCATGGTCACTTACGAGCAGCTGGTTCGGCCGGTGCAGCTTCGGTTGTAGTGGTAGCTGGCTGCTCTGTCTTTGTTGGCTCGACAGGCTGCTCTGCAGTCTTCTTGTTCTTCCCCTTGAACAAGCCCTTGAGCTTCGCCTTCAAATCAGACAGTGCATTTGGTGCTGGTAGAAGGAAACACGTTAGCAAAAGGTACTAAGAGCAATGCAAATCATGCAAAATAGAGAGAATGGCGATGTGGAAGGGATTGTACCCGTCCTAAATGTCTTCGATTGTATGTGTAGATAACAAATGTGAAGCTGGGAAATGAGGTTTTGGGACAATTCAAAAGGCGGGATGCTACTTACGAACTCCAGGCATTTTGGTGGAAGGCGCTGGTTAGACTTTATGTGCTTTGAAGAGTGGTGCAGGCGTCTGTGAGGAGCTGTTGGGGAAAAAGAAACCTGGATATCGGGGCACGAGGTTATTCTAGATGGCTACACCGCCCTGCCTGGTTCAGAGCTTGGCTGGCTGCGCTAAACCACTTCGAGTAGTATTTCAGCCTTGCTAAGTACTACGAACACTTTGCCACACTTTTTTTGAGAGTTTCAGAGCTAGATTTGGATTACAAATAATGCTTGAAATTAGCTAGCACTCCTTGTACACTGTCGAGAAGTTATGAATTCTGAGTCTTACAAATACGCCTTATCCGGCGGCTGTCCCCAAGTAAACTGTTAATAACTTGTCATGTCCTTAGACTGCTCATGATATTCACGTAATTTTCCTTTCACTCAGTTCGGGAGAAGTCCTGTCACTTCAATTTCTAAGAGCAGCGTTTCATGTTCTAGTGCAATGCAAGAGCCCGTTCTCTCAAGTCCATGCTTTCAACCCCTATCTCCCAGGTTGCTGAATATTGGTTGTTTTGGTACAGTACCCTGCTCGGCATAAACCAGGGACATATCGGCCAACACCGAGGGTGCTTGTAGCCATACCTCAGTTGGTTGTGTTGCTGCTGCATTCATCATTCTCCTTCCGTCGTCCTCACACCTCAACCTCCTCCTGAGCCTCCTTTATCGGCCCAAGGCGCCCTGGTAGGACCATCGGACATTTGAGAGGGGGGTGGCATCGCAGCAGTTCTCTTGGAGTCTAACGGTTGCTGCCCTCCACGTCCGTCAGCCCACGGTGTTCTTGTGGAAGTCTGAATAGTCGGCGTTTTTGCCCAAGGTGCAGCGGTTGACGGAACTGCACCGACTTTCGAATTGGCCCATGGAGCCATAGTGGATTCTTGTGCAGGTAGCCTAGTGACTCCTGTACCGGAAGGTGTAGAACGGCCAGTTGGCTGACTTGCTGTGTGGACGGAAGCTGTGTTGGCTCTAGCATTCGGGTCCTGCTCCCAACTAAATAATGATCCGAAGGGAAAGTGCTGTACCACCGGGAACTTTGACAGGACCTCTGCATTGTACATCTTAACCATCCCCTACGATAGTTAGCGAACCCTCCTATATTGTAGACAAGATCGAACCTTGTTGATCTTCCCCCAACCAGCACGAACCCCAGATATGTCAAACAAAATAGGACTGTGCTCCCAGAAAGGTCCAGTTTTGACGTCGTTGATGAACCCTACAGCAGAGAAGTACATATTGTGTTTTCTCTCGCGATCAACAATAGCCTTCTTGGCAATGTCTCCCGGATTTGGACAACCAGGAAGAGAGCCTTCAGTCGGCATAGGCTCAGTTTCAGTAATGGCAGGGCAGTATTGGGAGGAACCGAAGATGTAGGGCAGAAATGAATGGTCATCCAGGCCCCAAACTCCGTGAGAACCCGCAGGTTCAAGAGTATATGTAAGGATGAGGCGACGGACTACTCGCAAGTACCTGAATACAAAATTAGAAATCGTTCTTCTAGAAGATTTGAGGGGCTTACGGCTCAATAACTCCTAGAACAAGACTTCTCTCTAGAGGGCCGCCCGCAGTAGCCGTGCTCGTAAAACCTCCAAGCTTCCAGATACAAGCTACAAAGGCCAAGAAGCTGAGCTCATGGCCTGTGCCATAGTCCAACCTTTGTGGGCTGCCGAACCCGCCGAGAAGATAGGGGGTCAGCTCGTCTAAGACGGAGACTCCATCAACCGAAGCGGTCCTGAACTCAAGCACAGCCTTAGGCAAATAATCTTGGAGGAGTCCTTGAACTCTTGTTTCAAGAATCTCATACCACTTCTTGAAGCTGATATTTCCAAATCTTCGAGGCCCTGTATCTGGGGGGGCCTCGTCGATTATGGAACCTATGCTCTGCAATAATTCTTGTAGCTTTCGCACTGGTTGAGACAGATTCAGTGGTGAGTCAAGCTGCCATATTTCAACATGGTCCGATGTGGAGGACTTTCTGGGGCACATAGCAATATTGAGTTGCATTACAAAGATACCAATGTCCTGGTATGCCTGTGATGTGAGGAACTG
This sequence comes from Hyaloscypha hepaticicola, assembly GCA_002865625.1. Lineage (NCBI taxonomy): Eukaryota > Fungi > Ascomycota > Leotiomycetes > Helotiales > Hyaloscyphaceae > Hyaloscypha > Hyaloscypha hepaticicola. The sequence continues at coordinate 243,398 of KZ613492.1, read as the reverse complement.
CTGAACATCTTGGCCCTCATGGATCCTCTTGGCTGGGATGACAAAGATATGAGGCTCTGTCGGACTCAAGATAGCTAATCTCTTCGGGACCTGAGTCTCATGTCTAGTTTGTGCGTCCATAATTCTGATTCTGGTCGTTGTGCGTTGTGATGGCATGGCATTTCGTGGAAGCTTGTGTCGTTGCCATGCCACAGACGCCACGGTAGATCCCTGTTAGTGGCGTCGCTTATTGACAGAGCTTCGGGACGTCTTCGAAACTTCGAGAGCGCCAAATTCGGTGTCGCAATCAATAAGATTGTCTTCTGGGAATGATTCACACATCAAGTGCTAGCCCAACGTTCCTTTATTAAATATTGAGCTTGGAGGGAAGCTTCGACAGGATGCCGCGTACAAATGTGGCGAGGAAAGGTGCAGTTGCAGAACAGAAGGAGCAGGCGCAGCTCAACAAAGAGCTCGCCGAATTGGGTGAGTAGCATTGATTTCAGTGCAGATTCAATTTCTTGATCGAGTCTAACCTTACATAGAACATCATAAAGCTCTAATCGACGTCAACAACGCGTCCTCGGCCGTGAACCCAACTCCATCGCTACCAACGGGGACAGCTATGGGTATCGACTCCCCTGGTAAAAGCTGGTTGGGTACGTTCAATCCTGCACGGTTTCTTGGACTTGCCAAAAAGAATGAATTGGAGGAACCACAAGATGCGCCACCGATCGAGGGAGGAGAGGAGGTTGAGCGAACAGATACCCCAATCCGCCAAACAGCACCTGGACTCGAGCCCTCCACACCCACAACTCAACCAGTAGCGACGAAATCCACTACACTCAAGTCTCCAAGCCAAGCCGCAAGTCCTTCTGCGAAGCCTTCAAAGCGAAAGCGTGTGGCTAGCTCCGAAAGGGAGGATGTTTATGTGGTTCCAGTCGGGACGGCAGCGGACAACTCTAGGCTAGAGGAGCTGGCAGACAGACTTACCAAGCGCATCAAAAAAGTTGGGAAGGCGAAATCCCCCCTCATCATCCCAAAGACTAGCAAACGTTCCATTGATCCCCGTCAAGTCCACACAAGAAACGACCACACAACAGAGACAGCAGAGGCAGGAGCCTCGGCCGATGTACCTGAGTCTATGCCAGTCAATGGAGTCCTAGAATCAACCGAAACCGAGCAACCTAAAAGGAAAAGAGGGCGGCCCCGAAAGAATAAAACCCCTCAAGCAGTGGTGGTACGGGCGCCTGTCGTCACAACTCCCAACCAGGCAACAGCCACCAGTCCTGCTGTTGCAAAGAGCTTGGGTACAGCTAGTCATCCAGCTATAGCTCTGGAAGCTTCCAGAAATGTTGATGCAGGGATTTCTCCAATACTTCTTAACCCCAGTCCTATCAAAGGAGTTCGGCAAGACATTCAAAGCGCAGCACCTACTGGCAAACAACAACAGAAACCTTCTAAGCTCAAAGCCCATGTTCAAGGCTCAAAAGACCTACCAGAGATCTCTGCAGACGAAGAGGATGAGGGAAAAGCTGATGAGGATAAGGCACAAGAAAACGCAGATATTTTGGATGAAGCGGAGGTCGAAGTGGAGGAGGAAGCTGCTGATCAACCTTTAACTGACCCCCAAAAGACTCCCTTTGATCCGCAGCTTGTCGACAGAATGTGGGAAATGGCCCAACGCGTCGGCAAAAAGCACGATAAGAAGAACAATACCTGGTCTCGAGGGTCGCGAGATGGCAAAGGAGACAAGCTCTACTCTGCTCCTGGCAAGCAGATGATCAGACGCCTGAAAATCCTGATCTCCAGCTATGACAAAATGCAGACCTCAAAAGAGTCTCAAGACAAGCTTGGTTTTCGAGAAGCACACAGAAACGTCGAAAAGATGGTAAACAGTCTTGGTGAAAAGACGAAATTTATTCTGAGCGAAAGATTTCACCCAGACCGCGACCAAAAAGAGGAGGTGCTCACAGATTTATATTTAAACCTCTTACCAGAAATCATTCATGCGTTGAAGCAGGCTGTCGCAGTTTATGACATTGAAGGCTCAATGAAGACGGACTCGTTACAGGAGATTCTTAAGTTAGCCGACATACTATATGACTTGGCAAATGGTGCTGTTACACAGCCCAAAGAGGTCCAGCCTAAAAGTATTAGCTACCAGATTTCCCTACCTACTCGTTACAACATACCCAACATCCGCGAGCTCCAGAAGTCAATATACGATGAGTTGGTTTCCCGGGAGCGTGAAGAAGAACGAGCCCAAGAAGAGCTTCAGCGACCAGAGCGTCAGAGACGGCTCCGAGAAGAGCAAGAAAGGGAACTTGCCGAGATGCGTCAAAAGAGAGCAGAGCGGCGCAGATTGCAAGGGAAGTCCTGGTGGGAAGTGCAAAATGACCTCCTTCCTGGTCCCTGGAAGCGCGTACTGCAAACCGATATTGCCAGACTTGAAGCGAACCGTAAGAGCAGAAGCAGACAAGAGTCGGTGGAGTTGGGATATCCTCGTATGGGGGTGGTAGAGCGTCGCCGTGCGCGTAGCGAGGATTCTTACGGTCATAGTGATCAGGGCGTGGAACGTATCAGCGTCTTTCCAGCCAATAACGTTAAGGAGAACAGTAGTATGAGCTCTCTCTCAAATCAAGATACCCTAATTTTCATTGACTGCATGAGATTCGAGCAAGGTAAAGCCCACCCGTTGTACACAGCTGAAAGTCAAATCTAATGATGTGCAGGTGCCGATAGGTATGAAAGAGCGGCAGAGCAACTAGGCCGAAGCATGGATGAAGTCTTTGCCTTCGCAAAAGAGTTCCAAGAAGCCATGGACATACAGCATCAAGAAGGGAATTTCAACGAGGCTCGAGATAGCTGGACTTACTCAGTCTGGGTCGAACAAGCGTGAGCTGGCCTTCATTCACAAAACAAGGCGTTTCTGGGAGTATCAATGGAGTTTATGATTACGGCGGCCACACATGTTTATGATACCCGAGGTCATGGGTGGTGTCGTGTAAGATCCATGCATAGTTTTCATTCACATCTGGAATTCTAGGTGGAAGACTAGTCACTATGGCCAGTCTCGCAATCAATTAGCAAGCATTCGCAATTTCTCTATCCCTAAAGCTGTTGCTTCTGCTTCCACTCCCTAGCCACATCCTCATACCTCACAAACTCCACCTCCCCTCCCCGCGCCTTCAACCACCCGATCATCTCATCAATCATCCCAATCACATGCGCCATGCCTGACGTGTCTGGATGCAGTATGAGTGGGAATATAAAATCCCCTTTTCCTGCTCTGAGCTCCTCGTCATGTTCATGATAGAGGAACTCGAAGCGCGATTTCCACATTGACAGGATGGAAGAGGTGGGGACGTAGCCGTGGGAATTTGGCGCGGAGGGGAGGAATTGCATGGGTGTCACTTTGTGTTGTTAGTTTATAGTTCAAAGTGTATGAAGAAGGAGGGAGGACATACTATCTTCCATGTACCAGTTACAGGGTAGTTCCACGAGGGTTTTTTCTGTGTGTGGTAAGGGCGAAGGGAGAGGCTTCATCCATGTTGTTGCTGAGACCTCGGGTGAGAAATCTATTGGTTGGATGGGTGGTGCAGAGGGGAGGAAATAGGGTTGAGAGTCGTGGTGGGTTAGGGATGTATCTTCCTTCCGTCAATTTCCGATTCTATTTATTTGGGAGAACCATCGATTGGGGTTGACGGGACGAGACTGACCGTAGAGGAATCCGTGTTCTTCCAACACCTTGATGGTATGTTCCCGTATCTGATAAAGCGGTGCGCGCCACCCGCGTGGCTTCGAGCCGGTGAGAGATGTGGCTAGCTCTACGCACTTTGCGATTACGTCCCTCTCTTGTGTCTCGGTCATCTGGGCTCCTCCCTCGTGTGCGTAGCCGTGACAGCCGATCTCTGCACCGCTCTCGAGGATCATTTTGGTTTGGGTGGGGAAGGTCTCCATTGAGTGGCCGGGAATGAACCAGGTGACTTTTGAAGAGATTTTGTGCTTTTGGAAGAGCTTCAGGAGACGGGGGACACCGACCTGGCCGGCGAAATAGCCGGAGGAGTAGTCGGCCATGTTGTTGGTTGCGCTGGCTCCTGTGCCGAGAAATCCAGAGACGGCATCGAAGTCGATGCTAAGCAGGATCTTGATCTTCCGTGTTGGCGGTGGGGAGAGTGAGGGTTGAATGATGGATTGTGCTTTCTCCATTATATTGGATGTGATGGAGGATTGCTTGTCTTGCACAACTTCGTCCTTTTTCCATACTACTCGTCCTTCCATGCCGCCGTCCACACTCAAACATTCCCCAGAGATGTGTCCGGCGGCTCGATGACTTGCCAGGAATGCCATGGCTCGAGCTACGTCTTCCGGTTTTGCAATCTTTCGCAGCGGTACTGTTGCTTGTGCTTCTGTCCACATCTCGTTCGGATCGTCCAGTCGGCCTTCGATCAATGGCGTGTCCACCCAACCTGGTGCAACAGCATTGATTCTCGCCTTACTGTTCAGACGGACGATTTCATTCTTTACTCCGCGAACAAGACCATATTGTAGTCCTGCTTTGCCAGAAGCGTATTCCGTATGTCCAGCTTGGCCGAATTTTCCTGTCTCTGATCCTGTGACGACGATGGCGAGATTATCCAGTTCTTTGCCAGTTGAGCTTTGGACATCTTCTGCGCTCTGTAAGAAGTATTTGATTGTTAAGAAGGTACCACGGATGTTGGTATTGTAGGTCTTCTCCCAGAGTTCCAGGGGAATTTTCCAAATCGGGTAGCTGTTCGATTCGTCGGTTATCCCGACGTTCGCAATGAGAACGTTGATCGGGCCATGGTGTTGTTTGGCTTGATTGATGCAAGACCTGATTGATTCTTCTGAGGAGATGTCTCCTGTCACCGTGAAGAGATTTGTAGAAGCATGGAGATTGGTGATAGGTTTTAGGTCATGAGCTGTCACTTTGCAGCCCTGGTCTAGACACGTGAAACATTAGATATCAACGAAGGACGCCCAAAGTTACAGTATGGGACGAAAAATGAAAAAAAGTCAAATGTTGAGATTTGTCGAAAGGGGATATGCATTTCAAGATACACAAATGAGGTGAAGCTCTCAAAGTGGGGTGTTTTGAAGAATCACAGATGACATTTCAACCCAGGGTAACTTTCCATATAAAATCAAACTTTTCAGGTTGATAGTTGATGGAATATAGCATCAAAACATGCAAAAGATTTCAAAAGTAGTGCATACCGAGGAATTCCTTCACGGCTTGACTCCCAATACCACCAGCAGCTCCAGTTATAAAGACGTGAAGTCCTTCAAGTCCTAGGAAAGACATAATGAGGAGTATCTTTGGAGCTTTTAAAACCTTTTGCTTGAGCTAGGTAGATAGATTATGAATTGGAAAATGGAGAAAAGGAATCCCATTTATATAATCGTGTTGTAGAGCTTTCGAGGTTTGGGTAACATCACTTACAAACAGCTTCTCTTATCGTGCGGCCGCTTGGCCGGATTTCAATCTGAGTACAAATTTTTGGTGGAATGGAAAGCTAATAGTCTCTTACAATTTTAGGGGATTCTTAAAGGTAAGGCAGACTTTCTTATCTTAAAGACATCCGAGCGTTCTGCTAGAAATCATCTGACCTAGACAGAAGAATGATTCACGTGATTGAGCACGTGACTATTTGTAATCCGGGGCCATTTCCGGAAGTCTTTGCAGATCCTCAGCAGGGTTTGTCCGCCACATTGTCACACGAGTTTGGACCCCGGATATTGACGACATCAGTGGCTGCCATGGAACCGCGTCAACGCAGAGTGAGGTCATCAACCTGCAGAATCGCAACGACCTCAGTCCCCATGAGAGGCAATTCAAGGGATCTTTAGGGGTCCTAAGGGTCCGACCAGGATTCAGGGTCCTCAGGAAGGGGTCTCTTTCAGGGTTCGGCAATTTTGCTTAACTCCAGCCAGGTCTCAAGTCAACTTTTGCCAGCCCTACTTGTGCAGTTTGTACAAGTTGTGCACTTTGCGGTGCAGGTTGAGGAAGAGACTTCGGATCCGTGAATCTCCTCAAGCAGCCAAGATAGTCTGCCGTCTGTTCCTACCTTGAAGCCGTGCTGCAGTGTGGAAGCCGAATAGAAAGTTTAGAGGGCATATCCCGAATTAACTGCAAGACGCACACTTTGGAGGGCATGACTCTTGCTGCAGAGCCTCCTGCAGGATGTCTTCTTGCCCACGAGGCATGGAGCAATCCTTGCAGCCACCATCACCACAAATGTCGCATCCCACAGTAGTGCCAAGCAACTGGTTGCGGAGCCAGGGAGGAAGCTTGAGAAATGGAATAAAACCTTGGAAGGCCTGAAGAGCGTCGGAGCTGGTGCTCTCTGACCAAGTCCAAGGCAAGTAGGTCCAACCGGGGTTCAAGATCCTCCCCGAGTTTGGCGTCTTGCAACTCTACCAGTATGGTCTGTACCTTGCTGCGAGGTGAATCACCTCCTAAAAATAAATGTACGAGTTATGAGATGGCTTTCGTCTCGTGACGGGAAACCGTTGGTCGCGAAAGTATACAAGCGGGCGTGAAATAGCATGAACATGAGGCCCGTCCTGCGCCTTAAGAAGTTAGCGTATTTCTATTCGTTGGATAGCCCACACCAAACTGTGGCGATCAATGGGCGCACCCAGCACCCTATTGGTGCAGGCGACATGGAGGAAATGCTCCTACGCGTAGGGATGAGCCACAAGGGAAATAGAGACGGACTCTTGTGAAAAAGACACCATGAAGCAGCATTTCACAAGCGCGCCAGAGCAAAGTCGCTATCCGTAGTAAGAGACTAGGTATAGTCGGATGCCGAGTAGAGGCCCTGTGAGATTTCCGAGGGTAACAAGTAATGACGAGCAGTTGCCGCGTAAAAGGAGCAATAGCTAGAGCAGCCCGACCCAGGAAAGTCGGCATGCATTTTTGTAAACGGGCGGACCGGGGTTGGAGTAAGGTATGGGATTTGAAGATGGCTATCTGTGCAGACCACCTTGCATGACGCCCCAGCAAGCCCAGTTTTTGGCGAGCGGTGGGAACCCCTACCGTACCACTGCAACCCCTACCCCTACCCCTGCCCCTGCCCCTGCCCACACCTGTACCCCTACTTTTCCTTTTCCGCTCCAAACATCCTCATAGACTAAAAGTGTACCGGTAAGTCGCCACCTCGAACCTCTCTCTGCTAAGTGATAGTGACAGACAAACTTGCTAAACATCTTCGGAGAACCTCAACTTGCTTGCCTGAGTGGTGTCTCCCATCCTTCACTCCTCTCTACTTGACCACTCTTCGCTCGAACCTGGCAGGCACGATCGTCGTGCATGCGGTGATACCTCCGTACCTCACATTTTGTCCGCACCACATGTCAGGCTACCCAATTGAACCCCACCAACTCTTTTTTTTTTTGGTCTTCAATACGGCAAACGTCGCCAGATGAAGATTGCTTAACCTTCATGCATTCCCGACCCAAGTTCGCAGATATCTGAAAACCCGCCAGCACCACTCTGCAGGTGTTTCCGAGGCCAACGACCTCTTCTGGAGGCTGACCAAAGCGCAAAGACCCCACACAATTCGCGCAGATTCAAATATTCAAGATGTCGTCAAAAATGAGGCAGAGGGAGGTGGATGACACCTCCAATGGGTCCGAAACACACGTCACTGTTGAGGTATCTCCACAGCGAGAACGAAATCCAGAGCACAGTGGAAACCACATCAAAAACTCCTCGAACTCTCCCGATTCAAGTACCTCTGAGTTACAAGACCAGAAACCACGTTTACAGGCATCGGACATTCGCAGCGATTTTGTCCCGCTCCAAGGACATTCATCACTATCGTCATGGAGCGCCAGTTCAGACAAACAGCTCGGGAGCCCCGGTTGTGCTGCTGATCGCGTGTTTCCAATACGGAGCGTTGTCAGCGTAGACCCTTCCCAGACACCATATACATTGCCAAGACGAAGTTCGATTGAACAGCAAGAATACTCCCCCCCCAGCGCAGCTGGACATGAAATTGCCGCTGGTCACCAATGTCGAAAGTCATCTTTAGAAGCAAATGGTACACCTACTCCACCGGCACAACAGCATCCTCATTTAGCTGGAAAACGGGCGAGAGGCGACCGAAAAAGATCCAACACAATAGGTCGCGATTCGGAAAGGTACGGTGGCGGTCTGCGAATGCAATTGTTCAGTTATGCTACATCCGAGAAGTCAAACGAAAGTCAGTCAAGCAGTACTCAAGGCACCTTGAATTCCACATCCCTGGGAACCCATACGCCCGCAGAACAGGAGAGTAATTTTGGATTGGTCACCACGAGGTTCAAGCATGTCGTCACCGCAGAGGGCCATGCTGTCATTACAGGTCGTGATGGGGAAACCTTGCAAAGATGTGAGGATGAACCGTAAGTCTACTTTCTCAAGTGCTTATTTAAGGTGCAGGATGTGGGGTGCGATATGAATACCCCGTTTCTAGATGCAAATTTAGAGCAAGATTGTGTTACAGTCGTTGACAAGAGGTTTGGCATCCATGGTGCTTCATACTCATCTCATAACGAGAAGCAAGAGATTCTGGAGTTCGCATTTGCGTATTTCGACTGTTCAGATATTCCATCTTGTCTGAAAACTTCTAAGAGATGGCAACGTGTACTGACATTGTTACTTCAGAATTCATATTCCTGGTGCAATACAAGGCTTCGGTCTCCTGATCGCGTTGGAAGAAGAAGAAGAAGGTCAGCTAGTAATAAGAGTTGTGAGTGAGAACTCGCACCGCATGATCGGGTATACCCCTCAGGAGCTTTTTAAGCTCAGCAGCTTTACGGACATTCTGAGCGAGGAGCAATGTGACAACCTCCTAGACCACATTGATTTCATCCGAGACGAAGAAGCAGATCCTGCAAAGAATGGTCCAGAAGTCTTCACACTCTCGATCCGTGGGCCTAAGTCAAAGAGGAGTAAAAAGCTATGGTGTGCAATGCATATCAATCCCTGTCGTCCCGACATTATCATCTGCGAATTTGAATTAGACGACGATCAGGTGTACCCCCTGGTTCCCAAGAGCGAGGAGACACCCGAACCACCGGAAAACACGTTGCATAGCAATCCTACCGCGGAAGAACTTGTTGAAAGTACGCACGCTTCAAGTAAGCCTCTTAGAGTTTTGAGGAGTGCCCGCAAAAGGAAGGGCGAAGCAGCAGCAATGGAAGTGTTTAACGTTATGTCCCAAGTCCAAGAGCAGCTTGCGTCGGCGCCCAATTTGGACAAATTCCTGAAGATCCTGGTGGGCGTCGTGAAGGAGTTGACTGGATTTCATCGAGTTATGATTTACCAATTCGACGCCTCATTCAACGGCCGTGTTGTGACTGAACTTGTGGATCCTCGCGCCACCAAAGATTTATACAAAGGATTGAACTTTCCGGCCTCGGATATTCCAAAGCAAGCCCGAGATCTTTACAAGATCAACAAGGTACGACTGTTATACGACCGAGATCTGGAAACTTCTCGCTTGGTTTGCCGCACTGTCGAAGATCTCGAAGTACCCCTCGATCTGTCCTTCAGCTATTTGAGAGCCATGTCACCAATACACATCAAGTATCTTGCCAATATGGCCGTACGATCAAGCATGAGTATATCCATCACCGCCTTTAATGAACTATGGGGCTTGATATCATGCCATTCTTATGGATCAAAGGGTATGCGAGTCTCTTTTCCCATCAGGAAAATGTGCCGACTTGTTGGTGATACCGCCTCGAGGAATATCGAGCGACTCAGCTACGCATCGCGGCTGCAAGCTAGAAAGCTTATTAATACTGTTCCCACCCAAGCCAACCCATCTGGATACATCATTGCTTCATCGGATGATCTGCTAAAACTTTTCGATGCTGACTTTGGACTTCTGTCGATAAAAGGCGAGACGAAAATCATGGGCAGAATTGACCATTCTCAAGAAGCGCTAGCAATGCTGGAGTATCTTCGTCTACGCAAAATAACCTCTGTCGTCACATCGCAGGATATTAGAGAGGATTTCCCAGATCTTCGGTACCCGCCTGGATTCGAAGTCATTGCTGGCTTGCTGTTGGTCCCGTTGAGTGTGGGCGGCGATGATTTCATTGGTATGTAACATAACCAACATTCACGAGTCTCCTTGCACAAACAGGGGGATGGCGAGTCTTGAGGCTCCAAGAACCAATTCTTTGGAGGCAAATGTTAACCATATATTAGTGTTTTTTCGCAAAGGTCAGGTGAAGCAAGTGAAATGGGTAAGTGGAGCCAATAGGACAAAGTGTTATTTGGTCATGCTCTTATAGTGACATTCTTGCAGGCTGGTAATCCGTACGAGAAATTTTATAAAGAGGGTACAGAAGGTTATCTCGAGCCCAGGAAGAGTTTCAAGACTTGGAGTGAAACTGTGATTGGAAAATGCCGTGATTGGACTGAAGAGCAGGTTGAAACGGCTGCCGTCTTGTGTCTTGTTTATGGCAAGTTCATTGAGGTGCGTGATGTCCCCTTCTCAACTTACATACTCTCTAACACATTCTCGCTAGGTTTGGAGGCAGAAAGAAGCCGCTATACAGAGCAGTCAGCTCACCAGGCTTCTTCTAGCCAATTCAGCGCACGAGGTTCGAACTCCGCTGAATGCTATTATCAATTACCTCGAAATTGCACTCGAGGGAACCCTAGACCAGGAGACGAGGGACAACCTCGCAAAGTCCCACTCAGCGTCAAAGTCTTTGATTTACGTCATCAACGACCTCCTAGATCTAGCCAAGGCCGAAGAGGGCCAAGACTTGATCCAAGATGCAATTTTCGATCTACCTGCAACTTTACGGGAGGCTACCGACTCGTTTAGAAGCGAAGCAAAACGAAAAGGTCTCGAGTATGAAGTTATTGAGCATCCGGGCGTCCCGAAGCTTGTCCATGGTGACCAACGCCGAGTACGGCAAGCGGTTGCAAACGTAACAGCCAACGCCATACAGCATACCAATTCTGGTTGGGTCCGTGTCGAGATATGGCTTCAAGAGATACTGGAAGACCGGGTGACAATAGAGATTGTCGTACAGGATACCGGTGTGGGGATGTCAAATGAGAAGCTAGATGCTTTGTTCAGAGATCTTGAGCAGGTCACAACTGATGGTGACGAGTCTCTTGGTGATTCAGCAGACGCACCCCGCAAGATCACTCAAGGAGGAAAGGAAAACTCCACATTGGGTCTTGGCCTAGCAATGGTAGCCAGAATTGTCCGCAACATGGATGGTCAGCTGCGCCTAAAGTCCGAAGAGGGTAGAGGTTCTCGATTTGTTATCCAGCTCTCGTTTATCCTTCCCGACGACGAAATAGGCAGTGGGGCATCTTCACTGAAATTGTCATTGGAGGCACAAGGCATTGCGAGCCCTTCTCTTCCAGCTGCAGCCGACGGGGAGGTAACACTCATTGACAAGGGCAGTTCTTTAAGATCTGAAGGCGTTGTTCGAAGGCGAAGTATCGAGGAGATTACGAGTCTTCACAGTAACAAGAGTGGTTCGAGCAACAGATCTGGCAAGAGCACCAAGAGCGACGTTGACCGACTCATTGATGCAATTGCAACACCTCTTGCGGTCGGCGAGCCAGAACCGGAGGAGAGGATCATGCAACGATCTACCAGCAGGGGAAGTCATCACAGTCGCCAGAGTGCTGGTAGTATTGGGACGGTATCGACTCGCACATCTATGTCCTACACAAGACCTGGAAACTTGAGACGTTCTCAATCTTATGGGTCGCCAGAGCATCTTCGGACAACGATCGATGGCCCACCAGGGTCCAAGTTTATCACCGATAGTAGAACTTTGTTGAAAGCGGTCAGGATCCCTGAAGATTTCGTGTCTAGCCCGACTGAGGAATCTCCGCCTCATACGACCTCTAGGGTATTATTCGATATTCCTGATAGACATAGTATTGCGAAACCAGAGACTGCAAAGAAGCTGGACGCGGAACATCTCCGAATTTTGGTAGCAGAAGATGACCCAGTCAACAGTCGAATCATCCTAAAACGATTAGAAAAATTCGGCCACGAAGTACACCACACTGTCAACGGGGAAGATTGCGCAAGTGCTTACGGAGACAAGCCGGCATTCTTCGATGTGGTGCTAATGGATATGCAAGTGAGTTCTTCCCAATGTACCGCTCTGTCCCCTCTGTCCGACGTCCCAGAAGTTGTCTCAGCCACCGAATTCTCAAATGCTGACTTTCTTAGATGCCAATCGTTGATGGACTTACTTCTACCAAGATGATCAGATCGTTCGAGAAGCTGCACTCTGGAAGTCACCTCTCAGCTCGTGCTGCTGTGAATGGTCGAGTACCAATTTTTGCTGTGTCTGCTTCTCTGGTTGAGCGAGAGCTCCAGACATATATTGATGCCGGCTTCGACGGCTGGATTCTGAAGCCCATCGACTTCAAGCGTTTGAATGTTCTATTGCTAGGGATCGTCGAGGATGACACTAGACAATCTTGTCTATACAAACCAGGGGAATGGGAGAAGGGGGGTTGGTTCAGTCGAAGTCAGCCATCGGTGCTAGAAGCGTCGACTGTTCCATCAGATAAGTCGCCGGTGCAGAGGGTACCCCTGAAGGATGCTGCCTACTCTGATCTTGCATCGCAACATAGCAGCGAGTCTGGTTCGATTACGCCGAAGATGGACCCCTCTCGAAAGCCCCTCATCCACGATGAGCGATTGAACTCGAGCAAGGAGGCTGACAGGGACGGCTTCTTCCCTAAGATGGAAGACAAACCTTTAGATGCGGCCCAAGGCCGCAAAGGCAGCACGGATTCTTGACATTTCATGAACTAATGTGTTGAGACGTAAGGATTACATCTTTTTCTTTTCCAGAAACACTTGAGCGGGAGTTCGATTGGCGTTGGAGAGGGGCATAAGACAGACACGGCTATATGCAACCCTGTTCTGATCGTTCATGGAGGCAGCGACGCCGTCTTTGGGGAGTTTTTCGGGAAGCTTTTTTCAGGGATTCCATATCGTGTATCCCTCCGTGCTATGGATTTTATATAAGAAGATGAGCTGGTAATTCAAGCCTAAACCGATCTGCAAAAAAGTATCTGTTCGGTCGTTGAAGCCTCACCATGGTGACACTTGCGAAAAAAAACAAAAGAAGTTTGATCGAGGTCAAATGCGCAGGAAGACCAGTGAACACTTTTGATTCGACCTAGAAATCGATTCCTCGTAATAAAAAGGAGATTATAACCACTACAATCTGACAAGAAGAGAGCATTGTAGGTCATCCTCTAGCCTCAAACACCCGGCCAATCATCAGGCCCACCAAAACTCCGACGCGATCCCACTTCCACCTCGCGTCTCCTCTCATTCATGCTCCTACCGACGCTCAAACCCCTACCAAAGCAACAACAATAAAATGTCATCAAGCACAACGCGACCTCCGGCTTCGTCGTCGACGACTGCGCAACAACAGCCGGCAGAGAATTCCTTCTTCGAGCAGCAGCGCGAGGTTCTGCTTAGGGAAATCGGCGTGGTGAGTTGAGTTCACGCAAGGGGGGATTGGGGGACGTGATGGGCTGACGGGGATAGAGCTTCGAGCATGTGTTGGCGAATATTAATAAGTTGAATCGGGCGATGGAGGGGGTTATTGCTGTGAGTATTTTGGTTTTTTAGTTCTGTTTGAAAGAAGAGAGGTTGGACATGGATGGGGAAGAAAGAGGCTGATTGTTTGCGGGCAGGTTGGCAATGAGTTTAGTTCGGTGGAGGCGTTGTGGAGCCAATTTGAGAATGTAATGGCGAAGGATCCGGATGCTGAGGGGGAGGGACAGCATGCTGAAGAGGGGGACGAGCTTAGAGATGAGGAGACGGAGATACACGAGGGGAATGGACGGAGTCGATGAGGAGAGGGGCATGGCAGGGCAGGGCACGGCGTTTGGAGTCACGATACCCGGCAAGCACGGGCAAGGAATGAAGATGTTTATGGTTGATGGTTGTATTTATTCCTTGTTTTTTACAGGGAAGTCATGAGGACATAAAAAACCCTAGTGTGCAAGTACCAGCACACAAACCCATTTGCTATTACTCATCAAAGAAGACAACAAATATGAAAGGAAAGGTGTGTTCGAGGAGGAGTCTAGAATCCTGTCCGGCCAAGGTAAGTCCTCAACCATGCCTCGCAGATCTAGCGCCTCGTATGCAGTCGTTGGTCATGTCGATATCGTAACAAGTCGTGGTACAGGGTCATTTAGAGGATCTTGCAGCTCCGCTTCTTTTTTCTGATCGCTGCTGTCTGACTCGTTCCACCGTTGTCCTTTTGGTACGCTTGGTTACTTCTATCGTTGGCAACAACTGCATTAATAGCCTCTTCAAAGATTTCGTGCACACCGGTCATCTCCTTGCTGCTGCACTCCATATATCGTGCTCCCATCTTCCGAGCTACATTCATCCCTTGCTCTTGAGTAACCGGCGTCAATCCTTGGGTTTTGAGGAGGTCGATGCATGTCCGCTTTGTTCGGAGATCTGACTTGAGGCCGACGAGGATGAGAGGGGTGTAGGGGCAGAAATGGAGGACTTCGGGATACCACTACACAGCAGTTAGTCATTGGTTCTGGAACAGATGGGAAGCATCGCACCTTGTCCATAACGTTCTCGAGCGAGTTGGGGCAATCAATGGCGAAGCAAACGAATAGGAGATCGGTCTCAGGATATGAAAGAGGTCGCAGTCTATCGTATTCCTCCTGGCCAGCAGTGTCCCAAAGGGCTAACTCGACTGTCTTGCCGCTGGCTTGGTGAGTTGGGAACGTGATGTAATTCTCGAAGACAGTTGGCACATATTTCTAAAAGGTCAGAAGGCAATTCTAACAGTGGATATGATATATAATACCTCTGGGAAGTAACCTTGGCTATAGCTGATCAGAAGGCATGTCTTTCCGCAACCACCATCACCGACAACAACGATCTTCTTCGAGTACGCCGCAGCCTCTGTAACATGTGTACCCGACGATTCTCTGCCAGATAAACCGCTCATCATTGTGCTGACAGTGCCTTCACTGGATCTTGCACTCTGGTCGCGACGTGTTGGTTTCCTTCTTGGAGCTTCGTAATTTTCTGACATATCGGAGCGTCGATTAGAATACTCCTTTTGCTGATATTGCCCCGACATGGCTTTGAGTGCACGCCGTTGTCCCGATGTCGGGCAACCGGACGAGATGGTGAATATCAAGACTTGTGTCAACAAAACAATGATATTAATTGTTCAGGAGTCTTTAAAGGAGGAATGGCTAAAGTGGATGGTCTGAGAATGCAAAGTACCAGAAGTCGAGAGGATTGCATCTGAAAGAGGAAGTAACATCAACAGCGGTTGCGGTTGCCCGGCAACACCACAACGCCAAACTCAATTAGACAGCGCCCCAAGCGGCCTTTAGTTCCACCGCCTCCATGTCTCGCGTGTCTGACAATCTGCGGAGCCGAGGCGAGGATATCCATCGAGGGTTGTTTTCGACACGGGAAGCCTCAGGATCGTTGTCACTCCTTTAAGTCCATACTAACTGATCTTCTCAATTTCTCGACTTTTGCTGCGAAAAGCTGTCGAAAGCTATAGATGCTGCTGCGCCGAATGCATCGATGTCCTCAATTTCAAATGGCTCTGGCCCAGAGCTCGAGAAATTCCCTGATGCCCCTCCGTCGATAGAAGTCACCGCGCCAGAAGAGACTCCTCATGCGGGACTGCGTAGCTTGGACCATTGTATGTACTCCCCGAGTCCTTGGTCGACTGTGCATGATCATCTATCCAGTCACGGCCTGTCAAACCGTATTGTGCATCATGACAAGTCGGACACAATTGCATGTGCTGGATAAGTCTTCAGGAGAGGGGGCGCATTCTCAGCTTATCAACCTTGCTCCATCTCAGTTTAACTTGACAAATCTTCTGATTTACGAGACTAACGACTACTCACAGACAAGAGAAAGCTTCCACAATGGCGGTACAATCTTCGTCAGAGTATCTTACCCCTGGTGAGATGGGAAACTCCATACCTAGCATGGATGCAAGATAAGATGCGATCACCGACCCTCGACACGTATTTCGCGATCACAGCAAATCTCGGGACTCATACATTCTTTATGGTTGTACTTCCTATACTGTTTTGGTGTGGGCATACAGCATTGGGTAGAGGGTGAGCATTGCATGCGGCTCTCGAATATGATACTGGCTAATTGATGAAGAATGGTCCATATACTGGCAAGCGGCGTTTTCTGGACAGGATTCATCAAGGACATGACCTCTTTACCACGTCCCTTATCGCCTCCCCTCCATCGGATTACAATGTCAGGTTCTGCGGCTTTGGAGTACGGATTTCCATCGACACACTCCGCCAATGCAGTTTCAGTTGCAGTGTATGCGCTCTTCGCTTTGCATTCACCGGAGTGCAAGCTTCAATATTCAACTAGATTGATACTCGAAGTTGTGAGCTATTCATATGCCGTATCGATCGTTTTAGGGCGACTTTATTGCGGCATGCATGGCTTTCTCGATGTGATCGTCGGCAGTATCATCGGGGCACTCATTTCTATCGTCGAATGTGTCTACACCGACGATATCGATCGGTTCATGTACACGAGTACTTGGGCAGCACCGACAATGGTCGCTCTTGTCATTATCGTTTTGATTCGAATCCATCCGGAACCCGCTGACGACTGCCCTTGCTTCGACGACAGCGTTGCTTTTGCCGGGGTCATGATTGGCGTTGAAATTGGAGCTTGGCATTATGCTTCTAGCGGTTGGTCTTGGAAGCATCCAGTCCCTGGCACCGTACCATTCGACCTGGCGCACATGGGCTGGGTAAAGACCATTGTAAGAGTCCTGCTTGGTGTTTTAGTGATCTTCGCCTGGCGAGAAGTCATGAAACCCACCTTACTTAAGGTTTTGCCACATCTTTTCCGAGTCATTGAGAAATACGGCTTCATTTTACCTCGAAAGTTCTTTATGCCGGCCTCAGAATACAAGAAGATTCCTGCCCGGTTGAAGGTTGACAATGTTATGCCGTCAGTTTCGGACTTACCAGGCCTGCTTACTTCCATTCGTCATCCTGGACGTGGACGATCGGTTTCTGTAGGACCTCAATCAGCTGCTGATGCGTATGAGACTTTGGCATATCGAGAGAAGAGACGTAGAGACAGTTTGACGAATAACGAGTTGGAATCTGCAATCGGCTCTCCTCGTTCTACGAGCACGTCGTCTACAAAGCGAGACTACTTTACAACTGGTAATGCTGATAAGGATGGTGCCGTTTCCCAAGTCTCTGGAATTTCAGCTTCAATAGGGGCTGCGAATACAGGGAGTTTGCCCACACCAGCACAATCTCGAGTGGGTACGTATGAGCAAATGATGGGCCAAGGGCATGTTACGATCTCGCCTGCTACACCAAACGAGGATGATAATGACGACAACGATAATGCTGAAATATTTATTGGCCAGCAGAATGAGCTGGAAGAGAAGGAAATGTTTTCCAGACTGGAGAAGCCTCGTGTCAGATACGATGTTGAGGTCGTCACAAAACTTGTAGTGTATACAGGTAAGTTCCACACGCCATGATTATGGAGAAAGTGCTGACAAGTCTTAGGAATTGCTTGGCTGGCTGTAGAAATGAACCCAATCATCTTCGAAGTGCTTGGGTTGGGAATGGGCGATGCTGGCCCATTCCACTGAGTGTCACTAAGGAACATGGCTTTTGGAATTCTTCTGAACCTCCTTTGCATAGTACATAGGAGTCTTGGTAATGATTGGACGCACAGATTTAGGGTGGGCGACGGCGTACTGGCATAGGATGAATACAGCGTTTAGCATTAGTGCTGAAAGCACCTGTATAAAGATGGCATTATCACTTTTTCAGAAGACTTTCATTGGTTATCACTAGAGCTCACGTGCGCGTAGAGGCAGGAGTGAGGTGTGATGAGGAAGTGAGGTTTCATTTGCCGCTACACCTAATTCGTGACCCTAAACTCCCAATCCCGAGGCAAGTTTATGAAAACTTTTTGGCTCTCCGCAACGCCAAATCATTGGTCGTAAATTTTCACGACACTCTTCGATGTGGGATCCTTCTCGGCGTCCTCCGCTCTGCCGGCCCCTTTCTTCGACCTTCTCAGCTTTCTTCTCGTCCCATGTCCGTGCGAGTCGAATGCTCTTCAGCTCGACCTCAGACACTTCCACCCATTCCAAGAGTTCCGTTAATTTTTTCATCCCATCCAATTTTCACACCTCGTTCAAGTTCCAGGATAGGGCTTCACATCTCCAACTCGCCCCCCAGTGAACGCTCTCAAGCGCCCCTTGAACCCTTTCATTTTTCCTGAGAGGTCCAACGGTCGTTCATCCAAACTCTTCCTTCCAAACGTGATGCTCCTCCGTCCCTCCTTCGCCCCGAACTCCCTCTCCCCCAGCCTTTCTTTGTCCAGACTTCTTCTGCCGAAATTCTCAACCGAAGACGTTGAACTGGAGTTTGAGTTTCTGTGACTGTGACGGTGTTGCTGGTGGGGGTGGGACGGGATTTGATTGGGCGGGGAGGTGGGAGAGTGTTTCCTGGCTTCGTGGGCGTCCATTTCAGAGAGTATGTGGAAGAAATGCGAGTTTGAGGTGGGTGTTCGTTGGAGTAATTCGGGACGGGTTAATTCGCTGCCTTCGGTGAACTTTGAGAGGCGTCTCGGTCGACCGGTTTGGAGACGGAGACGCGGTGGTGAGGAGGGCCCATGTGAGGGGTTTGCCATTGCCATGTTGTTGTCGTTTGGTAGAGCGACTGTGAAGTGCGTCGACACGAAGGTAGGTTGTGAGTTGTGTCTGATATCCAAGTTGGCGCGGAATTGTTGAAGTAGATCAGGGGCAGGGGCGGACGAATCTGATATATGAACAACTCTCACATAAGAGAGGCAAAAAGCAAACCAAATTGTGTCCAGTTCAGCGCATATGTAGATGTCTTAGAACTCCCCTTTCCCCTCCCTCTGCGACTCAGTGGATCCTTTGGGCGCTTTATGACGAGTATCAGCTCAAGCCACCAGCACCGCACCAGCAACAAGCACCAACATCCGCGTAGACCCAGGACCCCTACGACCCTGCATCAGGCTGCATGACAAACAGGCATGTTCCAGACGCCTCCGCCCCGCCCAACCCGCGAGCCACTCAGCGTTGCCCCTGCGAAGAAGGAGTCGAAACCTCTCGCCGCACGCACGCGCATGCTGATACGAACCATGGCGATCTTGACCAGAGTTGAAACCCAGCAAAGTAACGGGTTGAAGGATCAGCGGGTCTGGATGCGTGGAGGGGTTGTGTGTGTGGTGGGCAGATGCAGAGGCTGCGGGCCGTTGGGAAGCTGCTGGCAGTATCTGATAACGATCTTACGTGCGCCTGCTGGGAATGGGGAGATCGACTGTTGGTTCATGACGGTATTGAGGAAGAGTTGTACAAATCTTCGGTCTGCAGATTTATTGCGATCTGGTACGAGTATCTGGGGCCCCTTTCGTACATGGGAATGAGTCCACAACCAGGAACAGGCCCAGATCAAAATAGCGGACGCCTTTCTCCGATCAGATGAGCACCTCTGCTCTCTTTTCGGCTTTTTCGGTTCTCGGCATGAAGTATTGAAAGGAGCGATCAATGCTGTTTTCTGTCGTATTTTTAGGCAGTTCGTGACTGACAGGCTCGCTGTGGCTGCCGCGAACTGACGCGGGTGGCTTGAGATAGCTCACGCGTGCCTGTGGAGCTGCGTTGCCCAATGGAAGTATTTTTAGCTGCAGCCGGAGCTGGAGCCTCACCAGCTTTATCCGCAGCATCGCAACTTCCTTGAGGAATCAAGGTAGGTGACAATCAGCTATTGAGAACCTCGCTTTCTTCCAGTTTGCGCATAAAACACGAGAGATATTTCTGTCCAGAATGGGATTTGTCAAGACTCAAGAGAGAACTGTCGGCCGCCGTTGGTCCTTTCCGTATTCGGCTGGAGGGCTAAGAAATACCTAAGGGTCTGGTAGGTACTCATGCGAGTCGGGAGGCAAATGAACCTCCTTTTTCTTTCAACAACACATTCTTTTTGCCTTGAAGAGTCTCTCGTCTTCGTCTTCTTCTCAACACTGTCGTTTCAAATTTGGCAGCCATAACATCCTTCAATATGCCTTTTTCCGCGCTTTCTGTCTTTGGACTTGCATTTGCAGGCCTATCTTTCGCGCAGAACACCATGGTCTCTCTTTTCGTCCCTGGCGCAGATACTCAACCTCTCATCGGTGCTGTTGTTGGCTCTGTATTTACTTCTTCCCATTTCGCGATCGTTTCCTAATAATGCGCAGGATGCATCAGCTACAACATACGCAATACGTTGCATAGACGACAATACTTGCGGGTTTCCCGGGGGCCTTACATTGACTGAGGGGCCATCAACAGCAGTATACACAATTTCGGAGGCAGCTGAATTGTATACAGCACCATTCTATCCCTAAGAGCAATTGACTAATGAGAACCCTATCCAGTACCGGCATTTTCGACTGCTCTCTCGCCGGCACCTCATCAGCTGTCTGCGTCCAGCCCAATGGCGGAAGTGGAGCTAACGATCCAGGGACTTCAACGGTGACTCTCACTGGGACAGACTATACCTCCATGCCTGTCACAATCGTCAGTGCGGACGCCCTTACCACAGGGAATTCTGGATCTGAGTTGGATCCTACTCCAACTGGTAGCGGTACTGCGACCGCAAGTGGTACTGGTATCAAATCGGGACCCACTACCGTAGGAAGCGTGACTCCGACCATGACATCGAGTATGGCGAGTGGATCTGGAAATGTTGCTCCTCAGAGTGGCTCGACGACGAGTAGCAGCCATGCTGGTGGGCCTGCTATCACGGGGAATGCTATGTTAGTGATGGGAGGAGCCGCTGTGGCGATGGCAGTACTTGGGTGAGGGAAGTTGAACCCTGTGTTTTTGAATGTCCATGAGAATTCAGTCAGTAATGTATACTTGATGTACAAACATCAAAAGTCTGGTGTATGTTACCGTAAAATCCCCACGGCTGAAAATGGATTTATGTGGAAACTTGTTAAGTTTTACGCACACGGCGGCCGAACAAGTGAGTGCCCAAGAATGGGGATAAGCTTATGCTCCTGATCCTGATCCACCCGGGTGGTGGGAAGCTAGTCAGCAATTTTGAAATGACTTCTCTCCGTACTCAGGAACAGGAAAACAGCCTTTTCCAAAGAGGATTGCACTTGCTTCCTCTATACTTTCACATAATTGCTGAATGTGGTTCGGGCGGGCCTTCGGATCGTTCCGTTGCGAATATATCCTTTTGAATTTCAGTATATCGAGGCCTCACATCCAACTTGCCATCCCTCTCTTCCCCCATTTCCAGCAAGCAATGTATTCGGCGGCATGTAATTGCTAGCACAGTACTTCCATAGTCTTGAATTTCGCCTCGTTGTTCATCTTCATTTAGGCTGAAGAGCGATTCGATCGCGTCTGAATCTGTTGGAGCGGTTTCAAGGCTCACTTGAACTTCTCCCTCGCAGGAATGCTGGTTTATGTTTTGTCTTGTATCCCCATTGACTCTTTTATGGCTCTTGCTTTGTTTCTATCATGATTGGGCAGCTTGATTTATTGTTTAGCTGCCAAGGGATTGGCTCAAGGCAGCTGAGCATATCAATGTGCTGCATCACTACGCATCTCTTCGAAATCTTCGTCTTGCACGTATTGGAGGGTGTTGCTGTCTTGTCCTGGAAGCTTTGGCTTCATTTCAACTGAGAGTCGGCCCATTTCCAATTTTGATTGTTAAGGAAAGAGCGGGCTAGCAAAGACGGATGCAGCAGGGAAGCACTTCATGGAAGAGCTCGTGTTCTCTCGTATTTCGGCTTGTTTGACAGTGGCTTTTGGTGTCTAAATGCTTAGACGACTTCGTTCATTGTCTTGAAACTCTCGTCTGCGTGTAATTTCCCTGGGTTTAAATAGAGAATAAATGCCTCGCTGCTTCTGCTCTAAATCTTGGATTATGGTGAACCCTTTTCGTATCAACGACTTCAAATTTTGTGCCAAAAGCCTCATTAGGCCCATTTAGAAATAACACACTAGACATTCGATCTTACACCTCTCTCTCGGTATCCATACACCTTCCAACTCGGAGAGTTAAGCCCCGACACCGCCTTGCTAGACATCCCACGTGTTTTCTCGTCACGGGGAAAAGTGAATCCGCGAGACTACCTTTATCTATCGAAATAAGAGATTTCGCAGTGTCTTCGGACAAACGGCAGTGGGAGTCAACTCATCACCAAATATCTCGCCAACACTAACGCCAAACCGCCTCCGCAACGAGGTTAAACTAGTGAAACTCTACATAGAGTATAAAAATTCGGGAAAATCGACAAGGGATTACAGATTAATAGACACCCTCCCGGCGACAAACGATAGGGCAGGGTTAAAACAGGCATCTACATTATATGACACCCATTCGCCGCCCGAAAAGGATTGCCGCTCCCTGGATAACCCCAACACGACGGGACCCTAAGGGAATACGACGCGGATACCTTTTTGCTGTTTTCACTTAGCAAAATATTTTTGGTGCTTGGGGTTAAGCGAGGTTGGGCGCTCTCTCCTTTTTGTTCACTTCGCTTTGTTCAGATATTGGATAGATAACCGGCTGGCTATTTACAATTTTCTACCTTAGATTTATATTTTAGGATATTGGAACTGTTTTTTTCTTTTTTTCAGAAACCAGTTAATTCATTATTTTGGACCATTGTGATTGTGGTGACGCAAAAGAAGCTTGTTTAGATACCACTTTGAATTGCTTAAATACGCTTTTGCAAAACCCCAAGTCAAATTCATTCAAAGGCCAGAAAGCAGCGTGTACTTGGTCATTATCGTTAAATTATCGTCGATGCCATTTAATGTCGCTCCCAGTCCCTTGCACAATGTCCCCATTGAAGAATCGTATCTCATCAATCATAACCATCACTCATGTTTCCTCGGCTCTCTCTCCGGGCCCTTCTGCTCCTTTGACTTCTGTGACTCCGTCCCTCATCGCTTTCATCGTCCGAGCCATAATCATCATCATACTTGCTATCCTTCCTGCTGCTTCCCCGATCTCTCCGACTGCGCTGACTCTTCTGACTCTTGCCCGCATCACTATCCGCACCACTGTTGAACTTCTCATTCCACTTTGCCTGCAACACATTTGTATTCTCCAGCGACTCCTCATACTTCTCAACCACAGCATTAACCGCCAACCCACCAAGCGCGGCCCCGAGCACTGTCAGCAGCGGACTCGCGGCATGTTTATCTCTCCCCGTTGCTTGTTGCGCCTTTTGTGCCGCCCAACCACCAACCAGAGCCCCCACCGCACCTCCAGCCAAGCCCTCCTTACTTTGCGTAAACACCCCCTTGACCTCGTCTTTCAACCCATAGCGGTGTGCTTTCTCTCTCGCCTTATCGACGTGTGCAGATCCAGTGGTGCTACGCCGATCCCCACCCGTGCTGCTCCTCGGTCCATGATAGGAGCTACTCCTTCTCGTCACAGCCTTTGGTCTTCTTGGGCGCGACCGGTAAGAATCAGAATAATAGTCCTCATCGCCATATGAATCGCGCCTTGATTTCCTGTCAATCGTTGTTGGCCGGAACGGCGGCGATGCGTATGCTCCTGTGGGATATGGGTATCCAGACGCGGCGGGCGGAGGAGAGGGTGTGTATTCTGGTCGCAGACGGGGCGGCTCATGACTGTAGATTGGGGATCCGTCGCTCATCTGATGTTGTGATGGGTCGTATGCTGGCTGTTGCGGTGGTGGAGGAAAGTATGGTTGTTGTTGTGGTGGTGGAGGGAAGTATGGTTGTTGAGGAGGAGGACTGAACATGCTTCTTGGTGCTCCGCGTTGAGAATTCTGTGCTCCCTCGCTCACAATTGTCTCTTCGGCTTCTTCGGAAGAAGGATTATCGTCGTCAGAGCTGGAACTGGAGCTGGAGTTCGAGTTCCTTGCTCGCTCGTTCTTCTTCTTGCGCTGCAGTGCCGTCTTCCTTCTGTGCTTCTTGGATACTACGTTCTTCGGATGATATGTTTCTGGGTGAAGAGCTGCGTCAGGAACTTTGTCGAAATGCTTATCGACCAGGAAATTGGTCGCCTTGAGACCAAGAGAGATGAATGGTTGTGCCATGGTTCTCAATCAAGTTCGCTGTTCCGGGCTGCCGCCCTATGACGATCAATCAGAGCGGGAGAAAAGCTTATCAATTCTCCTGGGCCCCTTGCCAATTATTCTAGCCTAGGGCTGCGTGTACTGGGATTGTAAGGTATTTTGAAGGCGACAGAGGAAAGATGATGTTTGACGAAGTTGAAGTGAAGTGAGGTTGAAGAGGCGATGTTTGCCTCCTAGACACTTCGAGCCGTGGGATGTCCACCGCTCTTTAAGCGTAAGCTTTCCGATGTCCCATGATCCCCACCGCTCTCCTAGAAAATCGCCTTTGCAACGCGTGGCGCTTTGGATGGCCAGTCGCTGGGCTTGCTGAGATCGATCGGAAGCTATGTCATTGTGCATTAGCGAGTTAATAAGGGGTAACACGTGACGTGACGGGGTGGCGTTCAAATTCCTCCCCTTTTCTTTTCACAAGAAGTTGAGATAATTCCGGGGCTGTGGAACTATGTAGATAACTGTAATTACAGTCCGACCATCTTGGAAATGTTCTGCTCTCTAAAAAATTGATGTTACCTTTGAAGCAGTGAAGTTTCGACGGTCGTCGTAGTGAGGAGGCGGAACGGCACGTACCCTCCGGTCCTTGGCATCAACCTTACGCGAATTCAAGGACTTCTGATATGCCATTTAGTGAAGCACGTTAGCCACTCTCACGTAGAGGAGCTGACCTTGTGGATCAGGCTCGATGGGGAGCAGAAAGTTGTCACTGAATTTCAATGGGTTGAATCAAGTCTGGATAATTGCCAGGATTCGCAGTCAGCGGAACTTCATTGTCTAAATGCAAGCGAAGAGCTGTCCAATATCGCACGGGATAACGGAACGGGGAGTATTTAAAATGTTCCTTTTTGACTATTTCGACCACGGGTCTGGTAGCACGGTGATAATACCATCTGCCAAATTCTATTCTTCATAAATCATTAGGGACATCGCATCTATAACTCTACATTTAGACAGCAAATTCTCTTTGCTATATCTACTGGGTTATCTTCCTTGCGCTAAATGGGCCGTCGATATTTTATGGCGGTTATCCCACGTGTTTTGAACACGCTTCCACTTTTCCCACTTTCAGACTTGTTGTGCTAGTTGTTGTCGAACACGCCACGGATCAGCACCATTTTAATCTCCTCGCAATCCAGAAAAGTGCCAAAGTGAGGGCAACCTCTCCTCCAATAATGATATACCAAGCCGGGGTATCATTATTGTAGAGAGGTATACTTGCATTGACGTTGGTGCTGAATAGCGCGCAGATGATATTCATTAGAGCAAGTATCATTGAGATGACCGCCATAATGTTTATGAAACTGTTGACTCGTTGCCGCCCTTGCATGTTGTCGATGGACAGTCCGGCTAAGTAGTTGTTCTGGGACCTAGCAAGCAGACTCTCAAAGTGATGCAAATTTCCCAGCATTGTAGTGACATGATCTTTTACATCATGAATGTAGAGTCTCAGGTTATGGCCGGGATTTGTTTCCTCATCGGATGGCTCTTCCTCGTGTTCGCCTCTACAATGATGCTTCTCGAATACCGAGAGAACATTGTTCTTTCCACCAAGCAGCCTCAACAATGCAGAAGTGCCTCTTCTGACTTCTGCAATTTGATGGATAAATGCTTGCTTGTCCTCTTCGCGTGTCGTGTATACCTGGTCCTCAATTTTGCTGACTTTCTTCTCAATCTGGTTGATCGAAGGATTGAATGAATCTACAATGTCATCACTGCAGCAGCAGTTAGTGTCAGAATGTGAAAACTTATAGGAAGAACATACACAAAAGCGTAGAAGATCCAGTCGCTGTTGATGAAAACATAGTTTTCCAACAATTCGATCCTCGCAAGGACATGATTCGCATGCTCACTATCATCGAAGCAGAAACTCAGTGTGCCCGTACGAAACACCACCATGTAAATAGTGTAAGGTTTGTATGTCTTTTCCGGTGTTGTATCATCAATTCTGTATGATCGAAAACTTGCGAAGTAGTAGTGAGTGAAATCCTCAATCTTCTCTTGGACCTCACGGGCTAGAATATCCTCTACCGTTAATGGATGAATATGGAATCCCGAGCAGAGCAGACGAAGTTCTTTTTCGGACGGATTTTGCACATCCATCCACCACAAGTGCTCTGGGTCCTCCGAGAAGATTGATGGTAGCTCGGTATTCTCTATGCCCAAGTGGCGGAAGCATGGTGCTCGAAATGTCGAGTTGAAAGATGGAGAGTAGAGAGTTATTCGCTGTGGCTTGGAAATATTCGCAGGCTTGGTAGAGAACGGGTAGAAATTCTTCCTCCTAACCTCGTCGCAGTCCACCAGTTCATCCCCATCTTGACAGTCATCTTGCCCATCGTCCAGCAGGACTAGCACCTTTTCAAGGGCTTCAAAGTTGATGCTGAACCGCCGGGTACTCTGCTTTCCTCCGTGCCGCGGTGTCTCTTCAACTGGCTCGCCGATTGCTTCCGGTTCAGCGTGGAGTTCAGGCGCAAATTTGATGAATGACATGATGGGTGATCAGCCTCTTGGCGACCGCCTTGGCAGTCTCCACTTCAGCCTTGTGGACGTGCTTCCTCAAGAAATGAGCAGACCCGCATGTTCTCCAACATCCTAAGTCGTGGGGACCACGCGTTGAGGCCTTGATGCTGGTAGGGGTGTATGTATGGATGAACGATGTTGTTGGGGAAATAAGAAGGGTGACTGTCGTCGAACTTTTCCATCGCTTGCTCTGTGGGGTGACGTTTCTTCAGGCTCTGATTGGATGCTGTATGGAAGGCACAAGCGATCCCGCCTATCTCCTCCATAAACTTAGTTAAACGTTATGAAGATACACATGATTGTCTATATATTATGGTCTAAGTTTATCGCCTCTGTCACTTCTTGCCGACAAAAGAAAGTCACATTCGCCAAGAATGGAGAAGAACAGGCCACGACCAAGCCATTCTGATGCTCTCCGAGCCAATGTTTCCATCGCGCCATCTCCACTCCAACAAGCGCTTCCTTATCCTTCCCAAGCTTTCCTTCCGAATTCAAGCTCAATGATCGTCAGGGATATGTCGCTATTGGGTTTTGGTGGGGCTTAAGACACCATCGAGATGCGGTATATCTTCAAGTGAAAGAGGACTCGTATGCCAGTCATAACTGTCAAAGTTGAAGTCGCTCATGGCGTTTGCAGTGCTACCTTTCGCGGACAATACATTCATAACCCCTTATCAACAATGCCATGAAACTGGTTAGATACAACATTGAGCCCGTTGCATAATAAGTCAGACATATGGACGAATCACATGTGCAGGAAGTCATGAAGGAAGATCTCAGAAGAACTTCTCTATTGGTATATTCAGTCCTCGCGTCCGCTCTCTCGTCTGCTTCCCATTGATTCATCTGTCATATCTCCAGATCAAGACCGCTTGCGTGATCTCCATGCAGAGAGATGCAAATAGTCTCATGCCTCTTATATTTACTCTAACAACACTATACATCTCCTCTCATCTCCAACCTCCGCTCCAGCTGCCAATCTTAATCTCTCTCGCAAAGAAACAGCGCGTCAGATCGTCTCAAATTAAAACAGCTCGCGCTGAAGCAATATAGAAGACCCCGCGCCAGAAACACCAGCGGAAGGAAGTGGTATCATAACGGGCGCGTAACAGCATTACAAAAAGAGGGAAATGAGACCCAGCAGAAATCCGCCCGTTTCTTAAATCCCTCGTCATGAATGCAGGTTTTGTAGGAAGTATGTGCTGGAAAAAAGGGATAAAACAAATGAAACGTGAAAAATCATTAATAGGCCGTGTGCAGAGTCGAAGGTAGAAACCGAATAAGCAGGCCGACGTCCGAAAGAGCAGTGAAATGTTCAGAAGCAATTCAAGCTCCCCTTCTTCTTCTTTTTGCTGATGGCGTTCATTCTCTCTTCCAGATTTGCTCGGGCACGTTCTGCATCCTGTCTCTTCTTTCGTTCTTCTTCCACTTGCAACATGCTCCAACGGTTTTCCTTGTCGGCTCCACCGTTCTTCTCTCTCTCCTTGGCCTCCTTGAGTTCTAGTTCAAGCTCGGTGGCACGTCGTCTCCATGCATCAACTTCGCTCTTCATCTTGTTGCTCTGTCTCTCGAGGTCGGTAAGGGCTTCTTCCAGAGTCTGAGTGAGTTGCTTCTCAGCGAACAGGTGCTTTTCAATGGTTCGGATACGAGCTTCTTGGTCTTCATGAATTTGGGCAACGGCAAGATCCTTGCTGCTGGGACGGTTGGCTTGCGTTGGTGTGGGTGGAACTGGCACAGAGGCTGCATTTGCAGTTGGTGATGTTTGACCGCCGGCGCTTCCAGGTAGAGGGGGCAAGGGAATAGCAGGAGGAGGTGAAGGCAAAGAAGCCACAGAGGCAGATTTGCGGAGGGGGGAATTGATCGAGTTAGATCGCTTTGGACCAGGTTCTTGTTGATACTCCTCATATTTGGCCTATGGATGTTAGAACTGAGATAAAATGTTGGGATTACGTGCTTACCTGAAGTGTTGCGTACTCCTCCTTCACGGTCTCTAGTTCGGTCTTGAAGCGAGCAGCATTCGCATTAGCTTCCTCGAGTTGGGCATTCCGCTCAGTTTGAAGAGTCGAGAGGCGATTATTGGCAATCTGATGCTGATCGAAATTGGACGCCAATTGATCCTCCAGCTCTGAGACAAGACGAGAATTCTTCTTATTCTTGGCTTCCAGATTGGTCATTGCGTTTCTCAATGCTGCCATTTGTTGGGGAATAGTGGCATTCTCATCTTTCAATTTCGCACCCTCAGCAGTCTCAAGCAACAGATCGGCAAGCTCGGCCCGAACTACTTCAAGTTGCGGCTTGATGATTTCCATCTCCTTCATGACATCATCATTGATATTTGAAAGCTCAAGAACGTGTTTCTGGAGTTCAGCACTCTTCTTCGTCTCCTCGGACAAAGCCTTCTGATCAACAAGAAGGTCGTTGATCCTCTCTTGAAGCTTTTCCGTGCTTACATCAAGACCAAGTGCAAAGGCAACTTGAGTTGCGATCTTGGTGAGTTCATCGCGAGATTCGGCCAATTCGCTTTGGAGTGCCTCAATGTCCTGGTGATGCTTGGCGGCAACCTCTGCCAAACGAGCTTCCGTGTTCGCTTGAGTACTGGACCTGATTGCCTCGATTTCCTTGGCATGATTCGCGTGCAATAGATCCAGGCCGTCCTTGTGAGTCTTGACGACCGTCTCGTGCTCGGCAATTTGTTGTTCGAGTCTAGTCGAGAGTGCCTTATGTCCTTCCATCTCTGCGCTGACAATGTCTCTTGACTTGGTCACTTCCTCGAGGTGACCCCGAGTAGTGGCATGGGCTTGCTCGAGTTCAGCCACACGAGCAACGTTGACAGCCACGGCTGCCTTATGCTCATCGATTTCCCTCTGGAGAATATTGACGACATCACTCTCTTCCCCAGAATTTCGTGCTTTTTGTTCGTTGCTGAAGTTAGCCACTTGCTTCTCAAGGTCGGCAATAGTTGCCAACATTTGCTTCTCCGAAGTCTCCATGGAAGCTAGTGCGATTTGGTGTCGTTCTTCCCAGCTAGCTAAGTCGGCCTGGAGTTGAGAAATCTTCTCGTGCTGGAGATCGTTTGACTCTACTGACGCTTCGTTGGTGGAGGAAGCGGGATGAGCCTCCAAAGACGCGCGAAGGTTCTCCAATTCATCCAGTAGTGCCTGCTCGCGGGTCGCGTGAGTCTCGCGTAAATTTCTCATCTGAGCCTCGCTCTGCAAGAGTTGATCGCGCATTGCCGAGACAACTGACATGTCCATAGGTGAAGATTTCATGCTTGAACGCTCACGAGTGAGACCAGAGATGATCAACATCTTTGTTTCCATCTCCTTCTTCACGGCTGTGATATCGGCTTCTAACTCTTGGACCCTCTCCGAGCGAGCATGGAGTTCGTGCATCGCGGAATTAATATTCAACTCGAAGGCTGCCATAACATCAGGCCTATCCTCGAAGTTATCAGCGCCGATGTTTCGAAGAGAGGCGAATGCTCGATGTGCCTTATCAACCATCATGACATTCTGACTGGATTTGCGACGGATGACCGGAGTTGCAGAGCGTGGAGAGCTGGCCTCGTTCATCTTTGCTTTTGATACCTCTGTCTTGAGCTCTTCGACAAGGTCAAGCGCATCCATATGTTCCTCCTCAAGCTGGGCATACTTCTCGGCCAAAATTTGTTGTGCCTGCTCTTTCTCTGCTGCAAGCTTTCGTAGATTCTCGACCTCCGCCGCAACCGTCTCGTCATTGGTAACGCTCTTTGCCACATCCACTGATTCGGACTTCTTGTTCGCAGCTTCAGCATCAGATACTTCCAAGGTACTTGGCACTTCCCCAGCTGAGGACAATTCCGATGAGAGCGATCGCGAGGATGAATAGTGTCCTCCCTCCTTTAGCTCGTTCACCCTCGCGTCTGCTAAAAAAGATGTAGGTCTCACGGATTCGACCGGAGTAGTTATCGACAACATTGAATCGCGGGGATTTGGGTGACGTGCTTCATCAACAGCGTCTTGGAGCTCAGCGAGAGTGCGTAGAGCCTCTTCGTACTTGGCAGCAAGAAGATCGAATTCGTTCATGGTGGTTTCGTGCTCTACCCTGAGATCAAAGAGCTCCTGAGTAACATTCTCCAATTTGTCTTCAACGAATTTGGATTGGGCCGGGCTTTGAGGGGGATAGACGTTGTTGACTGCTTCAAGAGAAGTCTGGACTTCAGGCTCGAGAGGTTCACCGTTGTCTGCAGGACCTTCAGCTTCGGTTCGGTGAGCATCTTCAGAATTCGTAGGCGGAACTTCGTCATCTCCTTCTTCTGGAATAACATCCTTGTGACTTCGCTTGCTGGCATAGCTCTGTTGATGGGAGTGCTCGTACGCTGAACGTTTGCCATTGACGACGACAGCTTCGGCCTCAGCGTTTTTGCCGTCTTGCTGGATATGATCAAGCTCGTAAAGGAGGTTGTCGAGCTTACCCAAGCTTCGCTGGCGCTCTACAACGTGTTCCAAACGGTCAATCTCCCGTTGCATCAACTCCGCGTCCTGGTCGGCTTCAGCGAGTCGTTCCTCGAGAGTTGAGATGTAATCCTCGCAAGCTGCCTCATTCTCGCGTACGCGAGCGATTTCCTTGCGGAGCTCCATCACGATCGCCGAATTCTTCTCCTCACCAGATGTGTGGCCGTCGAGTTTGGCTTCCAAATCATGAAGATAATGCTCAGTGCTAGACTCGCGGTCAATAAGCTTTTGCAGGCGAGCCTGTAGTTGCTGGTTTACTGTCTCGACATAAGCACACTTGGTTTCCCTTTCGAGGAGAATCGTCTCGCAGTTTGAGAGTGAACTACGCGTGCTGGAAAGGGACTGCTCTAGACTCTGAATGGTCTTCTCGTACTCCAAGACAACCTGTTCCACTGCCTCGGCGAATGAATTGGAGCGTTTCAGTCTTTCTGTTGCACTCTCACCAAGAGTTTCCTCGTAGGCCTGGTTGTCAGCCACCTCACCATCTCGCGCCTTTGCCATCTCGGAAATGAGTTTTGCGTGTCGCTGACTCAGAGCTGTGTAATTTTCTTGCGTGTCGAGCAGCTGGTTTTGTAGCTCAACTTCTCGTTCATTCTGTCGCTCGGGTCTCTCTATCGTTGTATGGCTCCGACGATCGCCTGCACGTTCGGTGCTCCGGATCTGCTCCCGGAGGAAGGCAACTTCAGCCTTCAGACGATCAATCAAAGCTTGTTTATCGCTCTCATCGGACACTTGTTGAATTCTAGGCTTACTCTGAATTGCTCGAGCACGTTGCGCGTACTGCACCGTATTCAGAGTTTCGCTCAAGTGGAACTCTGCTGGAGTGACACATGCAATCATGTACGTGATCGCATTACCACCGAGTGAGTCTTGTAGTAGTCGAGTAAGTTTCGAGTCGCGATACGAGACGTGAGATCCGGCCTGGCGGGAAGATAATTGGGAGATGACTTTCCCAAGACTCGCAAGCCCAGCGTTGATTGAGATTCCCTCCTTGGCGCGTTCGCCTTGTGCGCCTGTATTCTTCAATCTTTCGCTACCAGCCAGATCAACAAAATGTAGCTTGCTATCGATTGTGACCATGGTATCGCCTCCGGTCATAGCTTCAAGTGGAACCGAGAATCGCTTTTCGGCACCCTGTGCTGTCTGTAACTTGCTCTTGCGCTGAATTAGGTTAAGACTAAATACTGCGTGCGAACGAGAAGACTTCGCGTTGATAGCCGTAGAATCGGTTTGGCGGATCATCGACCCAAAATTAAGCGCAGCCATCAGATCATCAACCGAGTTGATCTCAACCGTATGTAGGCCAGTCAGAAGGATATGCCCCTTTACATCTTCTCGAATCGTTACAGCCCCTCTCTCGTTGTGGGGCACGTTTTCAGGGAGGAGTAGATCTCGCAGTTGTTCGTTGTAGATCTCGACATAGGTAGCTTTAAGGGACCAGTTCTTCTCCGCACCCTTTGCTAACATGGCAGCAGCATTGGCAGAATACCGAGTGGGTGTTCGCAGCCCAGACATGGAATTTCGGTTACTTGGTCGTGGACCGTCAAGTTTCTCAAAGAGTGCAGCCCCTGCACGAGGAATAACACCTAATACATCATTTGTATTAGCTTCAGGTTCCGACAGTTAAAATGGTGAAACCAGACACGACAGCCTTGAGTGCAACGCGTCTGCAGGAACAACTTACCCATGATCTCCATATCGCCTTGTTCGGACGGCCCAGATGTTCCCATTGTATATGATTTCCCCGCACCAGATTGGCCATATGCTAACATGGAAACATTGTAGCCTTGGACGAACGCGTTCACACTCTCAACCAGGTAATCCCAGATGCCCTCTTGGGTAACATCTTCGCCAAATACGCGGTCAAAGACGAAAAGTTTGCGCCCTTGGGGTGAATCAATCGCCAAACTTGTAGGTGAAGTTACCTGGACCATCGATCGCTGAAATCGCTGTGGAATGAGTTCGAATCCAGGATCAGTGGGCTTCAGCGGCGGACGCACGCGTACGGCTATAGATTCAACAGTAAGCCTCTAATCCATTCCTAGGATACTCTTGAAGTTACATACCAACTTTGACAGAAGTCTTCCCATCCTCGTCCGAAGCGCGACTGCCACCACCACCTTTGCTTGCCATGCTCATTCGACTAGTTGTTCTTGGAGGTCTCATAATCGCGCTCACCGGCCGAGAGGGAATGCCCGCGGGCGACTCAGGCGGAGAGCTGGCCATGGCTCTAAGGAATCCTTCGTTGCGACAAAATGCAACGGTGATGTGAAAATGTGTTATGGAAGGGTGGCGCGTGGATCCGGGTTCGAAACTGATAAATACGCGAGAGGGATTTAGTTTACAAAGCAGGTGTCATGTCGCAGAGTCAAAAGTGAATCGGCGTCAAAGGTTGGAGAGGTCTCAGGAGTCCCCTTTCCCACCAAACCCCGGCCAATTTTAAAGTAGGAACGCGTCGCTTGTTGATGCGGGATCCGAATCTCCGATTGGCCGTGGGCGGGTGATGGCGAATTTGCCGACAAATAGAGATTGGGCTGCACTGGAGTGGGCGGGCTCGACGTGCAAGATAGCAAAGACACAACGATGCCAGATGGATATTTGAGACTCGACAAGAATGATAGGAGATGGAGGGCGAGAGAAGGGGAGAGGAAAATGGCCCTAGCAGGGTCGGTAGTAAGGTCGGAGTCGGTACCGTTCCCTTCTTCGCCCACTGGGCCTGCTTGGCTTGGCCTGCTGCAGTGGACAGTGCAGACAGAGCCAACAGGGAGATTGGCTGGTTTTCAGGTTAGGCCCCTTTAGGAGTCAACACCACCAAGACCGACGCGCTATGGCTGGAGGCGTGCCTGGCAACGGCTCCGGCCTTCAGGGGCAAGGGAGTGCAAGGGGGAGCGGCCAGGAGAAGCTAGGCCCTGGCTTCTCTTCCGCCTCTAGGCCGCACTTGGAGTAGGCTGCGCGTGGGCGTGGGCGTGGGCGTGGGCGTGGTGGAGGAGAGTGGGTGAGTGCCATTGGTGATGATCCCATCGTCCATGTTACCCTACACCTACCTACCCTCCCTAGGATCCGAGACGATCACTCTGGGTTTCTCCAGAGTCCAGACCCAAAGGAAGTACGGAGTACGGGCTACGAAGGTACCTACGTAACGAGCCTGCGCTCACTAGTCTGTGCGCACAGGGCAGTTTACATCAAAATCATCAAAATCTAGGGCAAAAAACAACATTTAATTAGGAGTAGACCAGCCATGGCGCTGCATTAGAACTGTAACCCAATGCTCTTGCTTTAAAATTAGCTTATCTATCCATTCCTGTGGTATTGCCTCCCACTCCTCTAAAATTGCCTGCCTCATCTCTGCCTTAGTCGTAGGTTGATGGGATCGTCGATGGAGAGCTTGTTTGATCCAACGCCAGCACTTCTCTATTGGGTTCATATCGGGAGAGGTAGAAGGATGAGGTAAGAGGGTAATGTTATGTTTTGAACGGTACCGCGCACAGCAATTCGTGGTTGATTTGTGTCCGTGGGCTGAATTACCATCTTCCATAAATAATGGCGTAAGCCCAAGGGCGTGTGTGATAAGAGTAAAGGCGTCGAGAATAGGGAGAAGGTGTTCAAGGACTTGTGTTAAGTAATCGACCTGTTTGAAGGCCCCGTTCTTGCCCGTGCCATTGATAAAGATCCAGGGGCTTTTATAGCCAAAACCAATAGCTCTCCAGGCGTTAACAACTGTTGTATGATCACGGTGAAACTAGTGTTGAATACAGTCCTCGCAATACCGCTCGTATATTTTTCTTGTGACCTTTGCATTAACAGATCGTCCGCCAACAAGTAAGGTAACTTCGTCTGACCAGAGGACTCGTAACCACTCCACTGTCCAAAAGAGATGTACTATTGCCCAGAGATATCGCGCAGTTACTTGTACTAGAGTCAAGTACGGCTTTTGACAAGTTACGCAGCGATAATAGCCCTTTTGGTGCATCCTACGCTTGAGTGTCTCCACAGAGCAAGCCAGGCCAAGCTCCTCTCGTACCTTCCACCAGTTCATTATCTGTGTCTCCCACCGTTATGAGTAATATATAATCACTTCGTCAACTTCTCTATCGGATAAGAGGGAGGCATGGCCCTTTCGATTAGGGCGTCGTCGTTCTAGATAAGGATAGCCAAGGATCTTGCGGATTGTTGTGTCGCCAAGCTTGTATCGTACCATAAGGGCGTAAACGGGGACCTTTCTAAACTAGTGAAGCTGGCGTATAGTCTCCTTGTGTTTCGTAGGGACCTCATAGCCTTTCTCATGCTGAAAATCGAGCGGTGGGGGTGTGTTCAGGGCCACAAGGTAGTGGTATTGCTTAGAGGGGCTGTTTGAAGTGGAGCCTGAAAAATGCTCGGCTAGCGCCTGTGCGCACAGACTAGTGAGCGCAGGCTCGTAAGTACCGGGTCGAAGTCTCAGACAGAAGTTTGCACAGCAGAAGCTTGCTGGGCAGTTCCAGCCGGCCCAGCTTTTGTTTTTCAAAGCAAGGCATGTCTTGGGATAACCTCCATGCAGGTAGCATTGCTGCAATCCAACTCGTCAAAAAAACAGCTTCCACTCCAGAAGGTAGACCCACGCATGACTGGCTATTCAACGGTGCATGACCTTGTAGTCAACACAACTCCTATCCCGGGCTTAAAGCATTGTTTATTAACAGCTCATCGTCGGTTTCGAATCCTTCCAGCGTTGAACCCCAACCTCACTTGCAACGGCGGGGAGGAATGCACCCACCGGGCTTTGATCTGTGCTGCCACCCCGAGCTCGGATAGAACGAGACTGACGGCTTGACATCCCCAGATTGCGGCTTACATATTTTAGCTGAACGTCTAAACCCTAGAAGCGTATGAGGCAAGAAATTAACTCCTGAGCGCAAAACGTTCTAGAAATCTTTGCATTTCCATATCGTCATCCCCGGCTTGCCGTAGCTAATGTAGGGCCTTACAATGTAGATATATATTATCAAAACTGTTTCCACGGTGGGGTAGGAACCTGGTCTCTCAGCACAATCTCCCGGCGCGTGGTTACGGCAGATTGAACAGATCTTGATCGGCTGTAATATACCTGCTCCTTAGAAGGTGCGCTGGTAAATGGCCGGTTTTACATCCGACGACTCTTTGCACATAGATATTGACGACTTAATAATACCCCACAGGAAGCTACAATAACAAGGTCTTAGCACTATCCAGCACCGAAGTTTATCAGTGAGAGATCAGACGACTCCGACGAGCGAGAAGGATTTCTCCTGCCTTGGACCTGCACGTTTTTGGCTGGCAGAGGTTCCCACGTTCCCCTCGACCTGCACGGTAGTCCCTCCTTTTTCGACCAAGCGCCAAATAAGCCTCGGGGAAGCACACCGCTTCCCAGAACGATCCTCTCACATCCTGGGCAATGATCAGAAGAACTTAAGAAGTGGCGCCCAAAACATCCTTTCAGTCGTCTCATCCTCTTGTGGAGAATTATTCGGCCAGAATGTGCTCGTGCGAGCCACCGTCGAAGCCACCATCTCCGTCATCTGGACTTCCCTTCGACTTCTGCACTTCTCGATCTAGTTGGGATCATACAATCTTGCAATCTTGCATGATCCCTACATGCATGAGAAGGTTCCACATAATGTTGAACATGAATCCCTTCATATTTTCTTTAGTTGTTTCTAAGTGACGAACGGCATCTCTACGGCCCGGTCCGAGCGAATCACGGACGAATCCTTTCGCAACCTTTTCTCTCAGGAGACTTGACGTGAGAGAATGATTTTTTGTGCATACTCGAACAACGTGTGTATCAATTTGCCTCATGCTGTTCGTACAAATAAAGTACAAGCTTCTCAATTCTCAATGACCAGAGCGTTTCCATCGGCGATGGTCTGAGCGGGTGGGATAGGGCACACTGAGAGAACGGCCCGGCTCTATTGCTCCATAATCGTCACGGGTCCCTTCTTTTGGAGTCCATGCAACGGAGATGCATGCGCCGTAAGCATCAAGTGCCGAGTATTGGATCTAAAGGATTTCGAACAGTTAGACATCTGGCAATCTCTGCAGGTTGGATGAAGACTACTCGTAGCCTCGTAGGTTGGTCATGCATGGGGGCGCTTCGTGAAAGGCTCGAGCGTGCATGAGGGCTTCGGACTTCCTTGGCTCTGATCACAATCTACGCACGGTTCTCCCTCAAGGTTTCCAAGTCCACAAAACGATTACTTCCTTCATGAGTAATCAACTGCGTGTGCATTGGAGGCTATGAGATCTTCTTGAGGTTTAGGCTGATTGGCTTCTGTCGTAGGTTTCCTTGGAAGTCCTTCGACTCCAACTTGCCCCTCCAACATACTGCCGCTGCTTCCTTTCAGATCACAACTGAGCATTCTTGCAAAGAGAGACGGAGGTCACGGCAAGTTGTTCTTTCTCTTCATGCTTTAGTTACTCTTTGAGGATTTCGAAAACGTGAGTGATAATGAGTCATGTGCAAAAGTTGGAGGATCGAAGCAGTTGAAGTCACTGCCTCTTAAGTTTCAGCCGCATGCAAAATTCTCTTCAAGCTTCTTTCCGGCTTTCCGCAATGAGCATCAGTAACACTGTGCAAGTGTACTACTCATAATGTCATCCATTGCGCCTTTCGATCCTATTGTTCCGGGCGAATACCGATGGAAGTCATCACCCGACTCGCCGAAGCTATGGCGACGCCCTCTTGCAAACGAGGCCATGTGGTGTGAAAGGCCAAAAGATTCTCGTGATCTCTTTGTTTATGCTTCATTAACTTTCAAATTCCCTATTTTTCGCAACACGCTAAGCAAAGCGATTGGGGCTGCTTGGCAACGCCTGCAGCATGACGTTCCAGCGCTTTTGTTAACGACTGGGACGGATCCGAAAGATGGCAAGCGGTATATTCTTTATGAGTCACCTCAAAATCAAGAAGAAGTTAACCAATGGGCCGTACGGACGTCGGCTTTTGCGTTTGGGGCAGAGCAACAAAGCTTTGAGGATCTGCGGTCGAGGGTTCTCTCCAAGAAACGAAGTAATCATGCTGATAATGTGTACTTGTTCTCGCATGCTCGGTTCGCGGCAGAAAGCCTTATACTGGTCAGCGGTCTTCAGGTTATGATCTATCTGGATCATTTAGTTACGGTGAGTCTCCATTCTATTCCATTATGTTCCTGCTTTTGCAATTTTCACGGTTTGTTCAATGTGATGGACTTGTCCCACGGGGATGCGGTCGAGACTCTATTTCAATTTCAAGGTATACAGTTTTAACTTTTAAGCAATACTGACCTGATATTATGTGATTTAGGATGGCATCGGTGCCCGAATTTTGCTTGGACGATATCTCTCACTCTTGTCTTTCATGATTTCCACACCCACACAATTCAAATTCGAGTGGCAAGAAAACCATAAGTTATTGTCACAACCATGGATATGCCTTATGACCTGCAACCAAGAGCTATCTGGGATCATGTACAACAACAGGGCATTATGGAACCAAGAAATCCTGACCGAGCACATGGTAATACGGCCCGCTTTTGAGGGCTTTCCTACCTTCATTGTGTAGTACTAACATGATACAGAAGAACAACCATGGACTTCCACTGCTTCGAGCAGAACGACCCGAAACACAAGAGACATATTTCATCACTCTGTCCGAAGCACAGAGTACTTCTCTGTTGGAAGGGGTCAAAGAGATAGTTGGGCCCGACTCTAATATAACTCATCTTGGGCATGCAGCAATGGTGTTAGCTCTCCTTCGATCTAGCCGGCTTACAAACTCCTCTTCAACGTCTCCTCAACCACTTTACTCCCCGTGTTGGCTCAATGGACGGCGCTATCTCCGACCTTCGGACGCAAATCCTTTCCCTACTCAAGATTACATTCCTCTTTGCATCTCTTTTGCTCCTATTGTATTTCCTGACCTGAAAGAGATCTCGCTATCTCGGAGCGCTAACAGAGCCGTAATTAAATCTAAGCTCGCAAAAGCTTGCAAGATTGCTACTGAGCAGTATGGAAATATCAAAAGGCAGAAGAGTATACTTCCGGAAAGTGTTTTATTGTTCGAGAGTTTTGGTGAGAAGATGAGGTAAGTTAGCGTGAAGAAAGCATCTGATAATTCTGATTATATCTTCTCAATCATAGTATGGCAGCTTCCAGCCTCAACGGCTAACAATTCATAGAGCACGACAACAAAATCAGATGTCTACAGAAGACCAGCATGTTGCCGCTCCCATGTCTAAAGTCCAGCCAATCTCTACCAAGACAGCTGATCCGGTAAGAATCTCCTTCTCCTTCCCACAAAAGACTTCTAGAAGCCAAAAAAGCCAACCTTCCTAGTTCTTCCTCAGCGACGGCATAACAGAACAATACATCGCGCGCCAATACTTCGCCACATCCGGTGTCAACAAAATAAAACTAGACCGACCCATCTTCGAGGTCGACGACGTCAAGTTCGCAGCTAATGCAGACGATCGCCTGTAAGTCCCAGCCCGAGGCAGCAGAACCTTGACTGATGAACAGTATTTTGCGGATGAGTAGCTGGAGGGATCGCATCACGATATCGGGAGAGTGGAGAGGTTGTGATTATGAGCGTGGGATGATTGAGAGGTTCTTGGAGGACGTGAAGTCGATTATGTTCTCGATTTTGGACTGAGAATTGCGGTTTACTTAAAGTTATACTCTGTAGACGGGGTTTTGTGGCAAGTACAGTTAGAGAAAGGGTGTTAAACACCATGCATTGGCATGGCTAGCAAGGGAGCGTAGATGGTAGATTAAATGTTAGATTTACGTGTGTCAAGGAGAAAATCTGAGCGAGAGTAGTGATAAACACTTTGGTGTTGGCATCACTACTTGCGTCACATTTTAGAGATTAGAAGGAGGCGTTGCTCAATAAGAGGCGCAATTCCATTGTTGCCTGTAACTGCTATCCAAGCACAACCCAGCACCTGGTATCCTGTCCCATCTTCACTATCCTTCTGTGGTGTCCATCGAAAATCCATAATACAATCCTTAATCATCCCATCCTCCTGCGTCCCGTAGTATCCACATCGACATCCATGATATCGTCCTCGATCAACTCCTCGATTTTGGCCAGCATCATGTCTTTCCATTCTTCGTACTCCTTCCGTTTCGCCGAAGTCATGGTGTATTTAGGATTGATCATGGATCCCATAGCCGCTCTTCTGACCTCGCCCTCAAATTCTCCAGAGGTACTGTCATCGCCGTCGTTACCATCATCTGTTTCAGAGTGAGCCTCGCCATCAACACCACATCCCTCCACAATATTCTCAAACCAATCCATCTCCCTCCAACCCTTCATTACAATCTCCTTCCTCCACAGATTGACATCCTTCTCCACCACCTCCTCCCACCCCTCCCACGCTCCCTCTTCCTGTCCAACTCTCTCACTAACGCCCTTGTCCTCCCTCGCCGACGCAAGCACATCCCTAACCATCTTCTTCCTCGCCAAATTCTCCTGGCCCTGCCCCTCCTTGCCCCTCATCTTCACCACGACGAAGAACCACAGTGCAGCAATCAACGCTGGTAACTTGCCCTCTATACCCTTCTCATTATCTCCATTGGGATCCGACGGGCACGGAAGACATAACATACTCTCCACCCCGGCTAGTAAATGTGGTACGGCACGAGGCGTTTCCATCTTGCGGCACAGCAGGCGGATGACGGGCCCGACCCATTTCGGAATCCGCTCGTCTTTCTCCGTATTGCTTGTATATTTGAGACCCTTTTTCTCACTCCTATTCTTTCGGAAGCTTTGGAGGGACTTTTCTTTGCCGGGTGTGAGTCGTTGGGGAAGAGGTTTTGTTTGTTTACTTGGTGTGGATTTAGAGTTTGTGGCAGAAGATATGGTTCCTGTGGGTGGGGAAGAGGCTTTTGAAGGGGAGGATTTGGCTTTTGCGCGGGTGCGAGCTGCGGAGGTAGTGAGTGTGCGGTCGAAGTAGGCGTAGAGCTTCGACCACGCGCGCGGTGGTATTGGGGGGCGGGGCTCAATGGGGGGGAGGTTTAGTGTTGTTTTGAGCCTAGATTGTTACTGATTAGCATTTGTGCGAAGCCGAGAGACAGGGGAAGGTGAGTTACCTCTCGCATGCTAGATTTGCGCAAGCATATGCTCTGGCAATCTCCTCGTCTTGCTTCAGATTACTGCACTTGTTGCGTGACTGTGCTAGTAAGGAGCTCGCGAGCTCGACTAGCTCTGGAGGGAGAGTGCCCGAGTGGCGGGGGATGAGGTTGTTGAGAGCTTGGATGACTGGTTTACTCATTTTCTTGGGGTTGAAGACTGTTTTTGTTCCTTTTCTGAGAGTTGTTGTGTTCTGTTGTATTGTTGTTGTGAAGCTCAAGCTCAAGGCTGAGGTTCTGAAGAACAGCCGCGTGCAATTCGTGTGGGAGGGCTCGGTAATTTTAGCGCCAGCAGCCCCTGTAATTGTGGTCAGCCATTATCCGAACCCCTGGATCGAGATCCGCCAACGTCCAGGGATTCAAAGTCAACATCCACACTCCGCTTCAGCCCAAACAATACATTTCCTCCACCATTCTTATCGTCCTTATTCTGTGGCGCGGAGAAGCAACTGATAATGACGATTCGACGGTTACTTGCTGCATGCGCGGCATCAATTGCGTTTGCAGGAGGCGTCGTTGCGCACGGCGGAGGAGTTGCACATCAGAAGCCCATCCAAGTCGCTCCGAACGCAGATTGGGCTACGAAGCATATGGCTGGTAAAATTGATCTACTACTGAGTACCCCGCGGTGCTGATTGTGAAAGAGGAACACCATATCTCAACGTTCGACCCTGCATCCTTCTTTTCTCTGCATGATTACGACAACAGCGGTTCTTGGGAACAAAACGAAATTTTGAAGACGTATGGAATGGACGATCCCAGCGCCAAGGATGTGCCCCAGGAGAAGAAAGATGAGATTATCAGAGAGGTGATGAAGTTGATGGATCATAATTCGAACGGGATCATTGAGAAGCATGAATGGCTGCAGTTCACTGGAGAGGAACGGAAAGGTACACTGCCAGACTTTGGACTGGGCCCTGGGCATCATTGGGACATGGAGACGGAATACGAAATACACCATTGGGAGTTATACCAGTCCGACTCCCCATAAATACTTGCTGATTTCTGTTTTGAAAGCTTACCTCTCATAGTGATGAGAATACCAAGGAAGAGGATTTGATACATCCTGAAGATATCGAGCATTTCAGGCTTCATGACGAACTAGAGGATGAAGCGGAAAGAGTGGCCGCGTTAGATAAGCTATCGATTGTGGAGCAGAATATACCGGCGAAGTTTAGGAGGGATTGAGGATGCTCCTTGTAAGAACAGGATCGTTACGGCGATATGTCGTGATTATGTGTACAACAATTCATACCACCAATAAATGGTGATTTAATTATGGCTGAGTTCCTAATCTACTGATATAGACATCGAACACGCAATGCCAGATATCAGGGGCAAACGTCTTAACATATTCGACATGCTCGACCTTTGCCGATCTTTCGTCACCGGTTTTCTTCAGCCAGCACACCATCAAGCTCTCAATCTCTGCTGTCCTGGCTTGAACATCTTTTACACCGACATTCTCATGCAGATGAAGCCAACCATCACCATCCAGGATTTCAAGCGCCATTTCCCAACTGCCCTCACTGGAGGGCAACAAGCCACAGTTGACGTGTCTGATAGACCCTAGTTTGTGTCCCAGTGGCCCCCACAATCTCTCTGCAGCGTTTCTATTGTCCTCCAAAAGCACAACGATTTGTCCGTCCACATGGCCCAGGCTCTCGTTGCTGCGAACAGTTTCTACAGACCATCCATTGGCAATGGCACCCCTCCTCAACCCTTCCACGGACCATGGATTCAACTCCCATCCTACCACTCTCCGCAAACCCATTTTTAAATAGCAGAACACAAAGTATCCAATGCCTGCGTATAAATCTACAGCACTGTCATTTGCGATCTTGTCTTTCGATAGTCTCCTAGATACCAGACTTTGATCTGATCTATGATAAGCCAGGAGCCTTGCTTTCTCTTTGATATTGCCTCGACTGAACATGGTATATCTCGGGGCCCACACCTGGGTAATGCCATTCTGCTTCGTGCTCACCCAAAATGCTTCATCAAAATCTCTTTCTGTAGGGACTGTCTCAGGGGACAAGGAGGGACCAAAGTCTCCATGAAGCATGATCAAGCCACAGGGTGTTCTGAGAACATTCTTCTCGCTGTCAGGAAGTCTGCTTCCATCAAGATATGAGCCGTCATCTGAAAGTTTTTCAAGAGCTCCACCACTGCAGCTCCCTGCATTGGCAGGCATACGAAGTCCCTGAGACCCTGGTCCTTGGATCAAGGACTTGTGCAAAGGGATCCCCGAATTGACAGCTAGGTGGGTCAGAACGCCCTTCCCCTCCCTCCTTCCAATGTTTTCCAATAACGACGTCCATAATTCAGCTGCGTATCTCGAGGCAACATGCTCGGGTCCAACCGCTTCCCACCACTGCTCCCCAAAACTTCCGGCGGGCAAAAGCACCATAGGAGGATAAACAACCCATCGTTTCGGAGCTTTAGACAGGAGGTTCTTCAAATACGAATCCATGTTGGCCACTAACTCTGGCGGGAGAATCTCTAGCCACGATTGGATTGCCGCCTCGATCGGACTGATCGGCTTCGGCCTGGAAGTTCGGCCAGCTCGGGCCGATGTGGACACGGCAACGTCCATTCTTGAAATCAAACTATCGTTGTTCAATGAAGCTTTCTGATGTGGACGGTGATATGCGAGACCCCCTCACAGAACGGGAAGGCGACCCGGGGCCACGGCCAGTGACACGTTCTGGGGTTTTTCGACCCCAAAACAAGATTGGTCAGTTGCGCTAATCGTCGGTTCGTCCTCCTCTGGTCGCTTCGCTTACTACAGTAACCTGGGCCTGGCCAATTTTCGTCACGTTTTCAAGGAGAAACCCGCCGCCCGCGCCCTTGGCACCCCTCCCCCGACCGCCGCCACGCCCAGCCTTCCTTTCCATCCGCTGTCAACGTTTTGCAGGCCAGTGTCAGCATGCGCTAATGCAGCCCGTCTCCTAGAGTTCTAGAGTCTGCAAGATCTCGAACATCATGATCGTCGTATGATGCGTAACGGTGCAGAATGATGTGCAGCTGCACGTAGTTGAACCCCTGGCGGCTTGTCCTCGTCTGCAAAGGCCGCCCTGCTTAAGTGCTTGAGTCTATCCTGTCGATGCTGTAGCTTTATCTTTCTCTCCCTCTTTCTCTCGATTTGGATTGTTGGATAGCATGGCATAATTTGAGATAATTATGGCCTATTGGCAGTGAGAGCTCGGCGGTGGTTGATCTTTAAGATGACTCTCATTGGAATTTTGTTTTGCGTAATATGTGACTGATCGGGACGGTCTCTGTCTCAAGTGGACCTCGTTCTTCATAACCCCCCCTCAAAGAGAGTGCCAAGTACTGAAGAGCACCGAACTTTGACTCAATAGAAGTTGAGGCATCAAACTACTGTGTTGAGATAATCCTATCCATTCTCAAAACGGACTCAATACCCTACCATGTGGAACAGCAATGCCAGTACTATAGTCATGCTCAAACTCCAGTAGGTACTCTTTCGTGTAAGATACTTTCTCATTCTGCTTGGGTACAAGTCAAGGGGCAC
Source organism: Hyaloscypha hepaticicola (assembly GCA_002865625.1). Lineage (NCBI taxonomy): Eukaryota > Fungi > Ascomycota > Leotiomycetes > Helotiales > Hyaloscyphaceae > Hyaloscypha > Hyaloscypha hepaticicola. Next base: position 198,558 of record KZ613492.1, on the reverse strand, counting down.
AACGTTAATGAATACAGAATGAGCATGTCCAAGCTGAACTGAAGGCTCTCTCGTCCTATGCGCAACCTCATTATGCATCCAGTGAAACTCCGCATACTGCTCCGGGCCACTGGGCACCATCTGCCTGGCCAAGCACTGGATTATCCACGACTTCGGCATTGAACTATTCTCTGAATGCCGAAGGCCTTCCCAGCACGAGCCTCAAGACGTCTCCGACGTAGGATTTCAGCTACCAGCACCATGGGCAGCTCTCTCTAGTTCGATTCCGAATGGGGTGCCCGAGAATGTTTCGTTGCCGTTTCCCGCTTACGACCCTACCTCTGTGAACAGAGCATCTTCTGCAATGGTTGCGTTGACAACTGATACATCTTTGAGTTCGTCGAGAGGCTACAGGAGGAATATTAGCGACGGAAACGATGCTGTAGAAGATGACCCGTATGACACCAAAACCGGTGGACCAAATGCCAGATTCCCCAAAGCGAAGGCTCTCCACAAAGTGGCATGGGGATCGTCTTCAAGGTCCGAATCCGAACCGAAAAGCCTCGCTCCTCCTGATACCAACAAGCGCTCCATCAATGGCAACCACAATTTCCGAAGGGCTGCCAGAAAAGGACCTCCAGGTTCTTCTAATGAACCCAATAGCGACTGAGATTCAGATAACCACCCTTCGAAAAGCAGACTCAACCATGACCTGACCGAGAAACGGTATCGGAAGAGGCTGAACTACCAATTCGAGAATCTTCTCTCGGCTCTCCCTGCACACTTGATTGCTGAAACTGAGGGCTCAATTGGTGGTCCAGATGATCGACGGGAGAAGAGGATCAGCAAAGCAGACGTTCTTAGGCTCGCGAAAGGTCACATTGAACAGTTGGAACGCAAACAGAGGGAGTTAGAAAGGGACAGGCAAATGGCAGCACGGGTAGAAGATGTGGAGGAGAGATGGATAGGGCTTGGATGTGGAGAGATGCGCGTTTCCTAAATCAGCGTTGGTGTCTACCAAGAGTGGAATCCAGCTGCAGGTCCAGCCTTCATGACTCTTAAAAGCAGGTTGGTTGATTTGAATATTTTTCTGGAAGTTTTGATATCACTATCACTCAAACATATTATGACTATTTCCCTCTAGAAGTCACTAGGGCGCCAACTTCCTATTCTGAAGTTCAGTTGTTACTCAATAATCGCGTACCTTTCCAGAAAAGTATTTTCTTTTGTATAGACGGCATGGTGCCTTTCCCCGAAGATCAGGCGCACGATATGGAGGCTGCTAAGACCCCGCATCTAGGCCACCAATTCTCCTTGGCACGCTTTTTCACATTGGTTGCTATAATCAGCGCTTGATCAGTAGGGCGCCACATCAGGAAAGTTCGTCTTCCTGCTTTGCATCCACCAAGTACCTATAATCCAATATTCATAGCCAGTTAACCCTCCTTATGCTTCTTCAACCGGTCCTGGGCATGGGCAATGCTCTCTTCCGACGCGTTGTCCTTTTCTGTTTGAAAAGCAAAAATGAGGGAGAAGCGGATTCCCACCACTTCCCATAATGGGGATATCTGATTCTGCACATTGTCATATTCGATATGCAGGGTCCACGGCATATTGGCTCGCTTGGCTCAAGTGGCTGCAAGGAATACAGGGAACAAGACCCTGAAAAAGCTTCGCCCTATCAGGTCGCCCCATAGGCGACCCACAACTTCTCGTGCTGAGCCAGGTGGCATGTCACAAAGCAATGAGCTTTAACACCTGCCAATGAGATCGAGTGGGGTTTCCGGCTTCAAGTAGTAAGACAGAGGGATGGGCTTTACCCACAAAAACGATGGGATTCCTCTGGATATCCTAATCGGAGGAGACACTTACAATCATGAAGTACATGGCTGCTCATGTCGGAGAGAAAGTTACTGATCACATTGTTCAAGACCAGCGGCAAGAAGTAAGCCCGCCTTTCAACTGGATGCATGCTTTACCTCAAGTTGGAGATCACTATCCCGCAGATCGAGTGCAACGACACGAGCACACAAACTCATGCGCCAGTTCTCCTCCACCAGTTTATCTTACTTTCGACGCACACCCTAAAGATCAACTAGGACTGTCCCAGTTACTCGAATGGTCCACGGTCCACCACACAACAGTTCGTTCAACAGCCCAAGCAAGAACTCAGCCGTTCAGCATCTATGGGACGTCAAGTGACAATATCATGGCCGAGGAAGTCATACTCGAGGGTGTTCTGCTATCCCAGATGCCAGGCCTAGGAAGTCTCAATATCCCGGCACCACTCAACTACACTACCATGATCTGGGAACGCATCCCATCATCAGAAGGCTCAAGCCCAAAAGGCACCTACTTGTTTCACACTGCCAGTCAAGAAAGTTACTATGATTTTGGCGACGAGATGGACGGCATCGAAAATGAAAAGTTGTCCCCCACAACAGAGCTGAATCCTGTGTTGCCGATGAAAACGCGATCGTCATCCCTTGCAACAACTGGGGACGTCGCCGTAAGCTCAGCAATATCCGAATGGATCACTCCCGAAGATCCAGAAATGTCACCAGCCAAACGCCGTCGTGTTTCTGCGGCGAGCCCACGTTGGAGCACCACCACTCGAAAAATCCGAAAGAAGAAACTCGAACAGAGTACCCTCATATTCCCTCAATCTCCTCTCCCACTACCCCGAAAATGAACGACAATGCCATCGAAAAAGGATACCGTAATCTTCTGAACGATAAGTTCGAGGCGTTGTTGTCTGCTACCAGCACGGGAGGATGAAACTAGAGGGGAAAGCTTGGCGAAGGTCAGCAAGGGGGATGTGCAAATTTTGGCTAAGGATCATTGAGAGATTGAAGAAGCCGTGCGATGAATTACAAGATGATCGGAGTTCACTGCAAGATGATTTTCATGATATGAAAGATGCGTGGCTGCAATCTGGCGTGAGGGACGGGCGGTAGACTCAATCGCTCGTCGTGTATTCATCGTGGGATGTTGTTTCTTACTGCCTCGTATCCGATTTCTGATGGACGTTATCTGGTCTCCTTCGAGAGCTCGGCGGTTTGATTTAAGTGTTCAACAATCTCAATACCTTAATCTGTTGCCTCTCCGAGTGCCTGGTTAAACGATTTCACAGATGCCTGTTTCCAATATCTCTTGAGTTCTCCAGAGGAGAATGTCCTAAAGCCCAGGAAAAGAAGAGAAGTTATTGTACCGATCTCTTCCTGCCTAGTAAAGCAAAGTCTGTGAGGGACATTAGGGTAGGCTTCTAGAGAGGCGGCTCTAAATTAACATTTAGATTCTTCATCCAGCTAGGCGGCATTGAAGGGATCGACAAGAGTGTTGGCCATATCAATGAAAGTGTTAAAACTTTTCATCGTTGACCTTCTCGTAGCTTTTTCTTGACTCCAGTGAGGAATATAATGGCTCGAATTGGCGGACGTCGTCCTGCAGGATGTCGTGGTGAGCATGACCCGCCTGTCCTCGATCCTACTGCGTTGGGCTTCGGCGGTTTCCTATGGCTTCGTGGACTGAACAAGAATGAGATGGCTAAGTTGTGGTGCTTTAGTCCAGGCATGAGCTCAGATTTCTTCATCGGCCGATCGAATGTCGTCTCTGCATTTGAAACTACTGATCTTGAAAAGGTCTTTCTGGGTCTAGAACCGTAACTGACATGATTTTTCTTGCCCTATCATTGACAACATTTGTTTCTGGGGGTGTATTTGGCAGGGCGCTGTCCGATAATGGCGCTGTCCGCCTCTCACCGTCCATGAAAATCGAAACACTTCCGGCAAAGTGTTCCTATCCCTTATAAGCAAGTGCCTACTAAGAGGTTATCTTCAGACATGATCCGATACTGACATCCGAGATATACACCTGATAGGGCTGATCCAGTTGTCCATGAGCCAAAGCTTGCGAAGTGTCGTTCGATGAACCCCTCATTATCCGAAATGAAACGACAACGTCGATTGATCGAAAGAGAAATCAGCTCAGATGATGACATGTGAACAATGTTATCATTGATATCCCGCACATCTCATGCGATTTTCTGTTGTCTTGGGGGGTAATGAAATCGAACGATTGCGGAGAAAGAAGGCTGAGTGCGTGAGAATATCGAGAGACTATGAGCTGTCATCGAAGGATGCAGCAATGGGCATGTAACCACACTTCTTTCGTGATCTTCTGATATTCCAGTCTTGGGCTTGTAGGTATGATTTCCGCAACTTATTCATTGGTAAAAGGAGGGTTTCTATCACGAAGACTTTGGGAACCGGACTTACAGATATGCCTAGGCAATAGTTGACCAAACACGTCTTTCCTAATTCCAACAACGTCAACGGAGATTGTGCATCGAGATACCGAGTATAGCTTATGAATATATCGTCAACTTTGACTCAAGCTCACGAATCCAGCCTTCCGCGCGAAAATGTCATGAACGAACATCACGTGCCCGCCTACTGTCTTCCATTTTGTTGCATTTGGCATTCCAGGCCCTGCAGAAGTGGCAGGACATTCTAGGCGATGCATCGCTGGTTCAGCCCCAGATGTTGCGCCACACCCCACCTCGGGATCTTTCACCGCCAGCTCACGATTTGCCTTGGAATCAAAGTACGGTGGATGCAGAGAAAAATTCTCTCACTCAATCCTGCAAACATGAAAGCTGGATTGGATGATCACGGTGGGGTCGATGACATCACACATCGTGACGAGGACGAGACGCCGCTCAAAGCAACCATGAACGGAAGGCACAAACGCCTTAGCCTCCCAAGTGTGAGCAACCGGTGCTGAAAATAACTCAGAGCTATGTCGAGGGGGTGCAGTCCTGGGAACTGGACGCCGTGGATGTTGAGGCAGAAATCCCTTGTGGCTCACTCATATTTGCCCGTATCGATTTTAATCAAATTCAAAGGATGAAACTTTCATAGACCTGCTGTAAAGTCTATCTAAGTGGAATGGAAATCGGTGTGAACACCGAGTCTCCAGCGGCACCAACGAGAAAGATGGATTTCATTCGAAGAGATTTATGTTCCCGAAGAATACTTATTAAAGACTTAATGGTACGCGTTATTCTTTTTGTGTAGTCTTACTAACATGGACGCTCTCGCGAAATCCTGCCCAGACCTCTGCGGTACCAGAGTCTCAGTTTCTGTAAGCTTTTGACCTTCGCAGGCCTTGAGAGTTGACATCGAGGTTGCGGAAGATGACACCCGATGGCTTGCAGAGGAATGCATTGCTACAAGCTTGCATCTACTCAAATGGCATGGTCTTAAGTTTGACGATGAACATTCTGTGCTGAAAGTTTACTTCAATCACTTTGAGTTCTTGTCAATAGTTTATTGTCAATCATTAATGCGCCGGATTTTGTTCGTTGGGTTTGTCTTTGCCCTAAACTTTTGCTTCAATATTTGGCAGGATCGATTGGCAGAAGCATCAAGTGTTCTGTGTCTTTCTAGCGTGGTTGAAGACAGCTGATGTATGGAACCCGCCATGGGACTGCATTGTGGACGGCGGCAACGTCCAACGTCCAACGTCCAATCATTGGGCTATACGGCTGCTGAATAGCAGCATAGATCTGTGATCTAGACTCGCGATGTGCAACGAAATAGTGAGAAATGCTCTGGTGTGACAGCCTCCTGGCATGGATTACACAAAAGTCTTGCTACATGCTACCACAACTTTACAAGTTGACTGTCCATTTGCGTGAAACCGAACAGTATGAAGCCTTGCAAAAAAACCATCAAAGGAATCTAAGTTATCTGGGACAGCTTTGAGAAAAAGCAGCTGTGTCAGGGGAATTGAAGTACGAGGTCTGGAGATAGTGGTGTGATATACATGTAGTCTGGAGTGAGATGAGCAAGAAGCGACGAAGAACAAACCAACCAATTGAACACTGTTGGAGGATTACTACCTTAAAGATGAATTTCAGGCAGATTTAAGGATCAAGCATCATGATTAAATGGCTGACTTCCTCCTGACAGGATTGAATGAATGGCTGGCTACAAACGCAATTATGGTCTGACAAACGTCTGACAACGATTCGACGATGTGCAACAAATATTCTGAGATGAAGATGAAAGCTCGATCTCGAGATTTAGCAGAGCTCATCTTGATCGAGGAAGCTCTTCGAAAACAAAGTCTCCTTTATCGTTGGCTACGAGATTGCAACTTACGCAACCATGACCTGATGATTGTGTGACATTTCAGAAACGACTTGCAGCAAACCATTTGAATCATGCAGATTTGAGCCTTGGGGGCTCACTGGAGATCGAAGATTTGCTGAAACCCATCTTTCATCGGGAAAGAGTTCGGAGTTTGCTCCGTAAATGGCAAATTATGAGGTCACATGCCACCTCCTTGCTGTCAACCAATTCAAAGCTGAAGAGATTCTACAGGAAGTTTTCTCTCCCTGCTATTGGTTTGTACATGGAAGGCGACTAGTCTCCAAGCTGAAAGCTCTTGCATTAATTGATGTCACGTGTCGTGAACGTGGTCTAAGTCACTGCAACCCCTTGCCTCCACCCCCTAGAATTTCCCAATCGGCAATATTCCCACCTCACCATCAGGGCCCAGCCCAACTCATTTTAAGGGCTTTTGTTGCTCGTCGCAAACTCGTCAGGAGGAGAGCTCCTGAATGCTCGGAACAAAAGGTCCTAATTGACGGCCACTAGTGATGTCAGAGCCTTGTAATTATGGAGGGTCCCCCACGCTGATGTTTGGAAGGTGCATATACCTTGTTCTACAGTTACACGAGTGGACAGATTAAATTGTTGGTTAGACGGAGAGTCCAATAAGTGACCTTGAAAGTATCTGTTACATGTCAACAAACAACTTATACGTCTATTAATAGAACAACAACTTGGCAGCACATTTTGAAGAGAGTTATCGGACGGTACATCTTAGTACTTGTTAATTGTTGCTAGTCTCAGTACATGGAAGAAAACAAATCTCATTGGTACCAAAGTACTTCTGGCAAATGGGTACATGTACAGTACAGCATGCTTCTTTACGAGGAGATTCACTCTTGACTCGAGTGGGAGCTCATTTACGTAAGCGCTTTCGGACATGCCGATGTACCACAAAAGCAAAAAGCTTAAATTTGAGGGGATTACTTTTCTCTTCAGGCAATGCACAGGCAATAGTCAATCCAGAATTAGCTAAAACTCCTATTGTCCAAAGCCTTATTAAATATTGAAGCAATATGCAACAAACATTCACTCAATCAAGTTCTCTATGCTTTCCTCTCTATTATCAGGACGAAATCAGAGGGCGAGATATTCACCTCGATAAAAAGCTCTCATTTGCCAGCCTTTACCAGATTATAAACACCTCGCGAGCTTCAACCTCACGAGATTAACAGGACCCGCGGTAAATTGCCATCGAGCCTTTGCAATGGCCTGCCAGTTCGCGATTCTTTCAGCACGAAAGCTTTCCCAAGCCGTCATGACTTGCGTCCTACACCCGCTGCAACCTAAATGGGACAGTCGGGAGCAATTCGAAAATCTGCCAGCTTTCGTTGTCACACTTGTCAATAATTTTGAACCAAACCCCGAATTTTTGTCGATTGGGAGTAGATCTGCAAAGTACTTAGGTTGAGGCGTTAAATCTTGTATCCCTTGACTGTTGTGGTGGAACACTTTGATCTGAAGTGATCGCAAATCGATATCTGAGACTCTGTCAACTAGCTGTACAGGCAGGAGAATGGAAGGTGGTGAACCTATAGCTCCTTACTCATAAGGAAATCCAAAATCCTCTCCATATTCTGGCTCACATCTCTTACAGCCTCCGCATATTTACGCTTCTTCATGTTAGGGCGATTGTCACTGACGAGCAAAAACTTGTACTTCTGCCGGGTGGATTTGTGGACACTCTCTATTGTATCAACTTCATCAGCTTAAAATCAGTGGGCTAATATGTGGCATGTGCATGAGACACACACACAAACACTGCACTGGCGCTGAAAGGTTTTTTAAACCGTTCCTCGTGTACGATATCGGTCTCTGACATGAATTTGTAGCCAAGTATGTGTTTCTGGTTATTGCTGGCAATCATCCTCGACGTTTGTAAGGAGCGCAGAGAGAGCAGATGCAAATGTATAGAGTGCAAACAAGGATCAGTAGGAGTGTAAAAGGAAGGGTACATGTGGGTTAGAGGTGGAGGAGGAGTGGAGATGAGTGAAGCCAAAACTGGGGGTCAGAATCTGGAGAAGGATTGTCTATCCTTGGGATGGTACAGTCCCCCGCAACTGATATTTAAGCGAGAACGCGTAAAACCGCGATTTTTCGCGTCCTCCCCCTCAACCTTCCTTAACAATTATCTCAATATGCCACCTCAACGTACTCCTTTAGGCTCTATCTCTGGAAATCGGCCCAAGGGATCAGAGATCTCTCCTTATATACGCGGCCAAATCAAAGGGCAAGCTAATCGTGGTGCAAGTTATGCCTCAATCGCGAAGGACTTAAAAGTCTTGAAAAGCACGGTTTAATATACTCTCCGACAAGACGAATTACGCAATAACGGTCAATCCCTACCACGAAAGCCGCGGGGCAAATCGTATACTGATAGCGAAGAACGACTCCTGCTTCGTCATGTACGTTTAAATCCAAAGGATACCTACAAGCAAGTCATTGCAGCTTGTAATCTCAGTTGCAAGCCCACAACCGTCAAGAAGATTTTGAAGAAGCATAGCATATGCAATTGGAGAGCAAAAAAGTGCCCGGAGCTTACAGAAGCTCATGCGTTAGCACGGCTTGCTTGGTGTCTCGTACGAGAAGGATGGACAGCTGAGGAATGGGGATTAGTCTACTGGAGTGACGAGTGTAGCGTGGAGCGGGGGCGGGGTAAAAGGGGGGAATGGTACTTTCGTACGTCGGCCCAGAAATGGAACAAGGAGATGGTCCAGACTTATAGTACAAGCAAGAACATGAAGATCATGGTCTGGGGGTGTTTTTGGGATACTGGAAGATCGAATTGCTATATCATGGACCGAGATTTTGAGTCAGCTAAGCATGGGTACTCTGCCAACTCCTACCTTGAGGTCTGTGAGGCAGAAGTGACTCCCATTTTTCAAGAGCTTGACGACGGGTACTTATTTATGCAAGATAACGCTTCAATACACACGGCATACTCAGTACGGGACTGGTTTACGGCCCATGGGATCACACAAATCACGAATTGGCCCGCATACTCGCCGGATCTCAACCCAATTGAGCATATCTGGTGGCACCTCAAAGTACGGGTCTATGAGATGTTCCCGGAGGTAGCTGCGGACAAGTCAGAATCGGAGCACGCAAGGCAGAGGTTGGAGTCTTGTATTCAAGCTGCGTGGGATACTTTGGATAAGGGGATTTTCGATAATTTATATGCAAGTATGCCGTCAAGAATGAAGGCTTGTATCGCGGCGGGTGGCTGGCACACTAAATACTAGGGTATTCTAGCGGGCGAAAAACTTCAAGACTTTGGCAGTAAGAAGAGCGGATTGCGACGATTAAAATGGTATAATTTTCACGTTAATTGACCTCGTAGTTATTGAGTAATTAAGTGTTTTACGTAAAGTAATAAATGTTGAGAATTGGTGGGTGCGGGGTCGACCAAATATCAGTTGCCTAGTACTGTATGCGTGACTCAAGATCAGCATCCGGCACACTAATTTGAAAGCGACCAAATTAGGTGAGACGTCGCTGCCTTGTTAGTAGACATCGTGCGCGGTGTCATAGAAAAACAGCGCTGGGCTATATAAGAGGCACGACCGGTGCTGAACGTCCCGAGTCTTCTCTTCCAGGACGGCGATGCAGAATGAAGTAGCTCTGGTATCTCAGAGCCACTGCTGTGTTTGAGAATGGCAGCGTAAAGACAGGAATGTTCAGCACGCATCTTTGGGGAGAGAACTTGGAGTCTTCTGAGGATGGCCCGAAAGAGCCTCCAACCGAGATTGGTATAGCTGTCGATAATGGAGATATTCTGGTTGAGGAGCATTGGCTTATCCGGGAGGGTTGCAGGTTCGATCCCGTGAAAGCAGAACCGCATATGAACTTCTCGAGGTCAGAGCACGTTGGTGTTTGATCCGCACTGCCGAGAGTAATCGTTAGATTCCTTAGTATGAAGTATGAAGGGGATACAGACCTGTGCTTGCGTAGGTAGTACGCATCCCAGCGCGTAGCCCATAAGGCTTTTAGGGATCTGGTCGATGGACTTCCAGCTTCCTACTCGAGATCTGCTAGGAACTCCTCCGTATCCTCATCATCTCCTGAATGATATGCCTGGATTAGATCTACGTTCTTTGGCTTGTATGATAATATCGTGATGCTAAGCCGTTTGAAGTTGCCTGGCGTATGGAAAATAGAAGTGTAGAGTAGATATACTCCTTGAAGTGAAGTTGAAACGATCTGCGAAGGGTTTTGAGAAATGGAAAACGACACAAGGAGATGAACGAGAGTCTACGGAAGTTATTGTTAATAGAGAGAACAAGTTGAAAAGCTTGGCCAAGGGCTTATCCTCGATGGTCACAGAGAAAACGGGCTGTAGTTGAAGTGATTCGGGCCATCTATTCCTAAGGTTCAAGAAGCGGTGTCACCCGTGAAGAGAGCAACCTTCAGAATCCAACCTGCTAATTCAATTGACATTTCTCCTCTTGTCCCCTTGCTGCTTCTTGTTCTCTTGTAGTATCCGAGCTAGCAGAGATGTAGCAGAATTTGCGACATATGCAGACAAGTCATCAAATCCCGACTCTTCTTCCAGTGCCGATTTCTCGTATCTCTTTAAGATATGCTCTATATGGTCGAGGGCGTTTCGTTGCAAGTGCGTGTTCGTTTGATACTTGCTCGGCGAAGTCGCTAAGAGATATGCCCCTTTTACTTTAAATTTTACAAGGAACGTAGACAAAGTACGAAGTATAATAGGGGAGGTACGAGGCCATTCGCTAAAATTCAAAGAACTGTACTCCTGGGACAGCAGGAGCGCTGTGGTGTTCCATAAGTTCTGGGGATACCTGTTCTGAGTTGTTCTGAGTTGCTGAGATTCACTTTATTTACAAATACCAACAAGTGACACAACCATGCAAAATCAGATGAGATTGATTGGTGTGACAGCACAGGTATTTAACTTGCCCAGGCTCAAGTGTGCGCTCTCTCACTTTCCTCTTATTTACATGCTGGCTTGAACAGACGTCACGAGTCTCGAACCTTGTTCCTCTGATACTTCACTGAAAGCTTTCCACCTAACAACGCTGCAGCTAAATCCATCACAAATAAATCCACGATGTCATAATGACGGCATCTCAATTACGAGGCTCAATAAGCTCGGAGATCCACATTTTGCCGACAAAGCCTGATGACTACATATCTCGGGTACTCGCTTCGACGGCTGGCTATTTGCATATAGGCCGTTCGAGCCGAAGATTAGGGTAAAGGCTGAGAATTTACTTGCTAGTTTCTTGGATGCAATTATGAATATGAGCCAACATACGGGAATTTATGGAGAAAGGAAGGGAGGGAATGGTGAAAAGAAATTTAAGAATAGGATGCTCTTACGGTGCTTTAAAACGGATAAAACGGAGCTCCGACCGCTCTTAGCGCAGGACAAATTTGGAGCTAGTTCTGAGATCGTACATTGAAAGGTGTTGCAATATCAAATAATCAGATATAAATCTGGCTGGGAAAAACTACGGTTCTGGCTTTTCCTACTATTCAGCTTTCTCGTATGGAGGCGGAGGTTTCCTTGACATCGTTCTGTGCTTTGCGGACTCTTATCCATCACAGCAAAGTCAATGGGCAACAAAATCCGGCTGTCAAGGCGACTTGGAGGAGAAGTGGCATGGTGTACACATAGACGTGAGGAGTTGATCGCCATTTCCCAGTGTCCAAGCTTTTTGAAAAAGACTGAAGTGAAGAACGAATATAAGGTTCAAACTTTAAAGACCTTCTTTGCTAGGCTCTCGACGATATTACTGGACGATCAAAAGCTATTTCTTGAAGACCTGAAGACTTGAAGACGCTATTCAGGATTGACTGATTTCAGCCCAATCGCCACTCACGTTTGAAATCCAGAACAAAAAGGATAGGCTTGGTTTGAAACTGATAGCCACCGGTCAAGGAGAAGTCTCCGTTGAATAGGCTCTAGTAGACTCCTAAGAATCTCGGCCGCCAGAGAAGAGGGGTTCAGCTGGCACTAAAATGATGCGAAAACTGACGGATTGTTGTGGGGTTGACTTAAAGTCAACTAGACCTCTAGTTAGCGAGCCTTAGGTTGACATCGTCAACGGCCTTTCGGAAACCGTCGCTTCCCTTTCCTTCTGGGTCTCCCGAGAGTTCCCCCTAAAACCCTACCTAGCTCTCACCTTGTGAGGCTCAATTCGCTCGCGTTGCAACTTCACAGAGGACAGGAGGTCATCGAGTGATCACGTGGTAGTGATTTCCTCAAGCGAGGGATGCTTGTTTGAAGGATGCAAGGAGCCTGCAGGAAGTTCCGCGGGGCTTGCCAATCTTTATCTTCTTTGAAATTCTTGACTCCAGATATTTACTCAGGTAGACACGGGACAACTATGGGGAAGCCTTGGCCTGTGTTACCCCTGAATAAAATGCGCCGCAGTGGCACAAGTGTCGCTTCAGGGGGCCACAGAAAAACCATGGTCCATGGGATTACTGCGGGATTACGGCGTGGCATCTTCATTTTTAGGCTCTCACAAAGCCTGAGCAACATGCCACCGCGTACAGAACTCCGTACAACGCAAACGCGTTGAACAAGAGCACAGGTCGACGAGCGGCCACTGACCCGTCGACTCGGTTGACTCGATAATCGACCATCGATGCTTATCGTTGCTTGTCCGGGTGGGATTTCCCTTATGCCGTGCCTCTTAATCTCGAGGAAGCACCAGAAGTGCTGTGCTCCTGCCCATCACTTATCACTATCACATCAACCCCACCAGTCGCCGAAACCGAGGTGGCTGGCCCGGGGCTCGCAAGATGCAACCCACCCCGACAAACTTACAAGCATTGGTTGGTGATGGATCACAATGGAAAGTGGGAAAGGGGCGAAGGAAGGAGATCAGAACAAGATATCTTGAACGCGTAGTCACTGCGTTGAAAAGACTCCATGCCCCCACGAGAGAGCTCTGTTTGCTGAGTAACTTCCCTATGCTCTCCACGCTTTTTTTCGTTTGCGCTTCTATTGACAAAGTGACCAAAGTAATGAAACATGCGCAAGCTATTGGCTGCGGGGACAGCCGCTACACGGTCGGGTGCTGGGTGCGGCAGCATCGCCTAAGTGACTGGCCAACCGCAAAGATCCCAGCTCCGTCCTCACAGTCCGCAGTCCACAGTCCACAATCCACAACCCACAATCCACACCTACATCCTGGGCCCACGCGGTCCAAGCGCAGCAGCAGCAGCAGCGTTGGAATTTGGAGTCTCAGCACCTGGCTAGTGCAGTGCGACCGCTACTGCAGCATTTCCAATCATCCACGCCCGCTCATTGGGCTGCCGGGGAATTTGCACTTGATCCCGGGTTTGGTTGGGGGATTTTAAGGGGTGAAGGGGTTGGAGAGTTCGAAGGTAAGGAAACGAGCTGCTAGTGCAGTGCTCACTGCTCACTGCTGACTACAACGTACTCACTGCTCACAGAGGCCGCTCGTTCCAAGTAGGTACGGGATAAATGCACTGAATCGTGAACTTAGGTAAGCCTCACGTACAAGCCAACCGATTATCGCCTCCTCCATGCTTGCATTTGCACTGAAAGCTCCGTGCAAACGGTACGGCAGTTGTCCAAACAACTGGAAACCGCAAAGCACCGTACGGCACAAACGAGGGTGAGGGTTTAATAAGATGTCAATTACTACTTACTGTACAGGCCCTCCTTCGCCCCTCTCCATTCCCCCCCAAATGCTCTCGGCACGGGGAGAAATCTCGGACGCCGTCTCCCAGCTGGGTCTTTCTACCCTAGCCCGGCCAGGCACGCCTGCTGGACCCAATCTCCTGAACGGCCTTCAACAGGGGCAGCTCAGACCCCGGTCACTTTGGTGCCATCCCCTTCCCGTCTGGGAAAGCCCCCGGCAAGCTGTAATCCACACCCATTTCTTCGTGTATGATCTCCCATTCTCCTCACTGCGAACTGACTTTCTTTCTTTCACTCCCGAACTGCATCTGCATCTGCATCCGCCGACTGCACGACACTCTGCACGAGCAGAAGCAGTAGCAGACGTTGATAGACGGCTTCAACTTGCTTCGAGGGCCATATTCAAGCCAATTGCGTTTGCAGCTTGCTGGTTGACGAGCAGCAACTTCTACAACACCTACCCGCGAAGTCCGAGCATCACTTCTTACGTTCCTTAACCTTCCCCACCAATCCTTATTTGCCGTCCTTTCAGACCGTCTATTGCACCGCTACAGACAAGTCGATTGCCCTGTGCTTGAGCCGTGTTACTACGAGCAACATCAGACATATCCCGAAACATTGGGTCCTGCCAGTTTCGATTCTGATAAGTTACAATTCACAACAAATCGACATAAACCGCAAAGATGGGGCCGTCACTTAATAACCATTCTTCTTTCGTCCGACCACGGACCAGCGACCGCGATGGTCGTCCAGGCACTCGCGACCAGGGCGACACCAACCTTATCATCCCAAGCAGAACGTCTTCTCTTCACTCTCGTATCACTCAGCCAATTCCTTCCACATTATCCGTCAAGCCTCAGCAACGGACTCCCAAGACCCTCACCCATGCATACATGGTTTGCGGTGTTGGACGCGAGCCATCACAATGGGTAAAGGCTCCCGCGCCAGCGCAGGGAAAGATTGGGCACATGAAGGGAGCTGTTGGACAATTTTGGTTGCCAGAGATCCTTGGAAGCAGTCCAAGACTGGAGCAGGATAATGAGATCGCTCGCGCTCTTCACGCTGCAATGAGGGTAAGCGATGGACGGTCAACAGAAAATCTTGAATAGTAACTAACAACTTTGTAGGCTTGTTTCCCCCACGATGTTGAGATCTGCACTGGACGCAGCCAACCGCACTGCGTGCACCATTCTTTCGTCCTGCAACAGGATTCCTCTCATACTCTCTACGGCATTGCTCTTCGCGTTTGGTCGAGAGCAGATGAGAAACGAGCAGAGACGATTCGTGATCTGAGACGACGAACCGAGTCTGATTTCTACGACTCCCCAGATGAGACCTACTGGATCCCGTACTGTTTATCGTTCCTCTCCAGATATCCTTTGTATAATCTGTTGGGCGATTATCTGAGGGGTATGTGGATCCACTGGAACAAGGCCACAAATCTCTTCCACGCCGAGGAGGTTTCTCGCATTCTCAGCTTCCCAGCTCCCAGACTCAATGATCTTGTCCGTATCGACATGAAGGACTACGCTCTTTGCTACCAATTCCCTTCATCTCCGACTGGATTCCAAAATTTCGCCATGTGGCCATTGTTCTCCTGTCTGTCCATTCCCAACATTGTGGGTGTAATTGAGGCAGCTTTATCGCCAACTCGTCGCATCATCTTTGTCAGTCACTACCCTGCCATGCTGACTGTGGCTGCTGAGACTATCCGATACTGCGTTCGTGTTTACGAATGGAGCGGTCTCTACGTTCCAGTCGTGCATGCTAGACACGCAAAGGAGCTCGTTCAAGAGCCTGGACCATATATTCTTGGTATCACAGCTGAATGCCGATCTCTTTTCACGGCACCCACCGATGCTCTGGTAGTCGACCTGGACCGGAATTTTGTCTTGACGTCCAGCCCTCCAACTGCCTTGACCGCTGGTCAACGTACAAAGATGGTCAACCGCATGACCCAAGCTCTCAACGGAGATGTCACACCATCTGGTGTCCCACAACATCTCCGGTCGGCGTACGGAGGCGGCAAGTTGGTCCCCGCTGGCCAGATCATTGTGATGCGGGGTGAAGTCGAATCGATAACAGACCCAGAATGGTGGAACCAGGATGCGATAATGGCTGTCATGGATCACGTATGCGAAAAAATGGTAAGTTGACATCTGATCTTATATTACCCAGGATAGGCTATATGTTCCACGTTGCTAATCGAGGTTTCACTACAGGGACGAAACACCGGCATGAAAGCAGTCTTCGGTGGCGCAGTCAAGAAACCACTCATGACCAAGGTATCAATGAGACATTTGAATGAGATTGTTCGAGAACGCAACCAGTACTCTAGGGATGCCCTGGAGGCTTGGCAAGATTTCATTAACCTCAAGGGTCGTATGGATACCGAGCTTGGCAAGGTCACGAAAAGGAACAACTTCCTTGTCGAGGAACTCGAAAGCTGGAAACAACAAGTAAGCTCGGTTTCATCCTATTTTTAAGGTTGTCTTGACTAACGATCCTAGTTCCTCAAATTCCAAGCGTTCGCGGAGCAACTCACAAAGGAGACTCAAGATCTCAAGGTCAAGATTGAGAATCACAAGCGTGAGAACAGACGTCTTACTGGTCTCATCGACCAACAGAAGGATGATGCAGCTCGCCTGGCCACCCGCCTTTCTGGCACCGAGAAGCAACGTGACGATGCTCTCGAGGCTTTGGTCCTCCAACAAGAGATTGCTGAGGAGCTTGAGCGTGAGCGGAAGCGGAACAAGAAGGAGCTATCTGCTCTACAACACACCAACATGACCATCCTTCGCCAACGTGACGAGGCTCAACGTGTTGTTCTGCACCTTCGCAGCTTGATCTGTGGCCAGACCCACCACATGGAGCACATCGTCCGCTCGCTCGGCACAACCCCAGAATTGACCGAGTACATTGAAGCTGGTTTCGAAGATGAGGCTGATGATCTCGAGGACATCGCTGAGGAAGGCAAGGTTGGAGAGAACGGCGAGGAGACCCGTGCCCCAGTCGACTCGCGTGCCTCATCACGATCCTACAGACGCAGCAAGATCAATGGTGAAGACATGACTCCAGAAATGGAAGCCCGCCTCACCAACGGTCTCCGAAATAGCAAGCGCTACAGCCAGATGAGCATCATAGATGTTGCCGACCGTCACTTAAGAGACAAGACTGATGCCATCGCGCACATCATCCGAAACATTAGCGAGCAGTGCGCTGCTGCCGTGGAGGGTCTTCAACTCGCCCACGACGCAGATGCCGAAGCCGAGGAGCTCGCCATGAGTCAAAACCGCAACCACCGCGTGAGCAACCTGTCAACCGTCACCGTAAGCGACGACGGACACTCAAACGGCGGCTCAGAGAACGGAGACGACAGCCTCCTGCAACCCAACGGACGAGCATCCAGCATCCCCCCAACCCCAGACCTCATCCACAACCGCTCAAGCACGTCGATGTCCATCTCGAGTGCCACCACCACCCCCGAGCGAAGCAGCCAACAATACAACATTGGCACCGACATCCCGACCAAGATCGTCGAGGACAGCGATGAAGAGATCGAGGGTCGAAGTGAGAATGAAGGCATGGGCGGGAACGAGATCAGCAGCAAAGCAGGCCTGGTGCACCGACCTGCTGGTGCCAGACTCAGCGCGCTGGGCGGTCACTAGTGTGACAGTTACATAAGACATCTCTAGCATTTTTTGTTTATTTTTTTGGGAAGGCGTTTATATCGGAGGACATTTGTGTATTGCTTTTCCTGCTGGCCTTGCTGTTCTTTTGTGTTTTTCTGTACGTAGGTGAGATTTATCACTTGATTGTGAAGAAAGAAAATTGGTGAGAGGACGTCTAGAGAGTGGATGGAGTGACGAGAAAAGAAGGAGAGAGAGATGTATGGTTTTTATTCTGGATGTTGTTTAATACCCGGAGTAGTTTTGGTGAAGATGTGTTGCTTAGTATATACATACTTTCGAAATATATTAGTCTTTGGAAGGCTCAATCTTTTCCGTACTGAAAGTTTCCACGTGACTTTACACCTTCATCTGCACCTCAAGATATCAAGTCTTTTTTGGAATGAACTTTTAAGTCTTTGTGTGATATCTTTTTTTATTCTATGATTTCATTCCGTATTAACATAGTTTAATCCCAGTGCAAGCCCAATCCAACCGTCTATGATCCAACCCATCCATCCTCCCCTCAAGACAACACAACTCACCCACCACGTCCCCCCTCTCATCTCTCTCCCGCTCCCTCCTTGCCTTCGAACCCTCCTCCAGACTTAGCGTACAACCCTGCTCATACACCATATTCCCCCTATACGCATCCCTCGTCATCCACCTAACCTGCACCTCGCCCTTCTCCCTCCCATACCCATCCTCCCTGCCCCTTCCCATCCGCAACTGCATCACCTCAGCCACCAACAGGAACCGCGGCGCCCTTCCACTCTTAATCGTGCCCGGGCCCTGGAACCGGACCGCTTCGTCGATGTGCAGGTATGAACTCGAGTTGCCGTTAGCGTCCACTGCATCAGAGATGTAGAAGCGGCCTTTGAGTTGATACAAAGCGTCCCGTTTTAGACGGCTCCCCGAGTATCGTGCCAGTAGGCGGTTGTGTGGGGATGGCAGGGAGGAAATGAGCAGTTCGACGGAGTAGTATGGGTATTTTGGGTCCGCGAGGCCGTAGGGGGAGGTGTCGTGCCAGGAGCGGAGGATGGTGGCGTCGAGGGTTAGGGTGAGGTGGGATATCGGTTGAGAGGGGTGGTCGAAGGAGAGGACTGGAACAGGGCTTGGTGGGGGCATTATGTCGTTTCTTGAAAGGGTTTTTGGAAAGGAAAACTATGTGTTTTGCTGGTGAGGGGCTGTACAGTACGGTGAAGCTTCTTTATTTTTTTTCGCTGAAAGGACTGGGCTCCGCCGGTATGCCGTGAGGCTTTTGATCTTCTGGTATTTTGGTCTTCTGGTGTTTTGGTCTTCTCTGGAGGGGTATCGAGTCACTTGTGGGTACGAGAGCCGTTGAGAGTTGATAAGGTCTTGATTGTATGCCGTGAGGCTTCTCGATCTTGATTTTGAGGAAAGCAAAACTTTTTCGCTGAAAAACAGGGACAGGAATAAGGAAAGACGCGAGCAATTGCAGTGGAGAGGAGCTGAGGACGGATGATGTGAGAAGATGAAATGGGTGCGTTGCCTTGTGCTCTTCTACTTAAAAAAGCGGTGTCACCGCCTTTTCAGATGTCAGACTCTGCACACGGCAGCACGGAGCAACTTTGCTTGCCGGGCGTGGAAAGTTCCTGCCGGTGGGGATGTTAATCTACTAGGAAAGATAATGGTTGACATGATTGCTTGATTTATGGTAAGGCGCTGGTACCTGATGCAGGATGCGTAAACTCGGTGTGTGTTGTTGGGATTTCTTGTGGCCAGGTTCTGCAGCTTCTTCAGGGAAGGAAGGCTGACCTGCAAGGGTCGGCTCGGCTAAAATTCTTTGGGGAGCGGCAAGGCTGTGAGGAAAAGCGTGTCGACCGTTGACCGGCTTGTACCGATTCACTTTCGAACAACAGCAATACAGAGCATACATTATTGGTTTATTGATTATTGGAATGTTGTATCAATTACAAGCATAAATTGAATCTGCCATGGTCTGACAACTCACTTCCTTGGAACCATGGATCCCCTCCTTTCCTCGCTCTGCACCATCTGCCACATCGATCCACCAAAATATACCTGTCCGCGCTGCTATGTCAACACATGCTCACTCACCTGCGCCAAGCGTCACAAACTGTGGGCATCATGCAGCGGTGTCCGCGACCCCACTGTCTTCAAGCCGATGTCCGAACTCGCAACGCCTTCCGGAATCGACCACGACTACAATTTCCTCCACTCAATCGAACATCGCCTTGAACGGTCCGGGAAGCTCCTCGTCGAAGAGATAGACGCCATGTCAAAGGGCGAATTGGAATGCGCGCGAAAAGGCGAAGATGAAGAGCGTTGGAGACGAAGCCATGTGAGGGAAGAGAGAGGCGCGGTAAATGTTGCGAGCAAATTGCGCGAGATGAAATGCAACGTTATTACGGCGCCGAAGGGTATGAGAAGGAACAAAGAGAATACGTCAAGTTGGAATGGGAAACATCAGACGGTTCACTGGCAGGTTGAGTGGATGAGAGGGGAACCTGCTGAGAGAACGCTATATCGTGTGCTTGGGAACCATGCAATTGGGAAGGCGTATGATTTGATGTGTGAGGAGGAAAGGATATTGAATATGAGCCCCGAAGAGAAAAGAGTAGATAAGAAAAGGAAGGCGGCAGAATTCAAGGCAGCACAGGCCAGAAAGGCGAAGAAGTTGAGGCTGGGGAAAAACCATATTCCTGAGCTCTCCACAGTACCATTACTGCAGGATCCAGAAAGTAGGACGTGGAGCTTTACACCAGTATACATGGCATTACCAGAAATATCGGAAGAAGAGTCGCTAGAACACGAACCAGCCTTCCAACGAAACTACCACCTTTATCTCCATCGACCACTCACACCATCGTCCTTTCCCAAAGTCCTCGTACCGCTAGACCCCAACAAGTGTCTCACAGACTTACTTAAAGGGCGGGAAGTGCTCGAGTTTCCAACAATATATGTCCTTGACTGCCCGCCTGAGGGTTTGCCTGAGAAATTCATGCTGGAGATGCAATATTTGGCCGCGATAGGGAAGGGAAGGAGGTCAAATTCAGATACAGACATGAGTGATTCCAGCGATGACGACTCAAACAATGGCAGTAGCTCTTCAGATGAGGACAGCGATGAATCGATGGAGGAAGGAGAGGTTGTGTAGGATAATGAACCTTACGAGCCAGGCCCTTGTAAGATAATTGATACCCGAATCAAGCTGTTCGAAGCGAAATTCTTTCATTGATTTTATGGAGTTTCATAGGTCATCGTGTTTTTTGCTTGCATTCTGCGTCGTGAGCTTGTTTCATCAAGTGTTTTGGGTACATCAAGATGAGAAGTCGCCATTGTGGTTCCTGGCTTACTTGCGAACCGGTCCCTCGCACACACAAAGGGGTGGTGGCTCATTCGAATATTTACCCCTCAGTTTACGAATCATTGAGCAGACCTTGGGGCAATAAACTTGACTTCATCACTTGCCAAACTAATAGAGAGCAGGCTGGCATTAGAGTGATAACTTTGATGTGAACTTTTTTCACACAATTGCAGTGCTGCTTCGTCCTGTTTAAATGTGCCTCGCGTAGTTCAGAGGCACTACCGAGAAATGCTACAAACAACAAATCTAATTAGTAGCAAGCTCGAGCTTCTCCATAGACTGAGATGTAGAAATGTAAGACAAATGGGTGGAGCTTCAACTAGGTGACCGAGAAGTGAAGTATTCCGACGAGCTTGATAGGAGCGACAGCTTGCACAAATTCTTGTTTGGGAGATACAGCGGGTGGTCCGGTCGAGATGTGCGGGGGTTGGAAGCAGCATCATCTTTATGCCAGTGTGACGGTAAGCGTGTTCTCTGGGCCTGTGGCGACGTCAATTCTTGCGTGAGACGCTTGGGGGTTGATTCTGGTCTGATTTGGAGTTCTACAGTATAGCAAGCATAATAAATTTTGAGAATATAGGATCTTGGGCTTTCCGAAATCGATCCTACAGCTTATTTGGGATTTAGAGTTGATCATAAAATAATCCAGATTTAACTCGAGCATTACAAAAAGACGCTGACATACTTCTTGATTTTTCATCTCTACAAAAAAAAATCAAAAAATAAGGAGAATCAATCAAAGAACAGATATCAAAGAAAACATGCATGCTCGCGTGTATGCATGGAAAGCTTCGAAAAGAGGCACTGGATCATTAGATGAGGAAGGCTCCGAAAACAGGGCTACCAGCCTAGAGTCAGGATCGAAATCGGAAGAAAGTATCGCGGTCTTATTTCCACAAATACATCCATTACATCAAAAGCAATTCATCAGATCCAGGTCCGTGGGTAGAGCTAGGTAACGACGTTGCAAAGGTAGCAATGGCGCGCAACTTGGCTAATACATCCAAAGAGTTAGTTTTTTCCTATTATGATCGTGAGAAGCAAATAAATTCTGGAATGTTTTATGTTGCACGAAATTTAGACGAAAGATGTTGAAAAGTGACTGAAGCCAACGCGGGCAAAGAAAGTTCTATGCAGGGTCCACCACCGTCTTTCATACCTAAGCGGCTAAAAGTGCGCGGATCGCGAGGAGCTTGGGTCTCGGCGCGCGCAACCCCTGAAGCTGCTGAAATTATCCCCTCTCTTCTTCCTTGCACCAATCCCTTAGCATTAGCCTGCTATTCATTCGGCTTCATCACCTGAATCCTAATACTCGTTGTGCAAGAAAAACTTCTGCGCTCTAGTACCGACCCTTCACGCAGAGGAGACGATTCACAAAGCTATCAACAGTCGCGTATCCTTCGCTACTGTTCGCGCAACCTCGAAAACGGTTCAAGCGGTGTACAGCAGGGTAGAACACGATGTGAGTCTCAAATGCCCCGCAGAAGGTCGAGCATCTTTTCTGGGAAGAGCATCTTCATTTGCTCTCTATTCTCGCAGTAGTCAAGACTGATCCATGGATGGATGGGCCGTGACGTGTCAGTCGTGTTGCTGGCGCGTCTGCTCCTTGCGGTCCATCACTCCAGCTATCTCAAATCGAATCATTGGCGCAAGTGCTAATACATATATTGTCTCCAGTGTCCAGTCATAGTGCTTTACTCAAATCCAAATACTATTCCAATCCAGCGACGTGCATCATGGCCGACATTGAGGCTCCCCAAGTCGTCAGTCAGGAGGAGACTCCTGCGGATATCTTATCTGAACCGGAAACTACTGGCGTAACGTCAGAAATCGAGACGGAGACAGAAAAGGAGGCTCTGCCAAAGGAAGCTGCAAATGGTGTTAAGAAGGAGAATGTTCCCCCCAAGCGCGGCATTGCTCCTAAACGCCCAGGCGCAACAGCAACCTCGTCTGCAACGAAGCCCACGACATCGTCTGCGACTCGAACAACAACTGGTGGACTCTCGAAACCTCCAACCCGGGCGCCAATTGGCTCTTCTGTTCGGAAGTCAACAAGTAGTGCAACCGCCCCCACCTCTTCCAGCACTGGGCACAAGTCCACTCCATCAACAGGAGGGGGATCCGGCGATGAGAAAAAGAAGCCACTCGCAGCAGCAGCCCGGAGAACGTCCCTTGCACCTTCAAGTGCTCATCACACTCCTGTGAAATCGGAAACGCTGGCCGAGAAACGAGGAACCACAAGCACAAGCACAACCGCAACTCGAAAGCCTGCGACTTCAGTGAGCGCATCGAGCCCTAAAGCAGCACTTAAACCTACGACCTCAAGCACATCGAGCACTTCCGCGAGCAGATCTACGCCAGCCAATAAACCTGCAACTTCCGGTACTGTTGCAGATGCGAAGAAGCGCCTTTCGACAATTTCCGGGTCGCCTAATGCATCGAAGCCCCCTGCGCGTCCTTCTACACACTCAACAGCTGCCCACTCATCTAAAGAGGTAGACGAACTAAAGGCAAAGTTAGCAGACAGCGAAACTCGGGTTGAGGAACTTCAAAAAGAGATTGCTTCTTCTCAAGAGAAGTTATTGGAGTTAGGCAAGCAAATTGAGGAGGAAGCAAAGCGTATGACTGAGACAGAAGAGACCATCCGGACACAACATCACGAATTGGTCGAGAAGCTACACGCAAAACACAAGGCCGATGTCGAAGAACTTCAAGCCCAATTGGTTGAAGCTGAGACTGCTAAAGCGGCTGCGCAGGAATCATCTTTGAAAGCTATTGAAGAGGCACAACAAGCTGCAACTGCAAAGGGAGTTTCGGAGACCGCTGAAGCCCTGCAAAAGCTGAAGGCTAAACATGCTTCAGAAATTAAAGCCCTCAATGCTGAGTTAAGCAGCGCCAAGGAAGCCAATACCACTGCCTCCAAGTTGTCCGCTGAAATGGAATCTGAAATCACAACTCTTAAATCCAAGATTGCGGAAGACAAGCTGAAGCTGGAGTCGTTGGTTGCCGAGCACCAGACAACAATTAGTGATCTGAAGAAGACACTGGCCGATGAGCATGAGTCCGCCGTGGCTGCGCTGAAATCCGCTCATTCAGCAGAACTTGCAAAGGGCACCACCGAGGCATCGTCTACATATAAAAAACAGCTTGCAGAACTTACTCAAAAGCATGAGGCTTCTAATAGCGAGCTTCTTAGCCGACTCGATGCGGCAGCTGCCGCACATACCGCTTTGGAAGCCTCCCATGCGCAAAAGCTCGACAACCACCAGGCCGAGTCAGCAGCAGCCATTTCAAAGCTGGAAACAGAACTTGCTACCTTGCAGAAGAAAGCCAAGGCCGACTCCGAGTTGTTGGCAACGTCAACCAAGGAAGTTGAAGCCTTAGGGGAGAAGTCTGCATCAACGCAGAAGCAGCTTACTTTAGCTCAAGAAGAACTTAGTGCTACCTCAAAGAAACTTCAGGCTTTGCAACTCAAGAGTGCAGAAGATGGGAAAGCATTGGAGACAGCAACGGCTGATTTGGCGAAGGCTAAGCATGAGGTTGCTTCTCTTCAACAGATGATGGATATTTTCGACGCCGATGGAAGGAGCAAGGAGGAACTACATAACAAGGTGAAGGCGGAGCTTGCTGTTACGGCGAAGAGCCTCGAAGATACGACTAAGGAGATTTCAATGCTGCGACAAAAGCACGAGAAAGAAGTCGAGAAGCACCAAAAAGAACTTGAAACCGTTTCCAACGACTATGAGAAGGAAATTGAGGCATTACAAGGCGATTCCGGCGCTAAAGTCGAATTGGAGGCTCTTCGGACGCAGCATGATGAACTCGTTAAGACCCATCAGGATGCAATCGCAGCTCATGCCAAAGAGTTGGAGAAACTCAAGCAAGATCATGCCGCAGCTATTGTTGTCCTGGATGACCGAGAGACCGCACACCAGAAGGCACTTGAGGAACTGAAGACTACCCACGCAAAGAATTTGGACGAGGCGCATGACAGAGCAATCACTGCTGGAGACGCTACCCATGCTAGCGAAATAGAACAGCTTCAAGCAAACCATGCAGAAGCCATTGCTACCCTGAAGAAGCAATATGCCGCAAGTCAAGTGAGTGTATTGTCAGACGTCGAGAAGCTGAAGGTAAATCCTGTAGCTCAATTTATGAGTGACTTCAGATACTAATATGTCCTAGACTACTGAGACTGCTTTGCAGGCCGAAATTGCGAAAACTAATTCTGCGCTAGCCGCTGCGCAAGCAGAGTTAGATGCTTTGAAGCAGGAGCTAGCTCATGAGAAGATGGAAAAGGCTTCTGCACAAGCTGACTTGGAAGCTGTCAAGAGCAAGAAACCAGATACATCCGAGGCTGACGCTCTCCGCAAGGAATTACAAGCATTGAAAGACCAACACCAAGCAGCTCTCATGACGGCCCAGCAAGAGTCTGCAAAGGCCACTGAGGAACATCTTGCCACCAAAGCCTCGCTTGAAAAATCCCAGGCTGAATTAGCAAGGCAGAAGGCGGAAAGCCAGTCTGACTACAATGACATGCATGATTCCATGACCCAACTCGTTGAAGAAGCAACGAAGAAGGCTACAGACTTAGAAGCTCGATTGAAGGAGGCGGAAGCCAACCTCAAAGTAAAGGATGCCGAGCTTGCTGAGGCAAGGGTACGTTTCCCTTTAGTCGCTGGATGAAGTCTGCGCGAAAATAATACTGACTGTGTGCACACGCAGACCAAGTACACCACACTTTCCTCACCGAAAACTCCCAAATCTGCCAAAGGGCTTGCTGCAAGCAAATATGCTGAGGAAGACGATGTTGCTCCAGCCAACTCAGACGCGGTGGAAGGTGAGCATGACAGTTCATCAGCCGCATTAGCTTCGGTCCGACAACCTTCTCCTAATCTTGTTTTCGTTTTAGATCATCTCCTTACAAGTTCTTCTCAATTTTAAATATCCCCAGCTGCACCATCGCAAACAAGAACAAACACGCTGACAGATTATTTTTAATGGAAATAGTTAGCGAAAGCTAGAATCACGGCACAGCAATTGGAGCAGATGAATGAGGATTTGAAGAAAGACAACTTGAGGTATGATGTCTGCACCTTGCCGATTGAAAAGCCAGTGACTCAACTATTCCAATAGGTCACTCCAGTCAATCACCGATGTCTCTCAAGTCAGCGTCTAATTCTATGCTCCCACCTAACGGCCGATGTCTCGTAACTTTAGTGAGAATATACGGCCCTTCCGAGACCCTTCCCAGGCAATCAGGACTCGCTCTCGTCGCAACAACTCTAATGGCCTGTGGCCTTTTTTCATTACATTCTCCTTGATTCAGCTCATCGCTTGCACCAAAATTGGCATACGATACCCCTCTATACCCAATTTGTATTTTCTCTTTTATCGGACGATAATAGCGAGCTACATTGTCTTTTGTATTGAGTCGGGGCGAGAACATTTGACTGACGATGGATCTGGGGTCGCATTCGTGTCATATGGTGTCCTTTCCGGCAGAGATAATATGTAGGGTTTTGTAGGCACATAATTTTGATATGGAATACATGAATCTTCTCTCGATATATTGAATTGCCGTGCTATGAGAAATGGCTGATTCAGCGACATCCTCTTGGTGGGCATAAACACGCGCCAACAACTATCTCCAGAGTCCTGAAGCTACGTTGAGCAAGACAAGTAGAGTTTTTCTGATCGCTCCAAACCTAGGGGTATTCAGAGAGAGTAGCCATAAGCTCCGCAGGGGATACTAGGAAGGGAAGTCCTTAAACTCCGTGTTATGAAAGATGGTGGTTGCTGCTTCTGTTCACCCACGAAACAACATTCACTGCACGATTCCTACTATATCAGGGATGCGACTTGAACCTTTATTTGCAGTTTCTCCTTCCTGAAACTGAGCATATGCACATCAACTTTTTATTCCCATTCCCCTCCCAATACGATAATCCACTCCCCAGTAACGTATCAGCATGAGCTACCCGCAAATGCAAGCCGAATAAACATGTTTCCCATATCCTTCCGTTCTGTTTCACTGCAATTCTTGAAACCTTCTCTCAAGTGCCTTCCGAGCACTGTTCCTTGTTCCTTTTTGAAAGCAAACGTTCCATGCAAAACATATTTCCCAGAGCTGGTTCAATCCAGTTCTTCCATTATCCCCGCGCAAGTCCTCCATGTTCCTCTTCTGATTCCTGCTTACTATTATCGTTTAATTTGCAAAGCCCCAGATAACAAATGTCCCTGATATTCGGAACGATCGTCATAAATAGCAATATCTTTTGTAATAAAATCCCCAATTGCATCGAGGACGCTAAGACCTTCATGGCATTGGGAATGGGCGATGAATTGTTGGAAATTCCAACTATTGCCTTGCACCCTCATTTATGCCATGTGAACATGGGCTGTCTCAAAGTTCGAATCCATGATGGTCGATGTCGATATGGAGTCGAATTCGGCGGTCGTCAACGCCAGCGTAGAGTTTACTTGCTCTTGAGGCATATGTGGGTGATACGGTGTCTTGAAGTCACTTCCTTGCCACCACATCCAAGACAAATTGCGCAACAAGCCCCAGTGTCGAAGTTGAACCATCGTCTCGCCACCAACAAAGCCTGGTAGAGATTAGCTCGATACTATTGCACTAAATCTCAGTCAAACTTACCAGAAACCAACAATACTGCGTTCATACTTAATGTCGGAGTGATGCCATAATTCCCAAGGATCAAGGCTGCCATTGGAGTCCCAATACGCAACACCCAGTTCGACCACCCACCGCCATTTGGAAGGTTCTCACTCCAGGTTTTGACAACCTCAGCAGCTCGGTCCAAGTTTTCGTGAATTCCGGAAACCGCGGTTTCTGCCTGTGCTAGCTTCTGCACATGGGTCTGTAGGAGCTCACTGGCATTTACAAGGTTGGAGAATAACATAGCGGATTGCTATGATATACGTCAATGACATGCAACGATATAGAATGAGGAACTTACATCTTCTAAAGCTGCTTGACGGGAGGAAAGATTTACTACCACAGGGACGAGAAGCTGCAAAGTAGCTTTCAGCTCCATTGTACCCTCATGAGCCTCTTCAATCAGGTCGGCGAGATTGGACATGCGAGATTGGACCTTGTTGGTAGATACTTGCAAAGCTTTCTCTTGCTCATCTGCCATTTGTGCATGGCCTTGCAGGAATGTGCTAATGAACTTTTCCATCCTGTGGACGGCATCGCCGGTGGTATCGGCAACCGACTTCATTGACAATGTGACTGTCTATTGTTCTTGGATGAGTTATTGACCGTGCTTCAGAAACGTCTAGCTTACCTCGGCCTTAACTGAAACCAACTCGAGGCTGCTTTGAATCTTTGACCTGAAGTCCTCGACATGGCTTGACATCTTCACGAAGTATGACTCAGCCTCACGTCCATTCTCCGCCACTTTTTGATTCAATTCGTCCAAGTCAGCTTTTAGATCATTTGTGAAAGTCTCCAAGATCTCAGCTAGCTGCTTGTGCAAGTGAATCGAGTTGTCTAGCACTTAGTGTCAGAGCCTGATCAAATTGAAAAGTGTCACTACTCAAACCTCTGTCAATATCAACTCGGGCAGCACGACAAAATAGCAAAGCCTTGTCGCGGTAACTGAGCCACGTATTCCAGTGATTGGGATTGCCGTCGAGAGCATTCAGGCAATCTCCGACTTGCTCAGGCGAGACTTGCAACTTGGAATCGGCATGGCGAGCTGCTTGGAGAAGCGAAGAACTTGCGTACGGGCTGCATGGTTCTGGGATAGTTGATCTCGCTCGCTCCATGTCGCAAACAGCAAGGCTGCATGCGAAACTTTCGACGTGAGATCTCTGGAGGTTGTTGCTTTTGGTATCGTAATTGTGCTCATCGATGTCTTCGAGGCCTCGGCAATTATTGATGAGAAGCTGAGCCGCCATGCGATGGCAAATAGGCTCTTCCTCAAGACGCTTGAGCTCAATCATGGCTTTCGTATAGATCTTTGGTCTGCGTGACTTTGGATCGATGAGCTCAGATGGATTGAAGTCGAAAGTGACATCGCTGAGTTCGGGTCCGTCTATTGGAATATTAGACATCAGAATATGCTTAACATTTCCCACTCACCTTTAGCAGCCACCGCTTCGGATGGAGCGCTTCTGAATGGGTTGTAGCCCAAAGCATGGGACCACAGAGCCGCGAACTGGAGGAGCCGCGAAATCTTCATGGTCAGCAGTAATGGTCGATTATTGTTGCTGAGCTGAAGGTCAGATACAAAAATACGGGAAGGCTTCAACGAAGTAGGAACACATGGGGAGATAACTTACGTGACAGGTCAAGACGAAGCTGAAGCTTCCGAACCTCGTCAGCCTCAGTGTTGATGGCGAGACTGGGTAGGGTAGAATCCCGGAAGACGTTGACAGGGTTTGTTTGATGACTGATCAATGTACTATGAACTTGATTGGGTTGAAAGGGCATGGGCCTGTAGAGGGAAATGGTTGGAAAGGATGGAAGGGGGGATATTTGGAGAAGGAAGGAACGTTGAAGAATATGGAACCAGGGGAAGTGGGTGTCCGCGAAATGGTCCTCCACGGTCACAGCCTTGTATGTCAAGACGCTAAGCGAGACCTGTTGTATACTCGACGCCATACACGAAGTTGTCAATGTGGAAAAAGGGGAGAGGTGGGCCTTCGGCAGAAAGGAATTACTTGGAAGTCGCGTTCGAAAGCAAAAACGACAAGATTCCACGCGTCGACATGGCTTTCTTTACACCAAATTCAGGTTGTATAATAGAAAATAAGCTTGCTAAAGGGAATGAGACTTCCGCTGGCCATCCAACTCGATGCTATCTGTCTGCATCAGGCCAGTCTAAGCTGTGCTTTCAGCCGACGTCGTCAATGTTCCCTGTTGCCCCTCGAGGACATTGATATTGAACCTCGAGCGAGCAAGGAACAACATCGAGGAGCTACAACGCCTTATCAAGATGCTTCTCCAAGGGAAACTAAGATACTCAGGATTGTATTAGTAGAATTCGTCCATAGGAGAAACCTGAGACATCTTGGTTGCTGTAAACCTCTTGAGTAGCCTGATGACATTCTGTTGGCCATATCATTCAGTTCGCTCACTCCTCAGGTCGAGCGAGTTATTGCTCGAACAGTGGAATTTTGTGTCGTGCTTGTTGATTTTCTTGAGTTTCTACTTTTCATCTGACGACGAGGTGAAAGTCTTGGGCGACAGGGGTCTTCTCAAGGTCACGTGTGCCTTGAACTTCCGTATAACAAATATCGGAACCCCAAGTGTCAACATCATCGCACCCAGGACGCAATGTTCTCCACCGCGCGGTCAAACGGTTTGCAGAGGGCAATTGCTGCCTCTCCATCTGTTTCACTACCAGCTTTCCTGCTCCCAGCGTTTCCAATCGCTCCCTCACGGTCATTCTCTGGTTCAACATGTCGACCATCGCAAATTGGGCGAGCGCCATTGTCAATTCCGCCAGAAGTAAATTTTAATGTCATTCACCCTCCTCTCAAAAGGAACATGGCGCCATCTGCAGCTCGCCCTACTGTTGTGATTGAGGGTCCTTTAGGTTTGTGGCAGAGGGAATCTTGGGGGAGCTCGCTGATTGTACTCTTAGGGAAAATCTCAATGACAATTCCGTCGTTCGTAAAGCTGGAACACGACGATGCCACAAGGAAGGCATATGTCACAGTCGAAGACAGAGAGGTCAAGAAGCAGCGTGAGATGTGGGGTAATGGAACCCTCCTTATCGGCATTGAACAATGTACTGATTTTATGAAGGAACCACTCGCGCATACCTACATAACCACATCCTAGGAGTGTCAGAAGGTCATACAGCGATTTTAAGATTAGTAGGGGTTGGATATCGAGCTACAGTTGAGGATACTGCGACTACCGTATCCCCTGAATTCGAGGGTCAGCAATTTGTTGTTCTGAAGGTTGGATACTCGCATCCCATCGAGCTTCCTGTACCGAAGGGTGTGAAGGCAACTACTCCACAACCCACAAGAATATTGCTAGAGGGCGCGGAGAAAGATGTCCTTCTACAGTTTGCAGCAAAGATCAGGATGTGGAGGAAACCAGAGCCCTACAAGGGGAAGGGTATATTCGTCAATGGGGAAACGATCAAGTTAAAGGCGAAGAAGATTAAATAGACGCTGGCTGGACTGTATAATATGTATGTATGTATGGCTTCCGTAGACATATGGTGTTGAAAGTTACTAGAATGGGCAGAACAATGTCTATTTCTTGTATTCTAGTGAAGGCAATAAATTATTCTATTTCTTAGCCAGAACCTCCTTAACAACTTCAAGGACTCGTCCATGGACAGTTCTTGGCGCTGCAACAACGCCCTTGTTCTCTTGAAGTGTTCTTCCCTTGCTAAAATCCAAGCGTCTGCCCAGGGTGTCCGTGACTTCTCCACCTGCCTCTCGAACAATGAGATCTCCAGCTGCATGATCCCAAATCTTTTCCTGATAGTCCGCACGAACAGGCAATCTGAGGTAGATATCACCGGCTCCTCGAGCAATAGAGCCATATTTTGCCTGGGAATCCATTCGAACACTGGGCTTGGTAACGCCTAGCTTCGTGACGATTGCGTGTTGATCTCCGTGAGAAGAGTGCCCTGCTTCAACACTTTCACAAAATGTGGCTTGGGTGATATCCTCAACAGGTTTCATATGAATAGCTTTGCTCTCTCCAAGTCCGGCCGTTCCTAGCGGTCGACTCGTGGCTCCTTGACCGAGAATAGCAGAGAAGAGAACTCCTTTTCCCTCTGCATCGGTTTGATCAACACCTGTTTCAGCAGTCAAAGGCGCCGCATCATCAACTGGAAGATTAGGACAACCCAAAACACCAACTTTGACGTCCCCATCTACCATCAATGCCAAGCAAACGGCATACTGGCCTCCTCTCAGAAACCCCTTGGTCCCATCAATGGGATCAAGTGCCCAGATTCTTCCCTTGGCCCCTCCTGCACTGTTTCCAGCATCGATGGCATCTAACATTGCATCAACAGTCCCAATTGGGCCTCCGATAATCTTCTCTGCGTTTGCATCCTTAAGTGTCGTATCCTTGACGAAGGCCCAAATCTGATCCCGGAGTTTGGTGTCATTTATCAGAGTGCTGGCCTCCTCCTCGCCAACAACCTGATCCTCTGGGAAATTTTTCTTGATAGCTTGAATGATGAGAGCTTGAGCACCAAAATCTCCTATAGTCACGGGAGAAGCGTCATCTTTGGATATTGTTCCTTTGGCCTTTTCGTGGAAGACTTTCTTGGTCAAAATCGATGCTCTCTGCACAGCGAGCTGTGCAACTTCCAATTCCTTGCTGTATGTAGACATCTTGGTTGTTGTGAGGAAGGTCTTAGGAGGGGTGGGATGGTGCGAAATAAGAGAGATGCGGGGCAAAAACTTCGTGAAGGCAGCCAGTGTCACAACTAAGATTGAAATGAGAATAACTCGGTAGGAGAATGATCTGAGGGATGATGTGGAAGTTTTCCTAGATTGTATTATCATAGATTAATATTCCAAATCGATCTTTATAGGTGAGGAGTTTTCTATGGAGTTTTCATGGCACTTTATCCGTGACGGTTGTCTCAAAGAATGCAGGCTGTATTTTGTTCAGGGATGGCACGGTTGTCAGATCGCGACTTCCCAAAGTTCCCTCGACAACGACATGCCTACCTAGTACATAATGTGTTTGAACAATCAGCCTCCAACCTCAGTTTTCCCGCATTAGGAATCTTTTTAGGGGTTGTGCTTACCAGATATCTATCATGAATGCGACCAAGCGCAAATTCAACGCCCTCCTGAATGGGATTGGGACCAAGTCAACCACCGACGTTTCCTCCAAGGAAGCCAACAATGCTGCTGATTTAACCTCAATAGCCTCCGCAGATTCGCAGACCAAGAAACGTCGAATTTCGGATTTCTCCTCGACGAAGAAGTCGAATGGTTCGCTGTTGAAACCTAGATTCCCTCCAACGATGAGAGACAAAAATATAAGGTCGATGGTAGGCCCAGCAGGATCTGACGACACCCCGAAGTATGCGCCTTGGGATCGTACGGCATTTCTTCAGCGTCTAAAGACCTTTTCGAATCTTACCGACTGGACACCGAAACCTGCAAAGGTTAACGAGGTTGAATGGGCGAAACGAGGTTGGGTCTGCCAGAAGTTAGAGCGGGTCCGCTGCAGCTTGTGCAACGTCGAGATCCTGGTCAAGCTGAATCGCAAAGAGGTGGCTGGTAAGGAGGTACCTGTTTACGTTGCTCAAAATATTGGTAAGCTTTCTACGAAGCATAAATCCTCTTTATTAAGTCCTTTCTAGAGGAAGCTCTGGTAGAAAAGTACAGAGAACTCATAGTAACGTCTCACGAAGAGAACTGCCTGTGGAGGAAACGGGGTTGTGATGGTCAGTATTCCTGTGTATCTAAGCTCTAGCAATGCTAACTCCATATCTAGATTCTATTTTCAAACTACCCCTCAACCATCCAGGAACAACGATCCACCACCTCCGAGATCGATATGATGAGTTATGTATCAGAAAGGAAACTCTACCATATATGATGAATATGCGGACACCACCAAATTTTGACCTAGACCTAATACTGAGCTATCTTCCTCCAGACTTCTTCGCATGTTCATCAATCCAACAAATCGAAACAACTACACAACCCGAGATCAACAAAGTCGCTTTGCTAATGGCATTATTTGGATGGCAAGGGCATACACATGACAAGTTAGGAGAACAGCTTGGTTCCGTTTCATGTCAAGCATGCTTTAGGGTCCTTGGTCTATGGCTATTTAAGAGCAAGGAGATAAATGAGGCCGGGGAAGAAGTCACAGGAGCGGCGATGAACAAGTTAGACGTTATCAAAGAGCACAGAGACTACTGCCCATGGCAGAATGCAGCCTCCCAAAATGGACAGAGAGCTTCGGTCATCTCATCAACAAGTACTTTGGCTGGATGGGAAATCATCTTGCGGATACTCAAAAACGACCATCATCTAAGGTCAAGTGGAGAACGGCTAGGAAGCAGAGGATCAAGACAGCCTTCAGTCGACAATGCAAGCGAGTCTGCCAGCGCTTTTGGGATTGATGTCGACGATGAGGAAGCGAAGAGTATTCGAGATGAAAGGGACAAAACAATGCTTCGTCGGCTGAGAAGAGTCAAGTCCCTCTTCGAAACAAAGGGCAAGAAACTGCAAAGACCTGGGACCAGGAATGAGGCCCCAGCTGCTTAATGATATTCAGAAGACGTGGGAGGTTCCGGAAATTAGTATAATGCTTGTATGATTAAAGAACTTATGGATCCGGGCGCCTGGTACTGGTGGTACGATGCATAGCGAGGAACTAGATACCCAAAGACTTATGGATTGAGTCTAATTAGACGATTTCTAGGAAACATAGTGAGAGAAACCAAAAAACATCGTGATATCTAGATCATCAAATCTCATGACCAGTAGCACAATTTTGAACTTGGGATCCACATTGGATATCTTTCGTTAAGGGGCAGTGACCCTGACGTCCTGTTGGAGAAGAACTTTCAGAAGGCGTATACTTTATACCTAGATTTGAATATCTCTAAAATAATGAATCAGCCTCTATGGAGACTCATTCAATGAGTATCTTAACTCTTAGATAAAATGTGATGTGTGTTGAGGGCCTCGCAATGGCACAAAAAATGCCGCATTAAATGTCCCCGGCCTGCTTAGAAATTCAATTAATTCTCTTCCAAATTTTCCTTGAGTTGTCAAACACCAGGTGAAAGTCCCTTCTCGAGCTTGAGTCCAGAGCAATCGACAACTTTAAGTGGAGCGGGGAGCGTGTTAAGTGCTTTCTCCATAACCTCTATTCGCACAAAGTACGCTAGCGTTGCCTATGACGACGCCGCGACCAACTTCCAACAGGCGCGACTCACAGATTCAGGTACCAGATTCCTTGCACATTTTCAAAGGTAATTTTCGGCATGTATTGAGAACAGGACCAACAGGAATCGTATCTCATGAGGTTTGAATTCTTATAAAGCCTAATTAATGTATTCAACTGACTTGTTGTGGCAGGGGATCCTTCACTCCGCATAACACCCTCGGCGCAAGAGATACTCCCAAATTTAGGCAACGGAGAGATTCCTCAAGTCAACAAAACAACTCAGAATATTTTCCAGAATCCAACAGGACGATATTCTCTCAACCTGAGCTACCCTCGCGACACAAAACTTCGACCTCACCCAGATCAACAACGAAAGACCTCAGCGAACTTGGCGATTCCTCCTCGCTCTTCTCATTCAATTCGACGGCGTCATTCGACTTTGGTAGTGCTATTAAGTCTACGGGAAACAATTGTCCTATCCCTTTTGTCTTTGGTGTTTCAAAGGAAGCGACTTTGGAAACAGAGCAGATCCGTCAAACCAAAATGGTGAACGAAAGATCCCCCGCCAAAGCCCTCAAGGCACCCTTAAGCCCAGTCATGGCCAACGAACAGCCCCCGAAGCAATCGGAGAGCTCCTATCCTTTCAAGGCTCTTCAATCGAGCGTGCCGCAATTTGGCCAGCCCACACTCCCGCAATCGCCTCTCAATCGAGCTCCAGCCAGAGAGTCCTCAAGTGTGTTCATCCAGCCCAAATCTCGACCTGAGCATCACAGAGATGGTGGCAAGTCCGGTATAAGAAACTTGGTTCTTCTCATAGCACTTAATCCTGACTTATTTTAGCACATCTCCATCTTCAAGCATTCAAAGATGCCACCCGCAAAGTAATCGACCCATTCATGCCTATAGCTCCCGCTGCCTATCAAACAACCTCCCATAGGTGAGAATGCCTCAAAGAATTTCCCCGGGGCAACATCTAACATATTGAACAGTGGCTTCAACCCTGTCCCGATTCGAGCC
Source organism: Hyaloscypha hepaticicola (assembly GCA_002865625.1). Classification (NCBI taxonomy): domain Eukaryota; kingdom Fungi; phylum Ascomycota; class Leotiomycetes; order Helotiales; family Hyaloscyphaceae; genus Hyaloscypha; species Hyaloscypha hepaticicola. The sequence goes on along the minus strand of KZ613492.1, from coordinate 162,848 downwards.
CCGGCCCCACAAGATCCCACCTACACAACTAAAGCCGCTCCTCCTCAAACATTTGGCTCCATGGGAGGGACATATGGAGGGTTTCAATCGATCAACAGCAGCAATTATATCGATCTTACCATGAACAACTACCGCGAAACATATGTAGCCCCGGAACCATACACCTTTGTTGACCCCAAAAAGGCAGAAGAAGATCTCAAAGCTCTGTTGGAGGGAGTTATCGAAGACGAAGATGATATGCCTAGGACCAGATCACGGAAGAAGAGGAACGAGGTAGACACCGATGGACTGATGGACAAGCTTAAAAGCCTGAATGTTGATGAAGACAAGCTCAACGTTACCTCTGAGGACGAAGAAGAGGATGATGGCACGGTTGAGGGAGTCAAGGTCAAGCTGCTTCCACATCAAGTTGAAGGTCTCGAATGGATGACAGGCAGAGAACTTGGTACCGCAAAGAAAGGCAGGGTTCCAAAGGGTGGAATTCTGGCCGACGACATGGGCCTTGGAAAGACACTACAATCCATTTCGCTCATTCTGACCAATCCTAAACCGACGGATGAAGCTACCATTACGAAGCGAAAACTCCCTTCTGGCATAGAGAGGACTACACTCGTTGTTGCACCTTTAGCTCTCATCCGGCAGTGGGAACTGGAAATCAAAGAAAAGGTCGAAAGTTCCCATTCTCTTCGAGTTTGTGTTCACCACGGTCCGCAACGTACCAAGCGGTTCCAGGATTTGAAGAGATACGACGTTGTTATCACAACCTATCAGATTTTGGTTTCCGAGTTCGGAAATTCCTCTAAAGAGGCAGATGGACTCAAGGTTGGTTGTTTTGGTCTTCATTGGTATCGAGTTATTCTTGATGAGGCCCATACTATCAAGAACCGCAATGCCAAGGCAACCCAAGCTTGTTATGCTCTGCGTAGTGAGTACCGATGGTGCTTGACAGGTACTCCGATGCAGAACAATCTGGATGAATTGCAAAGTCTCATCAAGTTTTTGCGGATCAAGCCTTACGACGACTTGCGCGAGTGGAAGGATCAAATCGATCGCCCTATGAAGAATGGCAGAGGCGACCTTGCTATCAAGCGCCTTCGTGCTTTTCTGAAGATCTGCATGAAGCGCCGAACAAAGGACATATTGAAGAAGGCAGGAGCATTGAATCCTGGTGGAAAGCCATCAGCTCTTGGAGAAGCCAGCACTACAGGTTTCAAAGTCACAGAGCGCAAGATTGAAAAGGTCTTTGCGGAGTTCTCGCCTGAGGAACGTGGATTCTATGACCGGCTGGAACAACGTACCGATGCAAGTATCGAACAGATGATGTCGGGCAAGGTCAATTATGCCAGTGCTTTAGTCCTCTTGCTGCGTCTCAGACAAGCTTGCAATCACCCAAGACTCGTTGCAGGCAAGCTGGCCAAGGATAGCGAGGTTCTTGCCGCTGACTCGAACGTCACAGCAGCTGGGAAATCCAAGAGTGCCAATGCAGAAATCGATGAAATGGCTGAGATGTTTGGAGCAATGGGTGTCGGTAATAAAAAGTGTGAAGTCTGCCAACTGGACCTCGGCAAGGAGGCAGTTGCTCAGGGCGCTATTCGATGCTTGGACTGCGAGGCAGATCTAGCCAAAATCACAGGAAATCCCAAGTCAAAGAAAGGCAAGAAGAAGAAACGAACACACCACCGTGAGATCAAGGTTGAGACTCAGACCATCGTTCGAAAGCACAGAAATCGAGCCATCATCCAAAACAGCGATGATGAAGACGAGAATGACGAAGGATCTTGGGTTGTACCCAGCGACCAACGAGACTCTCTCACACTTGGGAAGGCTGGCGGTGTCGATGATGAAAACGCAGAAGGTGGTGGCGAATGGATTGGCTCGGAAGATGATACTACGTTCCCATCCATAGACCAACTTCATTTACACGGATCACAGACAATAAAGAAGGAAGTCATCAACCTTGACGCAGACACAGATTCAGATTCGGGTTCCCAAACCCAAACGGATTCAGACGAGGAGGTCGAAGACGAGTTCGGTTCTTCCGACGAAGAGGCACAACTCGCCTCTATCGCAACATCTACAAAGATCACGCACTTGCTCTCAATCCTTAACAAAGAAGCGGCGAAACACAAGTTTATAGTATTCTCCCAATTCACGTCAATGTTGGATCTCATCGAGCCGTTTTTACGTCAGAAACGCTTCAAGTTCACCCGATACGATGGCAAGATGAAGAATGATCTCCGCGAAGCCAGTCTTGCTAAGTTGCGCAACGACAACAATTGCCGAGTTTTGCTCTGCAGTCTCAAGTGTGGCTCATTAGGTCTTAATCTTACTGCTGCCACCCGTGTTGTCATCCTTGAACCATTTTGGAATCCCGTAAGTTCCCCTCTCGGCTGCTTCCAAACCATATACTTACACATTATAGTTCGTCGAGGAGCAAGCGATTGACAGAGTCCATCGTCTCACCCAGAAGATCGATGTCGTCGTCTACAAGATTACTATCAAGGACTCTGTGGAAGAGAGAATACTTGACTTACAAGAGAAGAAGCGCGAGCTTGCCAACCAAACCATTGAAGGTGGCAAGGGCGGTGCAGGCAAGCTTGGCATGAAGGAGATCTTGCAATTGTTCAGACGTGACGCGGAGCATGCCCCACCCCACCCTTCTGCTGCTCAGTATGACTTAGGTGCCAAGCCGAGAATTTTGAAGGAACTCTCTGCGCCGAGCAGTGCCGGTTCGAGTAGAGAGGGATCGGCGGAGAGGAAGGTTACGCCTCCCACATTTAGGCCAAAAAGTGCTGTTGCCAAAGAGGACACTGTATTTGGTAGAAGATGGTGAGCTAGATATTGCTTTTAGAAACTAGATTTGGGTACATAGATGCTTCTGGGCAGAAATTTGCGTTGGTTGTTGTGTTGGAGTAAGGTGTGGATTTGCTAAGGCGTAGGAGGTAGTACCCTACAGGTTTGGCCGGTTTGTCATCAGGAGTTTAGACATTTCCTATGAGTTTCTGTAATCATTCATACGATCTTGTGTAGCATTTTGCATATTACATGAGACCGTTCTGCAGATTTGGCGTCTCAAGTAAATATTGCAGGCAACACACAAACATCCCAGAACCTATTGGAATAACTTGTATGGTCTCCGTTATTTAGTGATCTATTGCAACAGGCTCAGCTCACTCGGTCCGAAAAGTGGCACTAAATCGCATTGTCCGGCAGCACTTAGCCCGTACTCTTCTTATGAGAGACCCAAATGAGAGGGCTCTAGGGGGTGTTTTGAAATGATTGGCTGATAGTCGCTCAGTTTTGAAATGAAAATGAATGTCAACCAGTAGCACTGAATTTCTAGGCACATTGAAATTTTCTAAGATATAGACGAGAAATCTTCAAAAGGAGACAAAGGAGAAAAAGGAGAAGCACAGCTTTCTCCCCCCTCTCGGTCTGCGATGTCCTCAGACTTCCGCATCTCATAGATCTCTGCCCTCATCTCCCGCATCCTCGTTGCATCCGCCAAGACGACAACCTGCTCCTGCCTTTTCGTTCTTACATGATCCTCACGCACATCGGGCGTCTCCCCTGGAGGAATGTGTAGAAGGTCTTCCGAGACCTGTATCGTAGCTGACGCTCCTGAGTCATTCCTTTTCCTCCTGCCCACCGCTACGATAACAGCTGCTTCTCTGCCACGTACTACCGTTCCTTGCTCGCCTCTCCCGACAACAACTGCGCGTGTCGGACATGCTGGTGCCGGTACCGGTACCGGTACGGGAAATAGCATCTGGTGCTCGAAATCTGGTGTAGGCACTGGCATTGTGTCCGCATCAGCTGTATCGCCTTCCAATTCAGCGAGGATGGTCCTCCTACTCCTTCTGTCCCACCTCAAAGTCTCTCTTCTTTCCCGCACAACCGCCCTCGTCGGCTCTTCAATTGCAACTTCACTCTCCCTATTCCTCCTACTGACACGCCTGCTCTCATCACTGCTCTCCAGCTCTGTCCTCAGCCCACGACTGACCGGACATCCCTGAGTTTCCCCACTTTCTCTGCCTTTCCGCCAGACAGTGACCAAGCCCCCTTTCTCAGCATCTCGCTCTATCTTCCCATAGAGAAGTGGTCTACTCATGTTATCCCACATCTTCTTCATGCCTGAACATCCACAACGATGATGTTCGCATCCACCATGGGGATACCGCCTCCTTCCATATTTCATCCATATGAAAAACAAAATAATAGCTGCGGCGAGTGTAATACCCGTTATGATCAACATTTCCGCCATCTTCCCCACTTGGGCGTTGCTTGCAGTTTTACTTGAAACGCCGGCAGTCGTGCTAGTATTTGTATCTGTACTTGTAGGGGTCTGGCCTGACACTGTAGTAGAAGTGCTAGTACCAGAAACAGAAATCGTTGGTGCAGAAGGGGCCAGCAAATCCGAGAAAGCAGCGAAAGCCGGAGGGTAAGTAACAGTCGGGGCCAAATTAGCGGTGACCGTCCTAGTCTGTGTAACTAACATGTTGAAATACCCCAATGCTTCAAGCTCGCAGCCCTCATCCAGAACTGGCCCATACCCTCCTGTTTCCCCTACTTCTTGGACCGAGTTGTCGGCTGAGTTGCACGTGATCATGCGGCCTGGACTTGCAGTTTGGGTCACGGCAATCGATGTTCCTCCCACTACCCATGTGGAAGTTGTTGCTGTGGCAGCCGGAACATCGAGGATGAGTGAGTTGCTTCCGGTCATGTTATGTAAGGTAAACTTTGGTGAGAAATACGTGATTGCTATGGAAGTATTGAGGAGGATGGAGCCTTTGAGACCAAGAAAGTATGCTGAGGTTGCAGAGGGACCAATTGAAGGCGGGATTATAATGCTATTTGATACGGCGGATGGAGAGGTGTTAGAGAGATTCCACGCATAGAGTGTGACCTGAGGCAAAGTCAACACGGCTCTGAAGTGTGGCTTGAATGAACTGACGGGCGATGAATAGGTACCAGCAAGCAGGAGCAAGGAGAAACAGGTCATCTGGCTAAAGTATGGTGCGGTAAATGAATCCGTGCTCGATACAATGAATGGGACTCCTCCATTGATAATCTCGCCTGCTGTCGGCTGATGGAATAAAACTTGTGCTGATATTCGGAGCCACTGTAGCGAGGAAACAAACAACAACTTCAACGACATCTTGCTTGACATGAATTCCATTGAGCAAGCACGATAGAGAAATGAATACAGAAGAATACAAGAAGGAACCCACACTTGTGGGCCAGGACCAGGTTGGAGACCTGTACATATTATTTCACTCGCTTCCACAAAGAGGAGGGGCCGGTCCGAAGATACCAAATGCAGAAACAACCCCATGCCAGCACCGCACGTCAAGCTACATCGCGTAGTGACCAAACTCTCGGAATCGGGCTCGGAACTTCCTTCGACTACTTGGTCCCTAGGATCAATATTTGCCCCATGTTACAAGATCCCTATCGAAGATCTGCTTTATGATTGGCTCTTCTGATGTGACTGGCGAATCAGCACAGCAGGATTCTGAGGCAAAAACGGACAAGGGACAAATATTAACCCTGGGGACCAAGTAGGTTCAACTCCTCCCAAAGGATGCGCCTCTCTTGACTTTGTGGCTGCGACAGGTGGCGCGCACAGGCCACTTTCAGATCCTCCTGGACCCCATCTGGCACAAAACAGAGTTTCGCCAACGCATAAATCGTTGCAAGAACTCCCCGAACTGTTGCTTGAAAAATCAAGAACACCTTTCTATTCGCTGATAGCTGTGATTACCGATGAACGACAGGGAAGTCACAAGGATGCAGCAAATCCTTCTCGATAAGCTTGACCTGGAACGATGCTTGTTCTTGCTAGGAAGGGCGACCCGGGTGGGGGGCACATGGGAGCTTTCCGAGATGATTTTCCAATTGGTTGGAAATGAAACTGAAGCATTCCTGCGATCCAATCCTATCATAAAGCTTGCCGTAGGAGGAAAGTTGTTCGCAGATACCTGGAGACGGACATCCTGGGAGATGTCTGCTTGCTCTAACCCGTCAGAAATGAAAACATGATCACCAGCCAGGTGGCTGGGCAGTGTCGTAACCAGGACGCGTTGCTGTTTAACTCTTCTTAATCGCTTCCTTATTGAAGCAAATGTGAGGAGGGTCTGATCGGCAGACCAGCCTTGGCGTAGCCAGAATCAATCATCTCCAACTGGTAGATTGAGTCCTCGTGGGGCATCCAGACCCCGCTCCCCTCTCTGCCCTTGATCTTATTCACAAACTCTTCCAACATCCATCGATAGGTATTCCACCAGTCCTCTCCGAGCTTCTTCCCATCAAAATCTTCCCGTTTGTAAGCTTTCTTATACTCCGTAGTTGTCCACGACTTCAAAACTTTCTTGTCGGCGATAGTACGGATTGTGTGCTGTTCAACAATATCGATCCGGCTCCATACCGCCGGCTGTATCAGCATATACGCCACAACCTTCTTGACCACCACATGTTCTTTCTCCTCACTTAGTTCCTCGTCGTAGACCACTTTCTCCTTATGAACAGCCTGGCACCACGGAAGCTTGAACTTGAGCATGGGATTCGATAGCGTGCAGTCAACAGATCCAATCCCACCATTGGGAAATAGCCATTTAGCTTGCATTCCCTTGTCACATTTCTGGTCCCACGGCTCTGGCAACAATGTCGGCGTCGCTTCTATACACTCCAGTGGCTCATTACCAAACATTTGTCGTAGAAAAAGACAACAATATGTCCCGCAGTCCATCAATGCCCCGCCACCTAGGTCGTAGATGAATCTTATATCGTCGTAGCCGAAGAGGATGCTCGGAACAGGCAGCACTGCATCCGCGGAGGCGATGTTGGGGGGATCAAGCAGCGAGAGATATAGCTGAAAGAACGGGTGGAATAGAGGGTGAAACGCTTCGAGGAGGACCGGAGCATTGGGTTGGTTGAGGAGCTCATGGCGGAAGAGGGAAGTGGCTTCAGCGCTATTTGACACTGACGGTTTCTCAAGCAAGATATGCTTGCCAGCTTTCAACGATTTCAGGGCCCATTCGTAGTGTAGTCCATTAGGGAGCCCAATGTATATTGCGTCGATTGCGGGGTCGTCAATGAGATCTGAGGTCCTGTTAGACAGACGTCTAATCCCATCCCGCGCAGCACCAACCTTGATATGACTTGTGGACAATCGGGACCCCGTGTTTCTTCGCATATGCCTCTGCCTTCTTGACGTCGCGGGCAGCAATCGCAGCAACTATCACTTCGGGGTGTGATTTCGCCGGCCGGATGACGGCTATCGGTCTGCGCGCGAGTAAGCTGAAAGTCTTCACTGCTTTGATGAGTCACCCACGCAATGTTCGACGCGCCCAAGAGCCCAATACGTATGGCGCTGTCTTTCTTTGCAGGCTGAGGGGGATCGTACAGATTCCAGATTCGAGAAACGAAGCCGATGATGGACGCCATGGTTGATGGTGCTTGTGAATATTGGTTGTAGTGCTATCGTTGCGCTATGGCCTTGGCCTTACAGTAACATCAAAGTTAGCTGGGGCTTTGACACTATGAAGTCACACTGCAGTGCGATATCAATGAAACTTATTCGAAGAGAAGGTCATTGTCGCTGGGTCTGATTTCCTCAAAGAAGAGGTTGAACTTTCGGATAAATCTAAATACCAATCATCCGATACGAATCAACATCTTCAGCCTTCTTTTGGCTGAAACTAGTCGTACTGTAATCCAATCGGATATAAACAACGGCCGTGCCAAGCCCCTCTAAAACAAGCTGCTTCATTGCATTGGCTGATTTGAACGTCGATTCTCCTCAGAGAGATTGTGCTTTGAATCTAATATTCTACGTAAGAGTGTAATCATCATTTCTCGCGAGAACAAACCGGCGAAAATGCGAGAATACCCAGCGGCATCATTCCTTCTTTTCTGCCTCCGCCTGTACCAAAGCAGCCTGAGCAGTTGTTCTACTTTCAACGGACTCTCCTTGCAGTAGACCCAGTTGTCTTACATCCCAGCCCTGCGTTTCGAGGTAGTGCCTAAACTCGATGTCCTCGTTGGTGATGGTATCTTGCCCAATGTGGGGAAGGCAAAAGAGGACAATGAATGCCATCAAGACGCAGAAGCTACTCGAAACGTAGAAAGGATATTGGGCACTGGCATTCGTGTTGGTGCCACCAGCCTTCTCAATGTAAGGGAAGATGTATGTGCCAACGAAAGCTCCAATCTTTCCCATAGCAGCAGCGATGGCATAATATTGTCCTCGAACGCCAGTCGCACACGTCTTGGAAGCAACGAGACCAATATTGTCTCCTGGTCCGACTTCTCCAAGGGAGAGAAAGATCCCATAGACTACGGCAAAGCCAGCTACATTTTCTGGTTTTGCCAAGCGAGGATAAAGGCCTGCCATGATGAAACCAACAACAGCTTGGCAAAGCACACCTCCAGCGAGAGCATATCTTAGTCCAACCCACTTCAACGAATTAGCAAGATGTTTCTTAGAGTACAATAGAACCGAGACAGAGAATAGAGCATTAAACATCCCCGAACAGTGAAAATGGGAGCTCGGTGTATGGAACAAAGAGATATGCTTCTTACATCCGACAAGATCGAACCGAACATAGCACCGGGAACATAGAAAAGGTTTATGACCGTGTTCCAGCCAAATGACTGAGAGAGAGGAGCATCGGCAGGCATTACGTTGGTGAGAATGGTCGAGGAAAAGATGCCAAAGCTGTAGGTACTGAAATCGTAAAGAAACCAGATCGCTGATACAGCGAGAAGTCTCTTCCAGTAATATCTGATAACCAGCCAATAGGGAATCTTCACGTGTTTCATACTTTCCCTGCGCTCTCATTAGCTTAACTATCTTTTTGGGGGGGTGGGGGGTAAGCAGGACGTACTTCTTGAATTCTTCGGGCTCTTGAAGCTTGATTCGCAGCCATAAGAGAAGAAGAGGAGGAACAACACCCAGACCCAGGGAGATTCTCCACGCCGCCCGCAAGTGCTGTTCCGAACAAATCACAACTAATAAATAGGGAACGAAAGCTCCAATCACAAAGCCCCAGTCAATCATCACGTTTGTGAACAGAATGAACCACCGATTTCGGGTGCCGCTCTTCAGTTCTCCAGAAGCCTCGCTGCATGCCACGGACCCAGCAGGATATTCTCCCCCTATGCCTATCCCGACTAGGAATCGATATGCCGTAAGAGCAGCGAACATCCCTTGGAGGCTACCGCCAGCCCCATAAGACCCAGCACCCAGCGCTGCAAAGACAATGAGAATGACGGTTGAGAGAAGCAGGCTGTTCGAGCGAGACCATTTGTCACTGGTGTACCCGAAGATCAGTTGACCTAAGACTGTGCCAGCGAAAGTAATGGCAGATATGTTCTTCTGGGAGCTCGATCCAGTGTATGCCGTTCCATATATTTTGCCCAGCATAGTGGAAACGGATCCAATGACCTAGGAAATGTTAGCACTGAAGCTGAATGGGCGTTAACGAAGGTCTCCTACGTTGTTGATATAACCATCTGAGAAGAGACCTGCACCACATGCCATGACGGGCCATAATCGTTCCCATCGAGACTTCTGGGTTGCGGCCAATGGGTCAGTTTGAGTTTCGGAGCCGGATTCATTGCTCGTGGGGGGAGCGTCTTTCTCGCCGAAGCCCAACATGATGAAGGTATTCGGTCAGAAAACTGGCATGCAAGTGAATGGAGTCCTGTGAGGTGGTCGGGAAGTGCGGATGGGCCTGGATAAAAAATCCGGGCAGTTAGACAATACTTATGCTGTCTGGGGTCGCCAAAAAAAAAATTCTTGGCCTGACGCTTATCGAAGAGTTAGTTGAACAGCGTAAACGTGCCACAAGTGCACGAGCGATGCAAGGTGTCCCACGAGGTCACCATATACTAGAAAACGTGCAGGTAGATGCATCTAATGTGGGTGCTAGTCGGGTTCTCCGATCCAATATACTTGCACGTCAACACCACCCCATTCTGCTCTAATATCATAGCTCTGTCGATCGGTGTTTCTGTGGATCCATTATTCCATTGCAAGCTGGTCGCCGCGCCATACTTTCTGCCGTACTATACTGTGGTCTTAGGACAAATAAGTACACCCTTGGGGGTTCTAGAGCACAGACTGAGCACAGACTGAGCAAGGCCTTTGAACCAATGACTGAGCTGATACTACCGATTTTGTATGTACAACTTACTAGAAGTATCAACCCTCAGGGGTGTACTTATTTATCCTAAGACCACAGTATTACCGAACGAGCATGGGGAGAGTCGATCAGTTCTGCACGTGGGCCTTCAAGTTCGGTTGTGTGGTTGTATAGTTACAATAGTACAATAAGATAGCAAAATCAAGCACGTGTTGACCCCAGCAGCATCATTGAGCGGACCAGCTCCAAATGTCGACATCCATTAGAGCTGTGTTGAGAGCCGCAAAGCATAGTACGTACCATTTGTGTGGCACGACCGATGACCACATCTTGCTGACGATGAAGGTCTTTCGGTAAGAAGGCACCAATGGAGGAGGTTCAAGCTTAGCTCCTGTCCCTGTCGGCGAGAGTGGGTCGTGGGGCGTCGCCTTCTAGTGGCTTATGGTGACGGTCACGGCAAGTTACTGTACTTGGAAGTTACGTAATCTGTTTCGGCAAAATACTGTAGTTCTTCCGAGAAGCGAGCTTCAGCCTCGCTTCAGCTGCCCTCCTGTCTCTATCTCGACCGCTGTAAGACAAAGTCACAGACAGAGCAACCAAGGCACGAAAGGAAAAACCTTAAGGCAACAACAGGCAGCCAGCTGTTGGTGAGTTCGTGCCGTCAACCCCTAACTTTCAATGCGCCTCTTCCGTGATGCTTAAGCCCATGAGCCACCTCAATTGGTTGGTTACGAGTATTTGGTGGCAGACCAAAATGACCTTCTGATAGTCTTCCCATCAAATTGAGATGACCAGACATTGCTTAGGCCTTAAGAGGCCGCTACATTCCTTCATTTCTCAATCGCTCTTCACATATCGGTTTCTCCCATATTTGCCTCGATCATATGTTAGGACCATAGCCACGGCTCCTCAATTTCCTCCCCGCAAATTTCCCACTTCCGGGTTTGTGACACTGGATGCAACTCAAAAGATCGAGGAAGAAGACCTTCCCTCTTATGTTCCAGAAGATTATTATTCCGTGTATATGGGTGAAGTGTTCGGGTCTAGATACAAGGTTGTTACAAAATTAGGATTCGGGGTGAATTCCACGGTCTGGCTGTGCAGAGATCTTAGGTAAGGATGTGAACTCCCTCTATTCAACTACTCAAGGTTATTTCTAATGTCTCAACAGGGACCACCGATATCTAACGCTCAAACTGCGTGTTCGAGCCAGAGAGCATCACCCTTTGGACATGCATGGTGATAATGAAATCAAAATCATCGAGTACTTAAAAAAGAATCCCATTGAACATCCAGGGGGGAAAAATATTCCGCAGCGTCCTTAATTCGTTTGAGATTGCCGGTCCCCATGGGAATCACAAATGCATACTCTATGAACCGCTTGGGATGAGTTACACCGACTTTCTGAGACTACTTCCTGAGTCTAGGTTTCCAAAGGAGCTTGTCCAACAGAGCATTCAACTCCTCCTTGTATCTCTAGATTATCTACACCGATGCAATGTCGTTCATACTGGTGATGTCTCAATCATGTAAAACTGGCCTTGGTGATCAGAAGCTAATTCGCTGTCAGATATTTCACCAAGTAACGTGCTCCTAGGAATTGAGGATCACTCAATCCTTTCCCAGATAGAACAAGACGAGCTTGAATGGCCTCTCGCCCGAAAGGTGCTTAACGATCGCACTATCTACTTCTCGCGACCGATGCCTGTCAATAAAGGCCTACCAGTCCTCTGTGATCTTGGCGAGGCTAGAGTTGGTACACATATGCACAGAGGCGACATTATGCCTGGAATTTATCGCGCCCCGGAGGTGATTTTGGGAATGGATTGGGATTCTAAAGTGGAAATTTGGGCAGTGGGTGTCATGGTGAGTACAAATTAATGACGAAAGGTTGATTCTACTGGTCTATTCTTGCTTGACCCGTCTGGTGGGAGTGTTTAGGGATACCTACAAAAGTTTGGTCACATCTTTTGGCTGATGTAACGAAGATGTTCCGAGGTCAAATATCAGATGCCCTTCATAACTAGGTTGTGAACAAACCAAGACCGAGCTAACTTTTATCTCCTAGATGTGGGATCTTCTTGAAGGCAACCATTTATTCTTCGCAGAGAAGAATGGAATGCTAAATGATGAACAACACGTTGCGGAAATGGTTTCATTTTTGGGGCCTCCACCTCCAGAATACTTGAAACGGAGTGAAAAGTGTTATCAATACTGGGACAGTCAAGGTACCACGCCAAAATCCTTATTCCAACTCGATAAAGATAATATTGTTCTGTCCAGGTTATTATACAATAACAATTTGCTGATGTCACGATAGGAAACTGGAAAGGCTCCATTCCAATACCTAATCAATCCTTCGAAATTCATGAGCAGTGGCTTAACGAGGAGGAACAGGCTCTTTTCGTTTAGTTCTTGCGCAGGATGCTATGTTGGTTGCAAGAGGAGAGGCCCATTGCGGAGGACGCGGTTTGGGACGAGTTTTTGTTTTCGGGGCTCGAAATAACGCCCGAGATGTTGGAGTAGAAAAGTTGTTCCTAATTATACCAAGATCCTCTTAACCGAGTGCATTCGTTTTGTCGAGCTTCCACGAGTAGTGCTAGAAGCGTTGAAAGGCTGAAAGCACGAGCTCATTTTGCAACGTGGGACCAAATCGTACACGGGAACACCAAAATTTTAACTGGAACTTCCTAAATCTTATATGCATGGATATTTTCTTCGCACTAATATAGCTCACTCACGTATCCAGCTTGTAAGACTCTGTTATACTGACAGTACTACATCTTTAATTCACCCGCTCTAGAGCTCGCATGTAAGCGAGATACCCCCAAAAAAGGACCAGTTCTTTCCTACCACCGCTCTACACAATACTAGTCCTTAATTTGTGCAAGGAAGCAAAAGAAATCCGTGAGGACCCAGAAACTCAGCTCGCGCTTGGTTTCCTGTGGCAGAACATCATCTCCGCATCAAAGCCGTTACCCTAACTACTTCATACTCAACCTTTCTCGGGAGTACTTCGTTAGAGCCGGGCACATACACCTCGCTATTGCTCATTGGTGTATGTCCAGAAGCGTTAGTTCGCCTACTTCTCTTTCGAGTGTTGGTTTAACTTAGCTTACGACTGGAGATGTTCTGAGCAAAATTTCGCCTATTCTAATATATATAGCCGCCCCCCAGTTTTTTCGCTTATTGCGAGAGATAACATATCAAACAAACACCAATACTTCAGTGGATTGAGAGGTATGTAAAAGGCCTTTCCTAAGCATTAAATTTTTTTAGTATTCATCTCAATCTATCATCTCTAATCCTTCCCTTCTGCCAGAAGCAAACAGGAAATCCTACGAGCTGGAATATTTGGTAGCATTACATATAAGGAGCAAGACAAGATACGAGGGGCCACTTCCCGTCTATTCAGCAATCTCTTTTTCTGCTTCTTCACTTTTGGCACCCTTGCTAGCCAATACATCCCTACTGCTGCGAAGATATCAAACGCACTTGGCACACTCAATTGGGCTTCTCAAATGGAGGCGAGAACCAGCACGAATAAGAGCAAACCTCCCAGGCGTAGCACCAACACGCAAATGGCTAAACCGGGGGATCTGACCTTTACCTGGAAATATATGCTGTACAATCTTGAAAGAGTACTGTACAAATTGTGACTCCACCCCAAACATTTAGATGGACGATAAAAAACTAAATGAAGCCCGTCTGCTTTGACTGTTAGCTTGAGAAATGAAGGATTGATGTGAGTGCACTATTGAAAAAAAATTTAAAGATGTCGGATATCAAGATGATCATCTTCTTTTTCATCCAAATTTACCAGTACAATGACTGCCCGCCCGTTTGATACTCCTTCGTATTATACAACCAATTTTTCTAGTATCATGGCATCAAGCTTCTGGATTTCCCCTGCCAGAACGGCGACGGCCTGAAACTAAAGCCACCTTCTCCTCCTCCTTGACCTTGGCAGACTTTGTCGAGGGCTTTTTGGCAGGTGTTTTGGGCTCTTTAGCGGGCTTCGTAGGCACCTTGCTGACAAGTGCTTTGGATTGCTTAACGGCTTTGCGTTTCTTGGCCGTCTCCATCTCTTGGTCTTCCTCATCCGATTCCTCCGACTTAGGAGTAACTTTTCTCTTCTTGGTTCCGATGCTCTTGGCACCCTTCTTCGCTTCAGAATCTTCCATTCCATCCTCTAACTCTTTCACATCACCGGCCACAGCCCCAGTCTTTTTCTGTACACTGGGAATCACACAGCTTGTTCTACCTCCTACGGTTAGATACGTGATCTTGGCTCCATTCGGTAAAGTGGTCAAAGAATCTTTCTTTCCCTTTCCCCAACGGTGCTTGAATAGCCAATCTTCGGGGAACTTGCTCGAATCAGCTAGTAAATCAACTGCAGTCTGGCAAATATACAGGATAGACTTGTGAAGTTGCTTGAGCTGGGCGGACGAGAATGTGTCGCTATATTGTTCCGGGTGTAATTTGGCGTTGTACAGAATCTCATCACTGATGTTTTGTTAATAAACATACGGAAACCATGCGTGGTAGATCACTCACCCCACCCAGTTACCGATCCCACTGATATTCGCCTGATCTAACAACAGGGCCTTTACGGGCACATGCTTACTCTTCATCTTCTTTTCTAGCCACTCTTCGGTCAAGATATCAGTATCGATGGTCGGGTCTGGTCCATTTTCTTTGAGTGGGGTAGTCTTGCGGATATCCGCAGCTGCACAGTCGACCAGTCGAACACGTCCAAACCTTCTCGAATCCGTGAATGCTACTTCGACCTTCGGTTTACTATCAGTCTCCAAAGTAAACTTCCAGTATTTCGGTGGCCATTCTTCTTCCTCTTCTGATTCCTTTGGCCGATAATGGGCTAAGGGCTCACCCTTAACATGGATCCAGCCTTGAAAAATTAGCACGTGCTCTGTATTACGTATCTTAAATATTACCTGTCATCCCCAGATGCATAACCGGATGTGGGGGTGAAGACATAATGAGCCTATCAAACAAAATTAGGGCAAGATTGAATGGCAGGGAGAGACATGTTTCTTACCAGAAATATTTCCCCTGACGTCCTGCATCCAAGACTTTCTTGCCCGCCATAGCTTTCTGAAACTCTGCTCCACTCGTACCGACTTTCCCAAATACGTTCGAGTCATCCTGGGCTTTTACAGCTGCGAGAGTCTTGCCAACGAGACTCTTCTTCAGGTAATGGACAACCCGAGCAACTGGGTGACTCAGATCAGCGATAGCTTTAGAGATCTAATGGAAAGATACTAACCTTCTGCGATTTCGGGCATCTTGAGGTTAGAGGAGCTTCAGCTAGCTTCTTTGTCAGATGTTCAGTCGGGCTTAAGAAATCGGACGTATCCTTTATGATCTTGTCGTTCGAAGATGAAATGAAGTCACGAGTCACGAGACCGCGATTTGGGTGCCTGAGGAGGCACAAAAGCGGCGCTCATTTTCAACATCCCCAGTTAAACGCTGAATAATTATTCGGGATGAGACTTTCTTATGTAAGATCGTCCAAGACGTCCCAAAATAATTCATTTAAGTGTAGAATACTTAAAGAATAAATCTAGGGAGAAAGTATGCGCATTGTACAAGTTGGCTGGGACCCTTGAAATTTAGTGCCGCTTATTTCTTCCAAATCGAGATCCTCAAGCTCCATTATCTCGGGAATCTCCCCAACCAACCTCGGTCCGTTCACATGAGAAGTGCCGGACCGTCACAAGCAATCACTTTCTTCAACAAAACCCCTAAGAATAACTTTCCTTTCCTCCAAATCCATTTCTTTCCCATCACCCCAAGACACCCTTCACAATGGTCGCAGATTCGCTGGTTTACCACCCCACGGTGGCTCACTATCTCAAGTATGTCTCCACAACCGTCGGACGAGATAAACTCCTACGAACCCTCCAATATTTCTCACGATTCTACGCATGGTACCTCTACCGCACAAACGGAACACCAGGGCAAATCGCTCCCTTTGATGCTATCAAGAAGCAATTCGGACTTGCGCGGAAGTTAATGCGCGTGGGCAAGAACATTGAGCACTTTAAGGCCGCGGCAGTTGCAGCAGATTCCAAGACTCTGGACCCGGTGGCCAAATACTGTGCTGTTGGCAGACAATTGGGTTATGCTGGATACCTCACTTTCGATGCTGTTACATATTTGGATGCTGCCGGCATCAGGAAAAGCCCCGCGACCCAGAGGCTGGCGAGAGAGGCCTACAGATGTTGGATGATCGGTCTTTTGTTCAGCACTGTCTCCGGAGCTTATTCTCTTTACAATTTAAGACAACAAGCAGCGAAGCTTAACAAGGAAGACGGAGAAGGTGTTGTTGCTAGCAAGAGGATTGAGAAGTATGACGGCCCTACATGCCCCACATACCCAAACGATTTGCTAATAGAGATCTTCCAGGGAGCGTGCTGCTATAAACCTTCAACTCATATCCGATCTTTGCGATCTCACAGTTCCCACATCCGCGATTGGTATCACGAATTTCGACGACGGATTTGTTGGTCTGGCAGGCACAGTAAGCAGTTTGATCGGAGTTTATTCGCAGTGGAAGAAGACCGCATGATGAGTCGACCCCCAAGATAATTGAATGGGCAGAGTGGGAAATTCGGTGCAGACTGTATATATGTAAGGACGGATCTGAATATTAGCATGTGTTTTCCAGAAGCGATATGACTGAGAAGACTTTTGCTTTCAAAAGTGGGGTTTATGGGTTAATACCTGTTCTTCGAGGCTTATTTAACTGCGAGAGAAATTTCGGCAATTATTTCCTACCTAGTTCCACTATTTTCGGCGTTCGCTTGCGTTCTGGGGATTGTTTTATCACGAGATTCCAAGTTGGGATGGCGAGAGCTGTGATAAAAGCATTCCGCGGGTCTAGTGACGACGAAGCAAATCACTTCTGCATAGCTTCCCATTTCTTCTTTAGCAGAAAAAAATGACATTCCTTCGTTTTGGAACAGAACGAAGACCCTTTATTTACGTCGGAGGCCGATTCGAGCTCGTACCTCTGGGCCATATAAAGTCAAAGTAGCAAAAAGGTTCGTGGCCGGAACTCAGCTCCGGCCCTTACATCCTTACTACAAGTCCCGCCGCGCATTAGTTAGTTCATCACTTCTTTACGGTGCTGAATAACTGACACGTCGTGTCGCTTGTTAGCGATGGCAAAATTGTTTATTTTGATAACTCTCAAGCAGGATCTTGTGGTTTTGGAGATGCTTTAGGCGGTGAGCTCAGAGACATAGCAGCAAGCCCACGAAAAAGGGTGAAAGGAGCACGTTATGAGCTCGATCCCAGCAGACATTCCAAGATTATATCACTTCAATACGGTTCGAATAGGTCTCTGCTATAATAAGTTTCCCCTCTATTGAAACCTCTTCCCCCACTACCCCGCTTCCAATACTCTTCGGCATCGACTCATGACAGCCAACATGGTGACAGGCCGAATCCTCGACGGCAATCTCGCCCGCCAGGACCCCCTCCTCCGTATTCTCCTTACCCAGGGGTCACGGCTCTTCTTTCTCACCGAATCTACACGTCTCAAAGTCACATCACACATGTTGTCTCCTCATTCCCTCAATGCTTGCCTACAGCCTAGTAAACCACTCGCGCTGCAGTCGTCTCATCCTGTTTTACCCAGTGGGGCTCTGAAGAACGGGAGCGCTTATGGTGTTGCGTTCTTTCGCCGGTCACGGATTCGGAAAGAAGTGCAGCAGTCACCACTAAGGCAGCGAGTATTGGGTAAGATGCTGGTTTGGGTTGGGTTGGTTGGGTTGCGGCGGTGGCCGTTATGAGACGTTTGTTGGATACTACTAGGGCTAGGGTCGGGCCGTATGGGAACAAGGTTTCTTGGGATGTGCATTGAGGGATGTTGGTTGTTTTCAATTCTGTATTGTTGGTTGTGTTAAAGAGGGGTACATGACTGGGAGGGGGACAAGATAGTTATACTTAGACATGAGGGAACACGTGGAAGTAGTGGGGGCGAGAAGGCAAATGCCGGAGATACTGAGGCATTGGATGAGATGCCCTGATCAAAGAAAAGACGAGAGAAATACGAAGTCCCATTGAGTGGTTCTTCGGGAGTTTGAGGGACTAGTGCTGACTTATGGCATTTACATCATATGGACTTTGACTCCTTATGTACAAGTTTTTAATTCAATTTAAAACATAGAATTTTGCAGCCCGAAGCCGAGTCACTCACCATCAGTACCGAGAAGAGACTATCCTAAGAGACACGCCATAGAGCCCACTGAACGGCCTGAATCAAGTTGACGACAGTGTACACATTGCAAGTGACCACTAAAACCCTCAAGCATCCCTTCTCTTAGCATCAAAACACAACAAACCAAAAAGCGCACTAACACCCGTAAAAATAATCAAAACTCCGTACTTTGTCTGATATCCAAATTTCGCTTCCCCTCCGTGACCATTACCATTAAAATCATCTCTCCTCAAAAGTACCTCACTAATCGGCCCACTCAACACAGCACCGATTCCTCTCCCCGCAGCAAACAAGCCCATCAAGGCCCCCATCTTCGCATGCCTGCTCGCCCTCTGGACTTCCTTCATCATCCCGGACCAGATTGCAGAGAAACCGCCTGCAAAGAAGCTATAAGTCGCTGCGAAGACGACGAGGAATGGGAGCGTGGTTGCGAGGCCCCAGAAGAGGAAGACCGACAGAGTAGCACCGAGTGTGGAGATTGTGATCACTATTGTGACATGTAGTCGATCGCAGAGAAATCCCAGTACTATTGAGCCCAGACCGGAGAAGATGTTTAGCGTTGCGAGGAGGACACTGCTCGCGATTGTAGGAAGCCGAAGGTATTTTGCATAGGATGGCAAGTAGATTGCAGGGAGGAAGAACCCAAGACCTTCGAGGATGTTGCAGAGTTGGAGGAATACATGAGTTCGTGTTGTGAGGAAGGCATAGGAGACTGGCTGGTGGGGAAGAGGCGGTGATGAGACCGGAAGTCGCGGCTTGACAAGGTAGATTAATGGTGCGCAGAGGATCAGCATAGCTATGGCCCACATTCGGAGAGTTGTTGCGAAGCCATAAGCATTGAAGAGAGAGGTTAAGATGAAGGGAAAGATAACTCCAGCCTAGATTGCTTGTTAGACTTAGATATCAAGGCGGGAAAAGAGCTCACTCCTACCGTTCCAACACCTGCCCACATTATTCCAAAAGCGAGGCCTTTTCTCAGTATGAACCACTCGTCGAGATAGAACATCGTCGGAGCATAGAGAAAACTACCACCGATTGCGTACAAGCAACCTTGTGTGAGAATGAGATGCCAGACCTGTGTAGAGAAGCTTGCTGCCACAAGAGCGGTGAGAATAACGACGAGACCGAAAACGGATGATGAACGTCGGATGGAGGGCCATTGTTCGAGAATATACAGGGTGAGTGGTGCAACGAGATACATGCCACCACAAGCGAAGGTTCCAATCATTGCAATGCCATTTGGGTGTTTTGAGAAAGGGAGTTTGCTTAAGTAATAAGTTTCGAAAACCCCATAAGAAAAGGGGAAACCTACCACAAAGTTAGCAATTTGGTCCTCCAATTTCTATAGGGAAAAAAGTACCCCACACCAAAGCTTCAAATACAAAGCAACCGACAAGAAACAACCAGGCGTCCCTCCCTCCGTCTGTTCTTGGCAATTTCGTAGCACTTCCGCCAACGATAGCGTCATCCTGCGAAGCTTGAGAGGTGCCATCCTGTTGCAATGCCATCTCGATGTTATTTTCTCGCGAGATTCCAAGGGGCTTTAGACAGTCCATGGACCGCTGGCTAGATGAACTAGAATCCATGATAATGTCTCGAATGCAGAATTTTGCGGTAGAGATTTGTGTTAGAGCATGATTCTTCGGAGAAAAATCTGCAGATTTGTGGAACCTTGCGGTTAAACTCTGTTCAAAGTGAATATAGAAGGACGCAACAATAAATACCTTTCACCTTTGGGACATCACGGTAGGGGGTAAGAAGGGGGATATGAAGTACTTCGATACCCGTGTCCTCTGGTCGACATGCTTGCTTCAAGAGCGTATCTGACATCCTTCAATCTCATCGCCGATCACTGCAGTAACTTGGAGGCTGTTTTCTCTATACGAGTTCACAATGTTCGTGGGCATGCAATGCGTAGTTCTCGCCAATTATCTGCTGCTGTCCATACTGTATGACATTCAACCCAGCAATGTTAACACCAACTTGGCAAGCTGAAGCAGAAGACCGACCTACTCGGGCCGCCTCTTTGATCTCGGTATGGCACGACTCTGTCATGCCCGGTTCACGGCCTAGAGATCTAGATGGTCTGGCTGCATGTACGTGCTGCAAGCTGGCCGAGGAAGAAACCAACGAATCGCTTAAATTTATCACCAACGGCACTCATATTTCCAACCAAATGTTTCACCAATGCAACTCAAACAGGAAAAACGTGAAATTTGGATGGTTGAGCATGATCCCATGACCTCATCAATACAGAAACGATTCTTCTGGCTGTGACGGAGGTATTCCTCTGTGTTAAGATAATTATTTAGATAGGGATGATGTGCTAATTACTGCAAGGGGTAGATATCGCTCTCGAAGTTGAAAACACTCCTCAACCTTGGGGGGGCAGGTGCTTCGAGACCCAACGGGCTTGCCTTGCCCCACGTTCTCTTGGGCAAAAATAGCTTATCTGCAAAGCATCGGGAAAATGCCCGCTTGATGCACAGCATGTTCTAGATGATCGAGGGTTCGCAGTAAACTAACACTGTAACGATCTAGGACAACGAGGAAAAAGGAAAGGCAAGCAGAAATGGAGGAAGGGAGAGAAAAAAACAGGGTTCTCCGCTTTACTTCCGGGCTCCACCACATGGTTGGCACGCTTACTTTTGCTTGTATGGAGAACCGACAGAGAATCTTTGGAATGAAGGTGTTTGAATTGGTATGAACACTAACCAGAAGTCTGAGTGGAAGTAGTCCAAATCCATGGGAGGCTCCAAGGGTGTTGATCATACCGTTGCTCGTGCCGCTGCTCGCAGACAGCACTCTGGCACCCGATGTCGCTCAAGTTCCGCTCATTTGTCAATGACCGAGACCAACATCTCATGCCTACTTCGTACCAAGTTTTCTTCAAAGCCTCTTACTATGGTACTCGGGGAAATAGTTCCAAGACATTTTCTGGAATTGTCTGCTCTAACAGGGGGAACCAGCCAATAGAACTCTTGGATTTCGCTCATATACTACCTCTTAAGGTAGAGTAGAACTTTCATGTCTTGGAACTATTTGGCCTTGTTACGAAGTAAGGTATGAAGGCGTCAGGACAGATCACGTGAAGGGACAGGGCTTCATACCACATGCGGTTGGCGGCGGGCCGTAAAAACAAAACCCTCGGCACAGCATGCCGGAGAAACCAATCCCCGTCTCAAACAGCAGGAGTGTGGTGGGGAGAGATACCACGAAAACAGACCGGACGGCAGGAAGCACTTGGAGATGGATGAGGGATAGGTAGTGAGGCAGGAGCAGGGGAAGGCACAGGGAGAGCTAAACAGAAATCTGGCTGCCCTTGAGCAAAAAGGACCGACGCGAAATGCCGATCAATCGCGTGGACCCGATCCGAACCGAGGTCGACGGGAGGGAATGGAGGATTGAGCACGTGCCATGGCGGTAGAAATATAACTAGGTAAGGAAAGTAACGTCTGTCCCTGTGTAGCGAGACGCACCCTGTCACGAGACACATCTATAGTTTTGGGATTATAATTTTTTTCCTGGCAAGCCTATGAAGTTGTTATTGATATACCACTTTCTCTAACTATTTCTCTTTAAGTAGACCGCTTCGCAATAAAGAAAAGACTGTAGTTGATTATGCTATTGATCATGTCAATCACGCCACCAATTACCGCTTCGGCTGTTCCCCCCTGTTTAATCGCGACTATTAAACTGTTTTTAAAATTCGGAGCTTAAAAGGAGAGGTTCCGTAACAAAATAATTTGGCTCCAAATTTTAAAGACACTCAGATAGGAAAAGAATGCAGTCCGGGAGTTACGCCGGTGCGATAAGCGGGTCCATATGTTTCGGTGCTTAGTAATGCACACTAGCCTAGATACAATTTACTATGTTCACGCCCGGGTTCGCTATATTTTATAGTCACGATTCTCAAGCTCAGTCACGCGTGTGGTAAGAGCAGGTTTCACGAACATTCTATCGGCAGGTGGCAGCACGCCGGCGCCTGGTCACTAGAGCGCCATCACTCGTCTCCTTCTACATCACCATCGCGACGGCGGGATAATATGGACAGAGCCAGTCAAGTCCTAAGTAGCCATCATTGTGCTCGCGGATAACGCTCGATAGAAGAGAAGGCCCAGGAGCCAATAATACCTCGCCTTTATGACAGCTCTAAGGGTGCTAGGCATGCAATTTTCTCTAAAGATCTGGTCGCTCGAATTCTAATGCTCGGCTAGGCCACCAGGGCCACATGTGCAGCCTCGTCCCAACTCGAACCTCAGCCGCACGAATAAAGATCTCTATTGCACGCTCTCTTCGTCTGCTTCATCGCAATAACGATGGCAGAAGTTCTTGGAATTACCGCAAGCGTTATCGCAGTTATCGATTTATCTGCAAAGGTTGCCTCACGGTGCTCTGAGTACTACGCCAATGTCAAGAATGCTCGAGACGATATCGAACGCCTTCAAAGGGAGGCCCAAGGATTAAAAGCAACACTTGAGAGGGTCCATTCACTGTGCGACGGTCCAAATAGTGTGAGACTCCAGGATTCCCAGAGCTTGCGTAAGGGAGTCGAGGACTGCCAGAAGCAGCTCGCCCAGCTAGAGGCAAAGCTCGAGCCTCGAACAACAAATAAATTGATGAGACGTTATGGGATACGCGCCTTAAGATGGCCTCTCAAGAGCAACGAGGTGGATGGAATTATGAAGAAACTCGGAAAGTGCAAGGATAACATATCTTTCAGTCTCCAAGTCGACCAAGAGTATGTGATTTCGTTCATATTTCAAATAGCAGAAGCTAACAATGGTGCCTATAGGGTACAAATTCTTAACATCCATCAAAAAATTGTACTCGATA
The DNA here is from genome assembly GCA_002865625.1 of Hyaloscypha hepaticicola. Taxonomy (NCBI): domain Eukaryota; kingdom Fungi; phylum Ascomycota; class Leotiomycetes; order Helotiales; family Hyaloscyphaceae; genus Hyaloscypha; species Hyaloscypha hepaticicola. The sequence goes on along the minus strand of KZ613492.1, from coordinate 139,616 downwards.
AATTGCGGTCTGCCGACAATGCCGCGTTCGACTCCCACGACGAAGAACACAATGCCAGATGCTACCAAGGCACTCGAGCGGAACTCCTCCGGCAGATATATAGCTGGGCTAGCGATCGAGGCAGCGAACGTATATTCTGGCTAAATGGTATGGCGGGCACTGGCAAATCTACAATCTCCCGCACCGTGGCCCAAAACTTCGCCGACAAGGGAGAGCTCGGCGCCAGCTTCTTCTTCAAGAGGGGTGAAGGCGACCGTGGCCACGCAGGAATGCTTTTTGCAACGATTGCTACTCAGCTCGTCCAAAAACTACCTTCCTTAGCGCCGCACGTCCAGAATACGATCGAAACCGACCCGGGAATCTCTGGGAAGGCTTTGAAGCAACAATTCGACGCACTTGTCTTGCAACCGTTAGGGAAGATACGAACCGATCGTCAGAAGTCTTCAAGCATAGTGGTTGTGGTTGATGCCCTTGACGAGTGTGACCGAGAAGAGGACGTTAGAACTATAATTCGCCTGTTCTCACAAGTGAAGCACATAACATCGGCACAACTCAAGTTCTTTTTGACTAGCAGGCCAGAGCTTCCGATTCGCCTCGGCTTTGAGGATATAAGAGGTAAATATGAAAGATTGGTTCTCCATCAAATTCCTGAGCCTATTGTCAAGGAGGACATCTCTTCATTCCTAGAACACGAGTTGGCAATAATCCGAGAAGATTATAACAAATCAGTTACCCAAAACCGGCAATTACCCGCGGACTGGCCAGGCCACACAACCGTTCAAAGCTTAGTTGGAATGGCTATCCCGTTGTTCATTTTTGCTACAACCGTCTGCCGGTTCATCAATGACCGAAAATGCGGGCAACCGAAGGATCAGCTTGCTAAGGTCCTAAAATATGAGAGTAGAAGCCAAGCGTCTAAACTTGACGCAACATATCTCCCAGTCCTGGACCAGCTACTCGTCGGAGTTACTATTTCAGAGAGAAGAGGTCTGGTAGAAGACTTCCAGCAAGTCGTTGGGTCGATCGTCATTCTCGCGAGCCCTCTTTCCGCTACTTTTCTCGATCGACTCCTTGGAGTCCCTGAAGGTACAGTCGATAGCAGAATAGATCTCCTCCACTCAGTTCTAAGCATCCCCTCTCGTCCTGATCACCCTATACGACTACTCCATTTGTCGTTCCGGGACTTTCTCGTTGATACTGAGAAGCGCGAGACGAACCCCTTCTGGGTTGACGAGAAAGATGCCCATAACAAGTTAGCGACCCGATGCCTTAATCACCTATCTACGAGCAAAAATCTCAAGAAAGATATTTGTAATCTTCGGATACCAGAAAGGCCACGAGCAGATGTCGATAAACAAACGATAGATTCTCACCTACCATTTGACATTCAATATGCTTGCCAGTATTGGGTGTATCACTTGAAGGAAAGCGGAAGTATTATATACGATGACGACCAAGTTCACAATTTTCTTAAGTGTCACTTTCTCCATTGGCTTGAATCATTAAGCTTTATTGGAAGGTTACGAGAAAGCATTGGGATGGTAGACAGTTTAATGGCTATTATAGACGTATGTCACTCACTAATCTCAACTGCAAGTATTTACTAAATTTAATTTTTAAGCCGATAAAAAGTAGCCAGATATCTAGGTTCCTTTACGATGCAAAGCGCTTTATCTTTAGCTACTACTCTATAGCTGACTCGTCGCCCCTCCAGCTCTACTCCTCTGCACTTACCTTCGCTCCAAAGAAAAGCATCATTCGAAATACATTCCAGAATTATATCCCTGATTGGATCTTACAGAAGCCAAATACAGATCTAGAATGGAATGCCGTTTTGCAGACGCTCGAGGGGCACAGCGGCACGGTCAACTCCGTCGCCTTCTCGCCCGACTCGAAGCTGCTGGCGTCAGCGTCGAGCGACGAGACGGTCAAGGTCTGGGACGCGGCTACGGGCACGCTGCAGCAGACGCTCGAGGGGCACAGCGGCGGGGTCAGGTCCGTCGCCTTCTCGC
>KZ613492.1:29084-137499 GCA_002865625.1 Hyaloscypha hepaticicola | reverse complement strand
TCCGTCGCCTTCTCGCCCGACTCGAAGCTGCTGGCGTCAGCGTCGAGCGACAAGACGGTCAAGGTCTGGGACGCGGCTACGGGCACGTTACAGCAGACACTCGCAGTCGATAGCTATATTTCGACTTTATCGTTTGATATTACAAACTCGATCTTAATTACAGACATTGGCCGTTTTAAGTTAAGTGGAACCACTAATCTTCCTTTGCCTATATCTTCTGGAGAAATAAGTAGTAAAAGTCACCGTAAAGGGTTGGGTGTCAGTGGGTCTTGGGTTCTATGGAATAGCCAGAACCTGCTTTGGTTACCACCTGACTTCCGGACTTCAACCTTTGTTATCTCGCATACCGGCTCGGCACTTGCTATTGGATGTCAATCTGGAAAGGTTTTCATTATCAGAATAAATATTCTACATGTTAATATACTTGAATGAAGTTAACTTGTTTTGAGAGACAGTTATTATATAAATGAATATCATCTTCTCCTTAATATTTATTTTATAACTGAGCCAGAAGAGAGGTGTGGGGAGAGCTACACTTATATATTATCGTGGATTATACTCGATTCTATTCCTTTCTAGAATTTTCTTGGTCAGGCAGGTCATATTATACTGCTCATACGGTCAACTTTTTGCTCTAATCGGAGGATGTCGGGCAACGGGAATTTTCCGGCGAGGTACGCGCAGCCACAGATTGTATTACAATTTTACCGAGATTACTATAACCACACCGCCACTGACCAGGATCCTTACTCGCTTGATTGAAAGAGGTATCAACCCGTGTGGCGACGTCATATGATATAGCGCGCCCCGGCCGCCACAAGACTAAGAATAACGTTTTTGTATTATAATAAAACCTGGATATCTATATCTAATCGTTTTATAAGTTTAAAAGGTAGAAAAAGCTTAATAGTGGTGTTGCGAGTCGAGCAGTCTATTATAGTATTAAAGGTGGGCCCTCTGTAAATTCAAGGGGGCGGCGATAACGCGGTAATACTTTTCGGAATTAATAGGTCAAGAGTGTTCGGGAGAGGTATATAACTGAAATAAAAATAAATAGAAATTTTAATACGTTCACAGATTTTTATTCGCTTGAACTCGAAGTACCTACATTTTGTCTCGTTACAGGGTGCGTCTCGGCTCGCAGGGATAGACATTAGACTTGCTTTCAGGTCAACAAGTGAAGTGTAGAAAGAGGTACTGTACATGGGACGAAAACAAAGACACAATCCACTCCCCCTAAACAAAGAGCTTTTCATCCCTTCTACAAGGAAAGAACCTACTGCCCACCAACCTCACAAACCGGTCGTCATCTCTACTACGCTAATACCGGTAGCTTATCGCGAATGCGGGGTAATTATACCTTCCCTTGGGACGAAACAGCAACGAGCGAAAGGGTAGTTGCTTTGAAACGGAGGTTCGGCTGTACAGAGCATTGAGAGCTTTCAAAGAGTATCATACAAGTATCAAAAAATTAGCAGGAACGTGATTGTACATTACGTTGGTGGTTATGAGAATTGACCACTGCAAGCTGCGACAATGACTAGGATGATTATCCTGCTTGGCTCTGGTCCAGTGTAAGCCAGCTGCACGAGACCCAAAACAGGCCTGGCTGGTTAAGAAGTCGCAATCAGTATCACGCCTCTCTCTCGCTCCTCGGTGGGCTGAGGCCTTTTTCGGAGAAGAGGGAGGCCCATCGGGATCTCCTCATCAGCGGCTGTCTGTACCTAATACTCCGACCGTGCTTGTCCTTCTGTGTGACGGGTTGGACCTGTGATTGGACTTCTCTCCCAAAGTATCTCGACTTGGCTCCCGGCGTCCACTCAGCTTGATGGCAATCCAAGTGCCCAAGCCTTGTCTCGTGCCTGGCAACCCCGCATCCTTCAGTCCCGTCTCTCCAACGGAAGGGTCCTGTCCAATGGCCCTCGGGAACAGCTGCTCACAACCACCACCAACACACAAATAGCCCCAGGCACATTATTTAATTCTAAACCGACCTCGCACGTTTTAATTCCCTCATCAACATCGAAATCAACAACAACAACACCAGAGCGCAGCGCTTCACGTCGACCACGTCGTCTATGCCTCCACTTTCTCACTAGACCAAGGCTGCCCATCCCGCTGATATCCCCCACTTCGGCCGCGTACACGCAGACTCGCCTCAAGCCCAATCACACACATACACTCACTCGACGGGAGAGTTCGGTAGGAAAAGACCGGCGAGTGCCAGTGCGACAACCGCAAGTGAGTCCTTCGGCCATTTCTCAATCGTGTCTTGCTTCAATTACCAAGGCTATCTCTCTTTCTTTCCGTCCGAGTTCGCCGTTTCAATGCTTTCATAGGCCACCCGCGTCCCAATGTTCAGTGGGGAAGGCCAATCAGCCTGGTGTTGCGCCCCACCCTCTACCCAAGGCTGCATATCAGTTTCAACGCTCAGCACAACATATATCTCATCTGCTCAACATGTCTTCCGCGTCTGAATTTCTCACCAAAGCTCGGCTGGCTAACAGCTTTTCTCCCGGCGATAGCCATCAAACTGCTCGACTTAACTATAATTTACCACCCCCCCTCCCCTCCTTCCTCCAAAATGTCCACCACCAATTCAATCAAGCAAGCTGCTGAAGCTGCACGCAACAAAACCTCCGAAGCGATGAATGCCACAAAGCAGATTGCGGACACCGCGAAAGCGGATCCCATAGCTGCTAAGAACGATTTCCTCCACACACCATTTATGAGAGCTGCTCTCCCTTTCATAAATGGCGGGACAGCGGGCATGGTTGCAACAACGGTGATCCAGCCAATCGACATGATCAAAGTGCGTCTCCAGCTCGCCGGTGAGGGTGCCAGGACGGGCCCAAAGCCAACACCCATATCTGTGACGAGGGAAATCCTTGCCCAGGGCAAAGTAATGGACCTCTACACCGGACTCTCAGCAGGTCTTCTCCGGCAAGCGGTCTACACAACTGCTCGACTCGGGTTCTTCGACACGTTTATGAAATCGCTCACCGTCCGGGCAAAGGAGAAGGGCAACCAAATTGGCTTCAAAGAGCGCGCAGCAGCTGGTCTATCTGCTGGTGGTCTCGCGGCTATGATCGGTAACCCTGCAGACTTAGCGTTGATCCGGATGCAATCAGACGGCTTAAAGCCCGCGGCGCAAAGGAAGAACTACAAATCCGTTATCGATGCTTTAAGTAGCATTGCGAAATCAGAGGGAGTTGGCGCTCTCTGGGCAGGTGCTGCCCCCACGGTTGTGCGAGCGATGGCCCTGAACTTCGGTCAGTTGGCGTTCTTCTCGGAAGCCAAACAACGTCTGAAGGATACTTCAATGTCGGCGAGATCGCAGACTCTGACTGCGAGTGCTGTGGCTGGATTCTTTGCGAGTTTCTTTAGCTTGCCGTTTGACTTTGTGAAGACAAGGTTGCAGAAGCAGCAGCGGGCTCCGGATGGATCGTTGCCGTACAAGGGAATGATGGACTGTTTTAAGAAGGTAGCAAGAGATGAAGGGTTGTTGAGGTTTTACAGGGGATTCAGTACATACTATGTGAGAATTGCACCGCATGCGTAAGTCCCCTTCTTGAAATAGCAAAAGGTGTTGCTAATGAACAAAAACAGGATGGTAACATTAATTGTGGCCGACTACCTCGGCTTCATTACAAAGTGACCAAGCCTTCTTGGAAATTGGAGGAAAAATTGGTTCTGGTCGCATCTTTTATCCATAAACTTGGACGCAAGTTTGATTGGAGTTGGTGGTCTTGTTTGGGCACTTGGACTATCATTGGGTGCTTCTTCCCTTTACGAACGTATATACAACTCGATAGCATTTTCAGAACATACCTCATTACATCTTCACTAGTGGTCTCACTTGATGACTTTGATGGAATTGTGTGTGAAATTGGACAAAGTCGAACTCCTTTCTATCCCGTAATGCTGCCAAACGCCACGCTATGCCTGCTTTGAAATCAAACATTTGTCTCAATGATTACTTCAGACTCGTCTTCCCATAAGCTCCCCCAGCAGCCTTCCTCATCTCGAGAGCCCGCTTATAAGGAGGCGCAGTTGGAGGCTGCACGGGATCAAGAGTGACTCTGTCCTTTGGCAAGTGATAGGAAGCATCTGCATCAAAAGCAGAAAGATCACCACAAGCTAGGAAAGGGGCAATCCATCTCCCGTCCTGCCTCGCGTCTTCTTCATCTTCAGAGAGACTGAGCTCATACACACCATCCTCGTTCTTAGTCATTGGAGGTTTGGCTTTGCTGCCAGACCAGGACCCAGTGCCCGGATCTTGCAGGATCGCGGGAGCAATAATCGGCTCTTGTTGTACCCCCGACTTAACCATCTTCGAAAGCTTGTCTCCAACCCCTAAGGGCTCTTCAAGACTGGCTTCAAAACCTTTTGGAGGAGAGAAGTTCAAGCACACGATGAAGGCCTCGACGCTGCTTGCACGACTCGACCGTGGTTTCGCAACCACCACCCTCTCAAAGAAGATCTTCAATTGCACGTATAACAGATCCACATTCCTGCCCCGAAATATCTTGGCAACGAATTTCCCACCAGGTCGGAGGACGCAGAGTGCGAGGTTTAGCGCGGCGAATAGGAGTTGTGATTGAACATATATGTCGAGATCGTGGAGTCCAGTGACGTCTGGCGCGCCATCTGAAAGCACGAGGTCGACAGGGTGTGAGGCATGTTGGGATTTCGATTCGGGGTCATATGAAGGGTCGAGCGCGTTCAGAAGGAGAGGTACAGTCGCAGGATGTGTGATGTCGGCGCGGAGCGTCGTGATGCCTTCGAGAGGGCTCATTGGCTGCAGGTCGATTGCGACGATTTTGACATCTTTTCGAGGTTTCAATTTTGGGGCCTTTCCTTCCCTGTCTTCCACCAGATCTTGTGCTTCGGTCGGTCTGGGTGTGTTGCCATAACACACCTTGAGCATTTGTTGTCGCAGCACCTCCTGTTTGTCTTCCCATGCTGAACGCCCAAATTTCTCTCCTTTGATCAGGACCCTAGATAAAACCTGACTCCAGCTACCGGGGGCTGCGCAGAGATCTACCACTCGAGTAACATCGGCGAAGAGGTCGAATTCTGCGAGATTATTTAGTTGGTCGTCAACTGGGAAGAGGTGTCGTCGATTGTACCTTCATCGAGCTGAAGGAGCTTGAAGGCACTCCGTGCGCGCCATCCTTGCTCCTTTGCAAGTCTGTAATAAGCATCACGCTTATCTTTCGATGATTTGCCCATGCCAGAACAAATCGCCTTTACCTTTTGGATTGCATGGCTATGACCGTTTGGACAGGGCGAGGGTTTTTTTCTTCGCTACTTTAGAACTAGCGCGGGGCTGGGGCTGGCCCAGAGCAGGGGTTGTTTATAGATGCGAATCTCAAGCATTCGACGAAGAACCAAAATGATGTACTTGTACTGATGATCTTACGGAATTGTCTTATCAAGGTCTCACCTTTCAAGTTCACCTAGTTAATTTTTGTAGTTGATTTCATATGATCAAGGCATTTGTTACAAGGACAAAAATATGCTCTCGTCATGGTTTCAACCAAGCTACCAGATATATGGTTGGCTCATTGTCCTTCCTCTTGTTCATCATAAATGTTTCGTCCTTCGTCTCACCGCATAATCAATTAATAAGCTTCAGATCATTTTATCCCAATACCATGAAACATTCCGCTCATCAGAACGCCAACGGACAGCGAGGGCCAGATTCAACATGATTTTAATTAACCTGAAACGACATACAGCACTCGGATTGTGTGGTAGCACGTAACTATTGTGAATATATTCTACCAACGTGTGGCGCCCTCTCCGTAGGCGACTATCGAAGAAGACTGTTAATTGAAAGCCCTGGAGAGCGAGTTTGACGAGGTAAGACAAGATGTTCGGAATCTGCTCGAAAGTTTCGAGAATGGAGACCGTAGAAGGAGAAGCCAAGGGATCTCAATACCAGAGAGAAGGGTTTATAAAGGAATTGGGAGAATTCGGGGGTTGCAAAAGTGGATCGAGGTGGAGGAAAGAGAGTTAGGAGATGTTCGAGGAGAGACGTTTGGGAGCCAAAGTTCGAGACTCGTAGAGTTCGGTAAAACTATCCTAGTGAACAATGCCTATTTCATAAGCGCAAGTGTAAAGATTTGAAATGAGGGAAACGAGGCCCAGATCTGGTATGATCGAGAGTGAAGTTTGTAAGTGCGAGGAAAAACAGCAACGTGAATCTTGAAGTCTCAGCTCGCTACCTACAGTAACAGGGTGCGGGAACGCTAATGATGTGGGGCTGACCCCTGCAAAGAAATTCTCGTGCAACTTCACGAACCAACGTCCAAGTTGATGGACACCTAGATAACTCAACATCCACTTGAAATATTTTGCCCGCAGACTCATTATGGCTCCAGAACAGAAGAAACGGGCCAGATCAGTGCCAAAAGCGTTTCAAAGGTCCAAAAAGCGCCAGAAAATTGAACCTTTGAAGAATGGCGCAGCCAAGGTTGAGAAAAGAGCAGTGGCATTAGATGCGCTGCCATGGAACGAGGTTGAAATGCCGGATATGTTTGAGGATGCCGAAGGATTCTTTGGTCTCGAAGAGGTAGAGGGCGTAGAAATCATTCGGGAAGGGGATACTGTCAAGTTTGTGCGTAACATTCAAGGGCAAGAGATCAATAACTTACTCTGTATAGGTGACAGCAGTGACACAAACGATTGATGAAGAGGATGAATTCCAGGGTTTTGTTGATGATGATGTTGGGGAACCCCAAGTGACAGAAACTAAGCTCGAGAGCTCCCAGCCAGCAAAGCCGGCGAAGGAGAAGAAGGCCAAGAAAGAGAAAGCTAAGAAGCAGGAGATCACGGAAGAAGAAACCCACCACCAGGACCTCGAATTAAATGTCTTCAAAGCTCTGGAAGAAGATGCTGTAGAAGAAGGGATAGACGTCTCAGCATGGGAAGATTTAGATCTCTCACCAGACACCCTTTCCGCTTTATCGAAGTTGGGGTTTGCGAAACCAACTCCAATACAGACTGCTGCCATACCGGAAATCCTAGCAGGGCACGATGTTGTTGGCAAGGCTTCCACAGGATCTGGTAAAACATTGGCGTTCGGAATACCTATTCTTGAAAGCTGGATTGGGACCCATGGGGAGTTAGCTGAAGATGAAGAGAAAGATGCGAGGCCGCCTACAGCTTTGATCCTGTCACCTACTCGTGAATTGGCGCACCAGTTGAAAGAACATATCACGAACCTCTGCAAAGGACTCCCCAATGCTCCTTATGTTGCAGCTGTTACTGGTGGGTTGTCAGTTCAAAAGCAGCAGCGTCAACTTGCAAAAGCCGATATTATTATTGGCACTCCAGGCCGGCTCTGGGAGGTCATGAGTGGAAGCAAAGAGTTGACAGCCTCTTTTAAGAATATCAGATTTTTGGTCATCGACGAGGCAGATAGACTTTTAACCGAAGGGCATTTCAAGGACGCAGAGGAGATCCTCGGCGCACTGGATCGACAGGAAGACCCAGATGAAGAAGAGGAAGTAAATCTTCATTCTCGACAAACCTTGGTATTCTCGGCCACTTTTCATAAAGGTTTACAACAGAAGCTTGTCGGAAAAGGGAAGCAGGGTCTGATGGACGAAAGCGAATCCATGGAGTATCTCCTGAAGAAACTCAACTTCCGTGAGGATAAGCCAAAATTTATAGATGTTAATCCAATTTCACAGATGGCAGAGAAATTAAAAGAGGGCATGGTCGAATGTGCAGGGACTGAAAAGGTGCGTCTCATGCATTTATGCCCTTCCCTGTGCTAACAGCATGCTAGGACCTATACTTATATGCCCTCCTTCTCTACCACCCAAATCAACGCACCTTGATATTCACAAATTCGATCCATTCCGTGCGGCGACTTACTCCCATGCTTCAGAACCTCAATCTTCCAGCAGATGCCTTGCACTCGCAAATGGCACAAAAAGCTCGGATGCGATCGATTGAACGTTTCTCTTCTCCCAACGCCACTGGATCAATCCTTGTTGCCACTGATGTCGCCGCTCGCGGTCTCGACATTGGAGGTATCCAATTGGTCATACACTATCATCTACCCCGCACGGCAGATATGTACGTGCATCGATCAGGTCGAACAGCTAGGGCAGAAGCCTCTGGTACCAGTATACTGATTTGCGCGCCTGAAGAAGTCGTCGGTACGCGTCGCCTTGTTGCCAAGGTCCATACACAGAACGCCATTGCCGGAGGGGGCAGTAAGTCAAAATACTACATGAGATCCTTGGATATGGATCGTAAAGTTGTTGCACGACTGAAGCCTAGAGTGACTCTTGCAAAGAAGATTGCGGACAGTGCTTTAGCGAAGGAGAAGAAGGGGCATGATGATGATTGGGTCAAGAATGCCGCTGAGGAGCTCGGTGTTGACTATGATAGTGAAGAGTTTGAGGCTCTGGGTGGTGGCCGGAAAGGAAGAGGAACGGGAAGGAAATTGAAGGAGAAGGAGGCAAGAGCACTGACCAAGGGAGAGCTGGGTGCGTTGCGAGGCGAGCTGAAGAGCTTGCTAGCCCAGCGTGTCAATGTAGGTGTGAGCGAGAGATATCTGACAGCTGGGACTGTGGATATCAATGAGCTCTTAAAGGGTGCTAAGGGAGATTTCCTCGGCAAGGTTGATGGGATTGGTATGGACGATATGTAGTTGCACAATATATAAAATCCTGACTTGACAATAATGTACCAGTCTTATGCAGTGTTATGAAGTTAAGGGGCTTGAACTTGAAGTCACATGATTCAAGCTTCTAGGTAGCCCTAGAAACCGGTACCCCCCAGCCCCAAAGAACCCACAAGTCTAACATACACCCTTCTACCAAGGAACGAATCGTCGACTTTCGGCTTGGGAAAAACTGAGCCTTTTGCTCGCATTTTGGAGCATCACAACATTTCGCCACCCTTTTCAAAACCCCCACTCTTGAGGTCCATTCTATGTCGGAGATCAGAAATACGGCCGCGACGCCGAAAGCTAACCTTACGGTGAAGCCCTTACGTGAGTGCGACAGCAGTGGCCCGCTCTCATGAAAGCGTGGCGTTTAAGTAGACGCCGCTGGATGCTAGCAAAGGCCTGGTTAGGCAGATTGACTGCCAGTTGCTGTCAAAATTGTGGTTCCTAGATTCAGTCATCTACAGCTGGTGCCGACAGCCGGCCTACACCGTGTTGGATTTTGCTCTCAGCGGAGAAGAGTTTTTCCCTTTGCTTTTGAAAGAGGCCTCAGATGAAAACTAAACAAGATTCTTCACGTTTCTCCTATTCTCAGTTTTGTGGCCATTGCTCTTTCCTCTTCCGAGCTTTTGAGGTTTGAAGAAAGGCAACCTCAAGACTCGCCCCACCTGCTTCCGTCCACTGTTTTTAGCCCATTTCCTTCTATACAATGCCCTTAAAATGTCGCGCAATGAGCTCGTTCGAATCGATACCAACATTCTTCCCAAAGCCAAGCTTTTAGTTGTCTTTGCCGGCCTAGCCTTTGCTCTACTCGTAGCTTTTATTGATCAAAACTCCATTGGGATTGCTTTACCCACTATCGGAGCAGATTTACACGCAGCAACCACAATCTCTTGGGTGGGAACGTCTAGTTTGATCGCAAATACCGTCTTCCAAGTCTTGTATGGACGTCTATCTGATATTCTTGGCCGAAAGGCTGTGTTCCTCTCCTCTGTTGGATTGCTGGCCCTGGGAGACATTTTGTGCGGGTTTACAAGGACGGGCCCCCAACTTTATGCCTTCAGAGGCATAGCAGGTGTTGGAACGGGAGGTATTACCGCTCTTGCCATGATGATTGTGTCAGATATAGTCACACTGGAAAATCGTGGAAAGTAAGCTAAATCTAATTCTAGTATTTTGAATCGCGCTTAACTCCTGCAGATATCAGGGTATCCTCGGCAGCTGCGTTGGGCTTGGAAACGCTATTGGACCATTTCTGGCTGCCGCATTCATCCAGAAAGCAAGCTGGCGTGCTCTCTTTTGGTTTATATGCCCTTTGGCTGTCCTTGCTGGAGATTTAGTCGCTCTCACCCTTCCCCCAAGCAAGGTACACGGAGATCTGAAAACTAAGATCAAGGATATAGACTATTACGGCGTAGTTCTGAGCTCTTCAGCTGTCATGCTCTTGCTCATTCCAATCTCTGGTGGGGGCACCTACTTTCGATGGAACAGTCCGATGGTCATTTCCATGATCACGTTAGGCGGCATTTGCATGATCTCGTTCATCATTGTGGAGTGGAAAGTTGCAGTCATGCCTATGCTACCGCTGCACCTTTTCAAAATCTCAGCGGTCTGCGCAATCTTAATTCAGAACCTCCTCTTCGGAATTGTCTACTACTCACATCTTTACTATCTGCCGATATACTACGAGAATGCGCGCCAGTTTTCGCCACTTCTCTCAGCAGAATTGACGATACCATTCGTTGCCGCACAGTCGATTTTTTCCATCCTCTCAGGTCAATACGTCTCACGAACGAAGAGATACGGAGAGATTATCTGGAGTGGATATGCTTTATGGACTCTTGGTTGCGGTCTCATCCTGTCATTTGACAGGTACACTCCAAGGTGGCAGATTGTTATTTTTCTCATCATTGAAGGCGCTGGGGTGGGCTTTGTGTTTCAGCCTACACTGGTAGCTGTCCAGGCTCACTCCTTGAAGCGCGATCGAGCCGTAGTCATCAGCGCTCGAAACTTCCTCCGGGCTCTAGGTGGTGCCTTGGGGCTTGCACTATCATCAGCTGTCTTTTCTAATGTTCTGAAAAGGTCTCTGGATTCTCTCTCAGTACCGCTGCCTGCAAGTATCAAGAGTTCGATCCTCGAATCGATTTTACGTGTACCGGATCTATCAACTTTAACCGCAGCTCAAAGGAGTGAGGTTCTGGATGCTTATATGAGCGCTTCGAAGGGTGTCTTCTACGTTTGGTTACCTATCATGGGTTCCTGTTTGGCATTATGTTTGTTAATAAAGGACAAAGGTCTGACTCGACCGGAGGAGAAGTCATCACCCCCAGAGACAAGTGGGAGTGAGACTGCGGAGGTAATTGAAAGCGATGTAACCAAGCACGTTCAAGACGAAGCAGAGAAGTCAGGCATACTTAGCAAAGTATAGCTATAAGAGAGTCGTTTGCATTAGACATTGGGTTTGTTTCACAGGATGAGAGAATTGAGTCAACAATGCGACTTCCCAGAAATCCGCAACCTCCAACTAGAAGAAAGCTTCGGAGGGGCTTTGATGGCCGAATTTTCGAATCAAGAACCAATGATCGGGTCAGGATGTAGAATTTGGGAAGTGTTTCCAAGGTTCAAGGGGGGGTTGAAGAGCCGGAAGTGCTGGAAATGTCGACGGAAACCCTTCTCTTATGTGGGAAAGGCTCGCCTGTGTTTATAGCATCGAGACAGTCAAAGCCCCGCGATACAACTTTATCAAGGAATATCAAATTCAGCTTCTGAAGTTTGCAAGGCTACATATCGAGGATCTCATTGATTCAATGAGACACGACGGATAACTGCTGGGATCATGAACGTTTTTGGTTGTCCTGAAATGGTGTTGCCTCTTCGCTGTCCACATATTTGCAGCCACTTAGAACGAACCGTGGTTCCTACAATCTTCAAGCTTCTAACACGATGTCGAGAAGCTACTTATAGGAAGTTTTAGTCACATGATCTGTGATACAAGTTCTTCAAAAGCTTCGAAAGCTTCGAAAGCCTCGCTCCTTGCTGCGGCTAAAAGATTTCATTATTATGATATTGTTTATTCCTAACGGTGTGAGCTAGACCCACCCCGAGGCAATCTGGGTTCTTGATGTGAGACAAAGCTAAGCTTCAATCCGATGTCCTCCGAACTCCGACACAATGTGTCTCATTCTGCAATCTGCTCTCTCTGTTTGTAGAGCTGATCATTCCCTGTTGAGCAAATTTCCGCAATACCATACCGTACTTCATAACAAAACTTCACGCTAGAAACATCCCACCTGAACAGCAACCATTTTCGAACACTAACTTATCTAGACTTCTTGTCCCTTTCCCACAACTTCTTCACCGAGTCAGACACCGAAAACCCCCCAAATAGCCAATCATCACCATGTCTACCACACTCTGTATAACCATTGATCTTCGATTCATGTGAGTGCCTCCTCTTCGCCTTCTCTCGCTTGTCACTCCTACTCGATGACGGACTCTTATCACCCTTGCTGCTCTTCAGAAACCGCACGCTGCTATCCGTATAGCCAGCGGACTTTGGCACTTCACCTGATGTAGCTCTCATAGGAGAACCCTGTTGTGCAGGGGATGGTGGTGGAAACGGATCGCTCATTGTTCGCTGAGCAGGCGAGGAGCGTGGCTGTGCAAACGCCCCGTCTCCTGGGTACGAGTATTGGCCAGGAAGAGTTCCATCGATTTGGGGCCTCGAGGTCGTAATAGAGAGCGGAGCTACTCGTTGCGCAGCCTTAGTGGGGTCCTCTCCTGACCCTTGGGTCGAAGTTGTATCAGTCATAATCCTCGTCGTCGAGGAGGCTGCAGATTGAAACGAGAAGAAGCAGGTTATCTCTTCTGACTTTGTTAACAGTTTTTCCCTAACTATGGCTATCCTCATTGTTTGCTAACCTCATATGTCATTCAAAATTTGTATTCGGAGATTCTGATCTGATTTGGATGAGGATATTTGGAGTTGAAGATGTGCGAGCAGCGTTGTGGAGATGTGCCGTTCACGATCTTGTTCTCAAATCGTAGGGCTGATGGGGCCAGCATGCGGTGTTGCCGATTTGCTACTGTGCTCGTACTCGGTGAGCAATCTGCGTCGCACGTTGACCAATGAGAACATCACAGGATGAACACAAGATATGCAGGGTGCTGCATTGGGCCGGCTTAATCTATCTTCTTAGGATCATGAGCTCCGAAAGGGAGCATATACTAACCTACTAAAATCGAAGCAATCGAAAGGGAAACATGTGAGGCTAAGATCCCTTGGTATACCTAGCCAATACAATTTTGGTTGGGAGCCACCTAGAGCAATTGCTTGAATAATTTGATGTAAAGCATTCCACACAAATGCAGAACCACCGAGAACCAAGCCAGTAAATCAAGGAGCATGAACTCGAACATTCCCTTGGCTCAGCCATCTGCAATACGCTCGCAAGAGGGGGAACGAAGACCGTTGCGCCCCTAATTCTGGTTTTAAAAGGCGTTGATGTAGACCGATTTTGCAGAAACGAGTTCGTGTAACTGGGAGTTTGCCAGGGCGAAGGACGTGAACCATGAGGATTTGGCGCAGAGTCCCTTGAAGAAACTAAACCGGACTGGAATACCTCAATGACCTTGGTATGCGTACAGTACCTCACTGTAGGCAATAGTAGCACCAGTTGTGAAAGAATATTGCCAAGTCAATAGTACTCGTTCCTGGACCAATAAGGACCATGAATCTGAGGGTATCCGTAATTCGCCACGGTCGAGGGACCGCGAGATATTCCTCATCGACATTGTCCCAGGCAGTGGACATAGAGATGGCGAAAAAAAGGATTTTGGACTAGGAGCTGGGTTGCACTCATTGCACCAAATGGAAGCCACGCAGTAGAAGGCAAAATTCCCACCCTGTCACTGCATAGAACGCTAAAGACATCTAGGTTTTGGACCGAGTCCGGACGCTGAACACTAGCTGTGTTCTTGAACAACAACAATGCTCCTCTTTTTAAAACCGTGTTGACAATAGCAGGCAGCAACTCAGGAATTATGCCAGCTGCCACGCTATAAGCCAACCTCAACGACTTGATTCATCTTGTAGTGCATAGCCCTTTGATGAGAATGACTAACATTCACAATTAGAAACACCTGTTACTCTCTACAAGTATTGTGAACTTACAATTAGGACCACAACCACCTTAAAGCGAGCATCATCCATATCACAAGTCGAATTATTTCTTGGAGTGCCATCAAAGGTTGCTGCTCATTCAGCTACTTCATAATGTAGCAATATCTGAATCAGTACAGAGTAAGTTTTTAATCTTTTCAATAATTAAAGATATTTATAGCATCACCTATCTTGACAACTAGAGTAAGGTTACGGCTTGAGACCACTTCATTGCAAGACAAATCAAACACTTTCCTGTTCGAGAATTTCCGTGCCATATCCTGTCTGTTTAGAATATGGAAAACTGTCGCTGAGGGTTGCTCTCCCCGATAAGAATAAGCGGCTTGTTAAGAGGCGATTATGTGAGGCAATTCCTGACTCGCCTGGATTGGCCAATTGAGAGATCAGACGATTCGACTAGAATCAAATCTGCTGAGATAGTGCACCCTGAGTAAAAACACGGGATATCTCCCCGCACAAACGATAATTAAATCTTCGTGTTTCTCAACAGATGCAGATTTCCGAACACGAGCAGTTGTCGAGATAGCAGCCTGGAGCTTGTTACCGCTGGGACACTGGCACAATCTTGGAAACATTGCATCCATTTATGGATGGAGACTTCTCCCACTTCAAACATCATAAAACTTGTACAGTACTCGTATCTGAAAATGTGTATTCTGGCCAAGCCCATAAGAATCAAGGTAAGCAAACTATTGCTTCGATGTCCTAAGTAGTCCCCGGGCCAGCTCCCGGAGAAAAGGTCGTTGCTAGAACCGGAGCTCTACTGGTACAAAAGGATCCGGCCTAGAAAGCGTGGAATCTGGACAATTTCATTCAAGACAAAACGAACTAAACCAATAGATGAAAACCGAAGAATAACAACTGGCTTCATCAAGAACAATAAACCATTGGTACACTCCCTCCCCAGAACGAAGTGAAAATGCTGGTGCGGAACTAGGAGATCTCTCAAACGCTTTTGTTCCAAGACGAATCTGATATTTCCTATATGAAATCAAAGGGAATTTTCATCGTTGAATCGTTCCTTGCACTCGCCACGCAAAGTACTGTAACGTTGTCGCAGATGAAAAGAGAAGGTTTGCAAATCGAACGTCGTTGAAAGACACGTTCACGTTCACGTGACCGCGGACCGAACCTCCAAAAAAAGTCGCAGCTCTCACGCGAGAGCTGTAATTCAGCACCATCGAGCCATTGGAACCTCCGTGGAGGTCTCCGACTATTTCGACCGTGATGAACGTCTTCCGGCCTGCAAGATGTCTTCTCTCCGGCTCCTCCATATCCAAATTTCGACCGCGCGTTCGATGTCGAAATTTCCACATATCCCCTAACCTCTACGAACGGCAAGGAGACCCAAACTTCTCCATCGTGAAAGCTTCCAAAGAGGGCGTTGGTGAAAATGAACTTGATACGGATCTGGGTTCGGAAAACTTTAAGAAATATACCCCCGAGGAGCTGGAGGCTCTGCAGAGGAAGTATACACCTGGGCAGCTCAAAGCGATCGAGGCTGGCGAAGCTGCAATCGATCTCGAAGATCTCGAAAAGCACGGTGTGATTCGCACAGATCTTGGGCGGCTCTCATATTTCGATGATTTGAGTCAACTGCGACCTGTGGTGGATCGACCACAGCATTACGAGGGACCTCATGATCCAAGTTGGAGAGTACTGACGCATGAGGAGAGGACAGAACTTTGGAATAAGGCATATAGGGAGGCGGTACTTGAGGATCCATTGCCTGAGCCGAAAACACCGGAGGAGGCAGAAGCGCAAGAGGCAAGGAAGCATGGCGGCGATCCGATTGCGGAGATGAAAGCAGATGCCCGAACACCATATTATATGGGATCTAATGGCCCAATTCCAAGAGAGCATTCCCATGATCTGAGGGCTCCTGGTCTGCCGAGAAATTTCATGAGTGATGATAAACCCAAGGTTCCAGTTAAGAAGGCGGTCCATGAGGAGGAGGCGGACCCACGAGATCCCGAAGGAGTTTACGATCGATTGATCAAGCAGACGGGCCTGACTTTGGATCAGATCATGGACTACAAGGTCAAAATACTGGTCCAACATCGGGTTGTGAATCAAACGCGATTGGGGAAGATTGCGAGTATATATATGCTGGCTGTGGCCGGGAATGGGAACGGCCGACTTGGTATTGGAGAGGCAAAAGGGCAGGAGACAGAAGAGACCTCAAACAACGCCAAAATTGCTGCGATCCGTGCTATGCAACCTATTCCTCGATACGAAGAACGAACAATATTTGGAGAGGTAGAAGGAAAAGTATCTGCAGCAGAGGTAAAGCTCATGTGCAGGCCGCCAGGCAAGTTTGAACTTCACCCTCGTTATTGAATATTGACTAATACTGTACAGGCTTCGGGCTACGCTGTCAACATCTTATCTTCGAAATGGCCAGAGCAGCGGGAATCCATGATCTCGCCGCAAGAGTACCACGATCCCGAAACAAGATGAATACCGTGAAAGCGGCATATCAAGCGTTGCTTAAGCAAAGGATACCAGAAGAGATCGCACGTGGGAGGGGGAAGAAGCTTGTGGATGTACGGAAAGTGTATTATGCAGGCCGTGTATAATTGTACATTCTAGATATCATGTATGTATGTATGTATGAGTACGGGAGTTGCATAGAAAGGCGTAGACATAGCATGAAGTACAACCAGGCATTGTGCCTTGCGAGTGTTCTCCCCTATCTTCTTATCCCTGGGTATCAAATAATCCTCCAAACGCCATGTATCCCTCCCACATTCCAATGTCCTCGTGACGTGTTCATACTCGTCATCCGCACTCGACATTAGCTTTTTGTCTCCTAAAACGCCATGTTTCGCCTTTCACCGATCTCCATCTTCTGACCCCCCAACTTGATCCCCAGAGTATATTTCCTGCTGTAACACAATACTATAAACACTCGCCTTCAACAGCGTAAACACCAAACTGGTCTTGCGTTCCAATTGCCGTAATCCATCCAAGATCTCTGCCGTCGGTTTGCCCGCCATCGTGTCGAGCAGACTTGCAAGCTAGCAATAAAGTCCATCAATCAGTTTCCAAACGCAAAAGGCGGTAAAGAGGTAACGGTATCTACCTTCTTCATGTTCTCTGCCAGGCGCTCATACTCGTCCAAGACGTCTTGCTCGAGGGGCGTGAGGTCTTCGTTTGTGGTGCTTGGGAGCGTGGTGGTGGATTCTGAGGGCTCCATGCTGAGATTGACTTCGCAGGATGAGTGTAGATTCGCGTGCAGGTCTTCTAAACCCGATTTTCTAGTCTCTTGACTTGCAGATTATGATGTGATAGAGGGAATGGCTTGCAATTGACGCGTTAACATTTCTTGGTCGTTGTCGCGTTTCGTCCATTTTCACCCCACCAAAATCCATTGTCACGTGCCAGAGGTCCTTTGCAACCGATCTAGGTAGGTAGGTAACCTACCCTAATCTAACACATCACCTTTAACTCATGTCTAAGCACACTTTACTCCCACTGGATTTCTGAAAGTACTGAAAATGTCATGAATTCATTATATTACCGCAGAGCCGGTCCCACCAATACATCACACCTCCTAGATATACATGAATAAACAGTCAACATAACTTTAAACCAATAAGCCAAATCCAGGTAGATCGAGTGACGTTATTGAAGCAGCTCCAACTCTTCCATAATAGTCTGATCCTCAATCATACTTCGCATGACATCTTCTTCTGTGAGATTTGACCAAAATCCAACTTCAGCTGCCTGTTTCTTGGCTGCGTAAATCTCTTGAGCAACGCCTTTGACTTGGCCGAATGCCATCCCGGCAGAGGGCCAAACTTGCCACAGTGTTTTCAAGGCTCCTGTGTTCAAACGCAGCTGTTGCTTGAGATCATCATCATGGACGAGAGGCATTAGAACAGACCAGCAGGACAGATGCACAATAGATGCTAGCGTTACCACACAGGTAAAAAAGTGAGTGTGCTTAACCAGCGGGACCGGGAGCTGAATAAGTTTTGAAATATCTTGTGCAGCCTGGATGGTCTTTGCTGCGTGGATGTTGTAGGATTGGCCTGGGATGATAGGTTTGTGTGGAGCGCAGGAAGTGACATTACTGGCAACACTTGAATCAAGTTCAGAGTGCTCGCGGTGAAGGAGAATCGTGGTTCTAGATCTTGATCAACAAATGTTGTCACGGAAAATCAAGGTGACTTACGCCTCTGTTATCATGTGGGCTTGGAATAACATTTCATCGAGCTGTCCTTCGGTGTTGATGAAGTCCTTCTTCGACTCTGGTAAGTGAAGTCTCCAATTGACAAGATATGCGTCAATTCTATCAATCGTGGGCTTGTCTGGAAGCATGATCTGGCGTGATTGGAGAACTCTTCCAAGATTGCGAATTGCGGCAATACGGTAAGTAAAAGAAGAATAACTGAAATCCCTTCCATCGAACGATTCTTCATCAAAGTCTGCTAAAAAATGTGGTGGGGGTATGTCCTACAACGAGAGTCAGCGTTTTGCGGTTCGATAGTGTCGGCTTAGACCTCACTCCAGAAGCGTAATCCCTCTCCTCACAGGGCAGGCCAACGTCAGCAGGCATCTCCTTCATGCGGAATGTGCTCTTTTGATGAACCCCAGCAATCATGCCATCCACAATGTACATTTCCCACCAGGTCCGGCGCCAGCTTTCTTCCAGCATTGCTGAGCCATTCCCATTGATGAACGCAAATTCGCGCTTGTTCATGCCAAACTTGAGAGCTAGATCCTGGGCATCTACAAGTATCTGAAGGGCTTTCTCTTGATAAGTATACCCATCAAGGCCAATGGTCAGAATCAGTAGGGCCTGGACTCGGAAACCATCCTTGGGACAATCTGCACTATAAACAGTACGTTCTGCTTCGAGTCCCAATGCCACAGTCGGGGCCTGTGGAACGTAGAACGAGCCTACATACCGCACTGCCGCTTCCAAATGGTCAAGTGGCCTCTCCTTCCGGAGTCTGAAGAAGGCATCCCGTGGTAAGATAAAGGGATGGGCGGGATAAAAATGGTAGAAGAAAGCTTCAATACATCTTTCTCGAAGGTCCAAACCTGGCGGTAAGGGCTTCGGCTCAAAAGAGACCAGCTCTTGTCCAATGTCAAAAAGCGAGAGATCGATACCACGTGGTAAAGTCTGCAGTCTGTGATCAGGAGGAGTGGCTAGACCACTGGGAACATTGGATGCTGCTCTCGTGGCGCCAGGGTTTATCATGGGACAACTTCTATCTAGAGGTCCCGAAACAGAATTGGCTTTACTTGGCGTTGCATTTGCTCCATTGCGGCGGGGACCCTTAAAGCCTCGACGGCTCCTCACGTAGACACACTCGAAGCTATTCGACGAACAGCGTGTGCAAGGGCTCAGGCCATCGCACTTGAGATGCTTGGATCGACACTGGACGCAGGCGGAAGGCACTGTAATGCGTTCTTTGTTCTGATCGGGGCGTGGGGAGGTGGAGGTAGTGGCTAGTGAGGCTTGACGCTCGCCTTGCTGATCGCCTTCCGAGCTCGGGGACGTCGAGGATGTGGCAGTAGCTGTAGTGGGGCTCTCGAGAGGAGTTTGAGCCTTGAGGGGAGCAGCGGCCACAGCAATGGTGCCAGCAGCAGTGGCAGGCTCCATGTTCCGCGGCAGAATGAGAAGTGCTCGCCGACCAAAATAGAGGAGGCCTCGCGATTATGCAGGATGAAGATGAGGAGTGCGCGGCAAGGCACCCATGCTATTTAGGTCGAATAATGTAAGAGAACACACGCGAGCTCGGCGAGGTTTGCTTATCGGACGGGAGCGGGAATACAAGGCTAAGGCTTGTATCTCCATAATTATTGATTCGCGGCTGATCTTGGAGGTGCAACGTTTGAAGTTGAAAGTCAAAATTTTCTCTTTTCAAGGGTCGTCTGCTTGCCTGTTTCAAAAACCCATTAAAAAAGCCGGTTCTTATCCTGTGGACTTTGTGAAGTTATAAAGGTCTGAAATATCAGTGATCAGATCTGCGTTCGGTATGCTGACAATTACGCGGCTGCACTCTCTGCATTTTGTACGATGTAAACCTCTCTGGAAAAAACACCAGAAAGGACTGTCTTACTCCCCGTGCTACAAATAAAGATGATTCCGAGGGCATAGATCGCTATAGGCAGAAAAAGCACCACTGATCTTCAATGTCCCAAGTCGATGTTGGACAATCAAAAACTTCATCTCCGAGTGTTCCCTCCTGGGATTGTACATTCAAAGCCTGCGTTCAATGTCTCAGAGCTTTTGCAACAATTGAACTGCGTCTAGTCTCATTGTTCAACTTGGATTTAGGGCGTCGAAGATTACTGTAGCTTTGTTGGTCCGCCGCCCGCATGGAAAATGTTCGTCCAAGGCTATCTTTGAAAGTAGACTCTCAAACCCTCACATCCCCAAGCTTCTTTACCACATCTTCATAAAAGGCCATTGACAGCTTCGCCGCTACAGCATCGTTCCTCTCATCCTCCATATCTCCAATGCCTAACTCTAGACCTCCAGCAATGCACTTCGCGGTAGCAATCTCATACATCCCTCCCATAGCAGCGCCTAATTCTTGCATTCTGCCTTCATCCAACAGCATCTCTCTGACTCTGTTCATAGTCCTCATCTTTTTTTCCTCGATCTCGAGTCCCAGCACCTTATCAACAGTCTTCCAGTGTGCGAGCTCAACCATCACCACCCCCAAGCTATAAATGTCGAAAGATTTTCTGAAAGATTCTCTCGGTCCGAAGCCATGTCCTTGAGTGTGTGGATGCCTGTATAAATTATAGGCACCGTTATCGCCAGGAATCTCAGTTTGCTCATCTGCCCTTGCAGGACGCGCAAATTCAAAACCAGAGAGGTAAGGTTTGCTATAATCTATTTTCATTTTTGTTCCATGCTTCGACTTCGTGGTGACAGGAAAGAAAACTATATTATGAGAACGTAGGCCCTTGTGTAACCAATTAACGGTATGTAGGTAGAGCAAGCTCTGCGCGACCGCGTGAGCAACGTGGATTCTTTCTGTTACTCGAGGCTTTGGTGAGGATTTGATGAGGTCAAAAAGGGATACCGGAGGCGTGTCCGGAGATATATCTTCGTCATTTGGCTTCTCGAAAACGAAGCCAATACGAGCGTCAACTACGTCGTCGTCGCCTTCGCTGTCAGCACCTGAATCGCTCTGCCGCTTCGCGTTGTCGAAATATCCCAAACAATGTGGAACTCTGAAAGCTTCTGGTTTTGGTCTGTGGTGAAGCAAGGAAGCGAGTCTTTGGACTCGATCTACGATGAGAGGTGGCGGTGATGGGGACCCTGGCATTTGGTAGTCATAGTCTTTCCATTCGATCCAAACCCGTCGAGAAACATCTCCGTTCCGTCTGTACGATGCCTCGGAACGTATTGCACTTGGAATCGTTCCCGACTCTACCGCCTCTAGCGATATATCGGATCGATCGATTTTGGTGTTGGCTTTCTCCGCATCTGGGCGGCCAAGGCTGAGAACCAGTGCTGTCGCATCATCCCATGGAGCAGATCCTTCATTCTCCAAAGACTCGTTAAAAGCTTTGAATTTAGCTAGTTGCGCGAGGAGGCGAAGCCCAGAAGCATCATTAGCCGGAGCATACTGAGGTATCGCAGGGACTGGGTAGACATGAGCTTGCATCTTGATATCCAGAGCCATGACAAGCCGGTGGAGAGACGAGAGATCTTTGTGGAGCTGTAGAACGCCTCGATTCGTATCTTGGGTTGTCCGGTGAATCTCGGTCTGCAGTCGAGCATCCAGAATATCTGTCATGTTGTCATTCAACGTCGAGAAGCGCCGGAGAAGATCCTCAAACGCATCCTTGTCAAATGCTGCCCATCTAAGCCTTCGCCTTCCCTCACTGAGACTGTCTTCTGTAGTAGACTTTACAGCTTTCATAGCTTTGATGATAAAGTGCCTTCGTCGTTCCGGCAAGGGGACATGCGCGGTAGAAGCATCTTTGGCCGGATCTTGGAGGAATTCATCTTCTGAGCCCACAGGCTCCGGAACGACTATCAGATGGGAATTCTTCTTCTGTGCCTTCTCAAACTCTTGAAACAAACATTGAATTTGGACTAGAAGGTCAAGGATTGTCGTTCGATGAATCACAAAGGTGTTTGACTCTTGGACTTTGCGGTTATTCTTGTTCTGGAGATCAAGTAGGCCTGACGTTTCACTCCAGGCAAAGAGCCGTTGCTGTTCCATCCGTAGTCTCAAGTTCAAATACTTTGACTCCTCGGGTAGATTTTTGGCGGTAATAATGAATTGAATACCTGCTCGTAATGTAAGTGCTGCAGGATCTCGGATTAGAGGGCCCTAACCTTGGATGCATCCTGTAAAGACTTGGCCCGCAAGCGACGCAACACTCAAGGCAATACCAGCAGCACTTATAGGGTCCATTTTTGCTCAGAAATAGGCATTCAATTCCTGGACCTCCACTCAGATCTCATCTCAAAAGAAGGTCTTCTCGGACAAGCCTTTTGCAGCAGATAATGATAACTAGATTGTGAAGCAGATCTCAAGGAGCAAGAAATTTGAGCATAGCCACAATAAAACGTGATGTCGAGATTACTACGAAAAAAGCCGCCAATGGGAGGGTTGAGTGGTGAGAAGGGTCAGGCACCAGTAACAAGGCTACCTAGGAGGCAGACTTCAGCCCTATGAGCGCACTGGCGTGAGGGGTCGTGACCGGCATATAACGGACACCAAAAATAAGATTTGCAGAAAGAACCACCCAGTAGAGCCTCTGTTCTAACAATACTGTCATGTTGGTCGTCCAAGACTTGCGGCAAGCGAAGATCGCCATTGTCTCACAAGGCGCTATCAGCGCCAGAAGATAAGGCGTGATGTATGGCACAATCAGCAATTTTGAAGATATCAAGCTTCGAAGAATCATAATCAAACTAAAAAAGTATTCGCTACCCAATTTTTTCAAGGGTAGTGCTTCTGCTGGAGTCGACGTTCACAAACAGTTACGTGGAGATACCCTTACTAGGGTACTAGGTCCGCAAGGCGATCGAGCAGCTACTTAGATACAGAAGATATATTTTTGGACCGTTCAGACCTCCCGATGTACAGATCATTCTGTATCTGGTTCTGTGGCTTCATAGGAGCACGCTTGATGTGCTATAAATTTCTATGTAACAGACGCTCTCTAAAAGATTGAACAGAAGTTTAGCTGACGTCTTGACTTATGGGTACATCAGTCTTGTTAAAGCTTTGCAGAGAAGACTTCATGATCATCAAACGCGAGACATCAACACTCCTCTTTCATCCACATCACTTTACCTTGCTTTCCGGAATCGACATTGAGGATTTGACCTGTGATGCTTCCACTCCAGTCCTCGCTGGCGAGAAAGAGAATTGATTTTGCAACAGACTCTGGCGGGACGGGCTTTCTAAGTCCAGTAGTTGCCTGAGCATCGAGCCAAAGTTGGTCTGGATTTTCCGCACACTCTCTCCTAAATTGTGCTGTGTCGACCGGACCAGGGGCCACGGCATTGACTCTTCTTGAATCAGCGATTCGAGAAGTCAAAACCTCTGTACATGCCCGCACTCACCTTGCACCTGGCCACACTCTAGCCACATCCCCAATCATGCTCTTCACAAGCCCGTACTGCACTGCACTCTTTCCACTAGCGTAGTCCGGATTTCCTCTCTCCCCAAAATGGCCGCTCTCACTCCCCACAATGATCAACCCCACATTCCTCAACTCTCCTTTCTTTCCCACCTGGGAATACTCCCTAAGATGCCTCAGCCACGTACGAGCTGTTAAGAAAGTTCCTTCAACGTTTACTCGCTGTGTCCGGCGCCATTGCTCCACGTCCATGTCTGCAAGACTCTCATGATGCGGAAGTGCCGACAGATCAAGAGAAGCAAGTGCAATGCAGCATGCAACCGCGCCGAATGTAGCAGAAGCAGACGAAAAGGCGTCAATCAGTGTTGATTCAGAAGCTATATCGCAGGGAAAGTATTGGTAGTTTGGCCCCGACGGGAAGGGATTGGGGACGTGGAGGTCGAGATTGGTGACGCGGGCACCGGCAGAGAGAAGGGCGGTGACCGTGGACTGGGGAAGTCAGTCAGTATCTGCACCTTTGATAAGTGTCTTGGGGCTTGCTGACAGAACCGATGAAGCCCGAACCGCCTGTAATCAAGACATGTGTGCCGTCGAGGTTGAGGGAAAGATCCATGACCCTGTCAAGAGAAAGTGACCGAGACGAAAGAACAAATCACGGATGTGCCAGGTGTCAAGCCTCAATGCCGGGAGAGAAGCAAGGCCCAATATGAATATCCAACCAAAGGTGGGAGGAGGTTCGACCAACGTCGGCGACGACCGGTTTAGCCAGCCTCTGCCAGCCACACATGGGACGAGGACGCCACAGTGCCAGCGGATCATGGCCAAACATGTCCAAAACATCCATTTCAAGCAAGATTTCAATGCTTCAGGCCGCCACAATTGACGCCCTATCAAGCGTTTGGGTCCATCTGGTTTCTCGTCACGGTGCGGAAGAGGGAGAGAAGGAGTTGCGGTTAATTTACAGTACGAAGTACGAGTAAAGCTCGGCGACCTCGCTAAGTTCTACCCTTACTGTAAGGCGCTGACATGACTAAGGTTGAAACGTCTCCACTCCCGCGCCGCAGGTTGAGTGCTTAAACCTCAATCTCAATGCAGACAACCGGCAACTAGGGGGCCTTATAGGGTTGGTGGCTTCAGCATAAGCGGGCTCTACATTGAAGCATGATAGGCTCAATTGGCATCGGTGACCATAGCAAGTGTTTTACACGTCCTCCATATATACGTCTCGCGTGGGAGGGCCTTTCAAGTGCTCAGCCTCTTCCAAAAATGCTCTCTGATCTCCACTACTTCCAGTCTTCCTCGGCGTTTCCTTCATCTACCTGTGGCTAGCTGATAATCCTAACGGTAATTCTCTAAACGCCTGTTTCGTGGCTCTTGTATATAAGTTGTGAATCTGCCGTCTTCTGCCTCCTAGTCGTCCATTACATTCTTCACAATAGTTCCAGGCGTCTGCTAGCTCTTGAAATAAGCTCTGGACACCCTTTGGCATAGCTTCTCAACCTTCTTCTTCACATATTCTTAGCACAAGAGATTCTACCGATACGCTGGGACGGACACTCAATTAAAGATGACTGAATCACTATCCCAATCCGGCACGGATTTTGATGCCGTCTATCAAAGCGTCAAACAAGAACCTTTTACGGTCGATATCGAGCAGAAAGCGCTCGACAATGCCCATTTGATGAATGACACTGTTCGAAACTTCGTCTGGCAAGGGATCACTGTCGTTGTCAAGGATCATAAGACCAAGGCACCAAAGACCATCCTCGAGAATATTGAGGGATCTGTTGAAGCAGGTACGTTCGAGGCCTTATACAGAGAATCTTTCTTATAATGCACCGGCTGATCACTAATCCAGGTGAGATCTGCGCCCTAATGGGACCTAGCGGGTGCGGAAAGACAACTCTTCTCAATGTTCTTGCTCGGAGGGATGTCTCGTCTGCAGCGAAGATAGATGGAACCACCGTAGTGAACGGAAAAACCCCCTCGCTCGGCGCTTTTAGACGCCTGACCTCCTATGTTGAGCAAGAAGATGCCTTGATTGGGTCCCTCACCGTCCGGGAAACAATGCATTTCGCCGCCAGACTCGCTCACAAGAAGTAAGAATTTGCGAAATCGTTCTCGAACCATCTAACGTCTCTGCAGCTCTTTAACAAAGACCGAACGAATGCGAAGAATTGATGGACTTATCGAATCCTTCGGTCTGAGAGGGCAAGCGAACAGCATCATTGGCACTCCTATCCGGAAGGGAATCAGCGGTGGACAAAAACGGCGAGTTAGTGTTGCAAGTCAGCTCATCACTGCTCCCAAGATTCTCTTCCTGGATGAGCCTACCAGCGGACTTGATTCTGCTGCTAGCTTCGAGGTTATCTCCTTCGTAAGGCAGGTAGCCAAGCGGAACAATGTTAGTATCTTGCAAGTGGCCCCTCAAATATGTCAAAAGCTAATCATTGTTCCAGCTGATTGTCATTGCAAGTATCCATCAACCTTCCACCTCAACCTTCCAACTGTTCGACAAACTGCTGCTTCTCTCGGGCGGAAAGTCTCACTACTTCGGAACAGTCGAGGATGTCGAACCACAATTTGAGTCAATGGGCTACCCCGTTCCGCTGCACACCAATCCGGCTGAGTTCCTCCTCGAACTCATGAACATTGACTTTGCTAGTCACCAAGCAGCGGCCAGCAACCGACTTCAAGAGATAGAGCGAGCATGGGTGAATTCACCTAAAGCTATAGAGCTCTCCGCCTCTATTAATGCTGCTATGAACAAGAAGGACCCTCTGTCTGATACCAAGCCATCAAAAAGAAATCTCCCAATCATCTTGATGACATTGGTCCACAGATCATTCATCAAAAGCTATCGTGATGTGGTTGCGTATGGAATCCGTGTGGCGATGTATACCGGTCTGGCTATAATGATGGGAACTGTTTGGCTTCGGCTCAAAACTGACCAGAATGCTATCGAGTCCTTCACAAACGCTATTGTGAGTACTACCGAATATGCACTATCAACTAATACTGACTGAGGATAGTTCTTCGGTGGTGCATTCATGTCTTTCATGGCCGTGGCATACATTCCGAGTTACCTGGAAGACCATGCAACCTACGTCAAAGACCGTGCGAATGGACTCTACGGCCCTGCAGTCTTCATGCTCGCCAACTTCATCATCGGTCTCCCATATCTGTGTAAGCTCCTTACCAAAACCTAAAACACTTTTCTCTAACAATCTCACCAGTCCTAATTGATGTCATATTCTCGGTCATCGCTTACTGGCTCGGAAACTTCCAACCAACAGCCCCAGCATTCTTGACCTGGATCATGTGGCTCTTCCTCGATCTCGTCGCTGCCGAATCCCTCGTCGTCCTCGTCTCGTCCATCTTCCCCAATTTCGTCATCAGTCTCGCTCTTACCGCCTTTGCAAACGGTTTGTGGATGTCGGTGAACGGATTCATGGTCAGCCCCAAGTTGCTGAATGTCTTCTGGAGATATGTTTTCCATTACATTGATTATCAAGCATATGTCTTCCAAGGTAAGCTCATTCCTAGCCAAAGCCCTTGAATATGAGATTTTACAGAGTGCTCATTTGTTCAACTAGGAATGATGGTCAACGAATTTGCCGACCGTGTATATAGCTGCGGTGCTGGCTGTTCATGCATGTTTCAAACCCACAAAGTCGATTCTTGCCACTTTTCCGGGCTCGCTGTTCTGGATCAGTATGGATACAAAACTGGGGAGACCGGCAAATGGGTTGGTATTCTGCTGGCTATTGTCTTTGGACTGCGACTTTTCGGATGGACTGCTCTGTGGGTAAGGAAGTGATGGCCCCTACCATGTTAAAAGTTAAGGCCTATGCCTTTTGCTTATCAGCGAAATATTGATACCTTGAAATGGAGTTTGGGTTATGATGGGATCTTGATAAATTGGAGATAGGCAGTTTATTTTGGTGGAATACTCATCGTTACTTGTTTTTGGTCTATATATTTACAAACTGATCACTTGTGATTACTACCCCATGGTCCTCCATTAAAACATGAAACAAAGTACATGCGCTTCAAGCAGTAAAAACGAACGTCGATAGTATACCATGATATTAGCCCCTCACTCCATATTAAGCCCTTACTCCATATTAGCCCCTCACTCCATATTAAACCCTCACTCCATATTATCCACCCTCCCCCGCCGCGACGGAGCATGAAACACACCATATACATTCTTTATCCATCACCTCCTAGGCCGTAGATCCATCAAGCTCATCCGATATTCCAAGAATCTCTCGACTTGAACTCCCAAGTCCCTCGGTCCTCTTCACCAGCTCCTCCACATTTTTTCGAACCTTCTCCCGGAGTCTTTCAAACTTCTCTTTTTCTTCCCTAGCTTCTTTCTTAGCTACCTCTGCTCTCGTCTTCAAAGCCGCCTGCTGCTGAACCAGAGCCAAGCAGTGCCTCTGCGTCTTCTTAGCATCAACATCCTCATTCAACGTCGCCTTCGTCGACTTCAGCTCATTTTGGAGAGTAAGTAATTGCTTTCGGAGCTTCCCCACTTCTGATATTGTGGCATCCTGTATTTGAGTAGTGCCGAGAAGCTGGAACTGAGTCACGTGGAGCTTCTCCTCGAGCTGTTTCCGCTTTTTTTCGAGCTTCGCGTAATCTCCACGATACTTGGCAAATTTCTCCTTGATCTCTCCCCTCTCTTTGCGATACATAGCCAAGTGGGTGCGATAGTTTGAAAGCTCGACTTTGGCAGCTGTGCAGTCGGGGCAAGGGCGACCTTCTGCTGGCTGTGGCTCGTCGTTGATTCCAGAAGTCTCCGAGGCAGCTTTGAGTTCCTGTTCCTGCTTCAACTTCTGGCTTAACGACTCAACTTGCGTCCAAACGGTAACGAGTGACTGGTGCAAAGCCCAATTGACTTTCCCCTTCGACTCATTCGAAACCTTCAGCTCTTCATTTAACTGAGCGAGAGCATCGCGGGTACATTTATGGCCCGTCTGAATATGCTCTAGTTGTCCCTTCACTTGGGCCACTTTGTCCTTTAGAGTCATGTTTTCCATTTCCAAGACCTGGTTCCGATCTTGACTGACTTGAGAGTTCTGTCACTGCTGCACTTGGCTTTCGAGAGCGGAGTTATGAGCCGTGGCTGCCCCGAGTTGCTGCTTCAATTTCTCATGTTCTTCCTTGAGTGCGTGATAGGCCAGATAATCGACTGCCAATTGTCCAATCTTGTGCTTGAACAAAGCTATTTGCGTTTGGTGTTGCTGCTCGAAGTCGTCGTATTGGTTCCTGATTTCCTGGATTTCTAATCGGTAGTGCCCATGCATGTTCTTGATCTCTTCATGTTTCTCCTTTTTAAGCTTGACGATCATCTTGCCGGTCGCTATGTTTGCGCGTGCAAGTTCAGCAGCATGCTTCTGAATGATTTTCTCTCTCTCGATTTTCTGGTCCTTGATTCTGCGTCTCAGCTCTGCTACATCTATTCCACAAGAAACCAGGGTCAGCGTACTTTTATTAATAGTTTTGGGGAGTAGAGCGTCCTAGGAGTCGTGGGACAATGCCAAAGACCTGGAACAAAACGCCAAGTGGAAGTAACACTTCGAGACTGTGGGACTTACCATCGCCAAAAATATATGCAATTACTCGTGCATGTTCTCGAAGCCGGACACGGGTGTCTCTGGGCACCGCCGTTCCATCTCCGAGATGAATGTCGTCCAAAATTTGGTGAATTGTTTTCACTTGGGTCTGAAATTCAGTGCTTGCTGATTGGAGATTTGCATCCGCTTGCAAATCTGTAAATTCCTCGTGTGCATGCGATTTCAAACTGCCCAGGCCAGAGTCGATGCTTAGGACAGACTCCACATCACTTTCCCCTGTTGTTTGCTCTGCGCTCTTTAACCACTTCGTCTCGAGCAAGTCGTTATTTTTTGAAGTACCTGCATGACAATATATTGGCATTCCGGCTATTTTCGTGATCCAGGAAGGCGACATCGAGTTTTGCTCCTCGTTTACTTTTGGTTGTTCTCCACTGGGATGAGTGACAGCGTTGTCGTCACGTAAGCTCATAAACTTATTGGATTTTATTGCCTTGCCATTGCTATTGGAGCTGCTAGTTGAAGTAGGAGGCATGTTGGCTTCAGCCAAGTCGTAGGATGCATGTGAATCATTATCGCTATGTGGGGACATTTCACTGGGATATGTGGGAGCCATCGCAAACCCGAATCTTGCGAGGATCCGAAAAGTGTGAAGTGGTTAGAGAAAGACCATTAAAGAGAAGATTGGTCCCGCTTTTTTGTACAGGCATGATGCGAGGTTATGAAATAGAGCAAGAATGGAGCTCAGGTTTAGAGACCTGATCGCAATGATTTCATCATTCAAGTCATTTAGGTCCGGACGTGGGCCACCAGGGCACCTTGACTTGGACCCAATACACCGCGGAAGCTTAACAATGGTAACGCCACCTGGGAAACATATTATTAACAAATCAGAAGTCTTAACGTTTAATCCTGAGCCAACTGTCTGATACGGCCTGGCCCGCCCACTCGAGGCAACGCGAGGGAAACTTCACTTCAAATCTTGGGTGTCGATCTTGCAGTACAGTACCTCAAAATTTTGAACACAATAATAGAATTCTCAAACTAATAAGAAAAGAGATTGAAGGCCTCACAGTGATCCTTGATCATTTCTCCATCCAGAAGGCAAGGGAACGTTGCAAGTCGAGAAAGCAAATCTCGCATCTAGACCATTGTATACGAGTAACTGGATAGTCTTAATGATGGCATGGTGTACACCTGCGCTCATTATTGGAATCATCATCATTTAAGTCCTCAACAGCTGCAAAGATAAACCTTTCTGCGCGGAGATCGCGGATGATGATGATGATGATGATGATGATGATGATGATGATGGTCCTCGGTTGAAGCGACGATGAAAGGGGAACCGGAGAAAAGCCGACGCAAACCAAGCGAGGAGACCAGCTGTACTGTACTGTAAGGTGCTGCTCACCAACCAAGGAGAGGGGGAGGAGCTTGCTTTCTTCGAATCTCTCATTGGCCCTATCGTATTTCAGTTGCACCTGCGGGTAAGTGCTTTCTGCCCATTTCGCACGCGTGGACCTTCCCAGATCAGTTCGACGGGAGACCCGATCAGTCACGTGTTGGATCCCACCCTTAAGGGCAAGGTACCTAGGTACCTTAACTAGATACTGTCGAGAAGTGAGTCACGACAGAGAACATCTTCGTAAATAGGAGACTTCTTTTTCTCGCAAGGCCCCAGCACTGAAGCCTGCAATTGAAGCTCAATTGGCCCCAATCACAACCGCATTTTCATCATGGCAGACTCTGAATTCCCAAGCTACCCCAAGCTGCCTCGCAACACAATCAACCGCTATAAGCCGCGCGGTGAGAACTATTCTCAAAGAGGGACAATTCCATGCAATCCACTGATAAATTTGCCAGGAAAATATGACTTCGACACGATTCACAGCATCGTGAACACTTGCCCAGTGCTTCATGTGTCATTCCCAACGCCAGACCCCTCAGATCCCTTCCCCGCCATGATCCCAATGCTCGGCTTTATGGCTTCCTTTTCAAACCCCCAAGTATCAATCACCGAGCCACTGGACCTCTATCTGCATGGCTACATCTCTTCCCGTCTCATGCGTCTCAGTGGGACATCTCCATCAGAAGAAGAAGAGGGCCTCCCCCTCACAATCGCAGCAACTCACCTCGACGGCTTAGTCCTCGCTCTAACACCAAATCATCACAGCTATAACTACCGCAGTGTCATCCTTCATGGCTTTGCCACCCCAGTGGTAGATGCCGACGAGAAGATATGGGCAATGGAGAAGATCACCAATGGAGTTGTGGATGACCGTTGGACAAATACTCGAATCCCGCCAACGAAGACCGAGATGAGTAGCACACAGATCATTAAAGTAAGGGTTGTGGATGCGTCAGCGAAGGTGCGGGCTGGGTGGCCATCGGATGATAGAGCCGATATGAAAAATGATGAGCTGAGAGCGAAGACCTGGGTTGGTGTTGTGCCTACTTGGATCGCTTGTGGAGCACCCGTCCCGAGCCCAGACAATAAGCTATCTAAGGTTTGTGATTGTGATTATAAAAGTGGGTATAATGGAAGCTGACGAAAAGTAGGTCCCTGCATACTTAGCTGATTTCGTGAGCGTGAAAAATAAGGTTGGTGAGCAAAACGCTCAGCTTGCCATCACGGGTTCCAAGTGATGTTAGCCTTAGCGATCCGGGGTGGAGATGACAAGATTATGACAGGTTAACAAGAGAAATATGACCTCGAATAATTTGCTTTTAGTACTAGTAGGTATGACTTACTCTGCCACAGCCGTAATCTTTCCGAGCGTTTTCATCTCATTTTCCACGTTTGTGATATCTCCTTTTCCCCGTCAAATTGCCACGTCAATCCCACGGTCAGAGCTCGAGAGTTGTCTTCTGGTATAGCATACTCAAGCACGCCAGCCAAGTGTTCTCCCTCTTTCCGAGCGACAGGTGTCTCTTTCGTATTGCCAATGAGCATAACCCCTTGCTTCCAATGCGTCTCTTTACCACCTGGACCTGTTGTGAATGCCACTCCTTTCTTCCCTGCCTTTGCCCATTCCTCAGCTCTTGCATTTTCTGGGACCAGATCCTCGCGAGAAGGCATGAAGAATGAGTCAAACCAAATGATGAACCCATCCAATGCATCAATGTCCGATTTCAACTTTGCTTCCCATTTCCGTTTAAAAGATAGATCCTTGACTGTTGTTGTGTGCAAACTCAACTGTAGGAATGGAAATGGGTCCGCACAGACAGTGGTAGCAGGCATGCTGAGGACCTGAGCATCTTCGTGGATGCCAGCTTGCATAGCTTTCATATCAAATCCATATACGTCCCTCCAGAAGGCGATGTGGTCTGCGATATAATCCGGGTCTGCAATTGGAGCAACCCACATATTCATGTGACTTGGGACCATCAATCCATTCGGCTTGAGATATTTATCTCTGGCCCAAAGGACACTGTCAAGCATTGCTTCGTAGAGTAAACAATAACCCATCCACTCGCTAACGATGATGTCAACTTTATCAACGGGAAGAGTCACTTCTTCAATTTTACCCCTGAGACATGTGATCCTGTCAGCAAAGCCATTGTTGAAAATATTCTCCCGTGCTTTGTCGATGATAGCTGAGTTGTCGACTGCAATGACACGAGCTGCACCGGCTTTAGCACAGAACATGCTCAGGATACCAGTACCGCAGCCAACGTCAAGGACAGTCTTTCCGGCAAACAAATGCTTGTGATTGTAGATAAAATCTCGGTACGCATCAGTTCTGACGGCGTCCTTGAGCATGGTTTCATGAATGTCTATGCTGTTTAGTAGAGAAGTAGTTCCTCGGGAAGAGAACGAACCATTGTATGAATATGAGCTAAAGTAGTGCGAGTCATCATCTCTCTTCTCCTCCTTTTCTGTTCCTGTTGCTCTTGATAAACCAGGCGCACCCTGCTCATTCCACCTGTCATCCAAAGTTTCAGAAACTGCAGCTCTGTAGTTTTCAAACTGTAGCTGGATTCGGCGCAACTCCTCTTCCGGCTCTGATACCCGACTAACTAGCTCTCCGGAGTTGTTTGACACTTCTTTGCCATTGGTTCCTTGGACACCTTCCATAACATCAGGAAGGTCGTCGAGACTGAAAAGCAAAGCATCATCTTCCAGAACAGGCTTGAGATATTTCTCATCTTCGATATCTTTCAGTGAGATATCTTGGGAGACCTTGTTCCCGTTGTGAACTTGAGAACGAATAAAGTTGACCAGTTTGATGCTGCCATAAAAATCAAGAGCCAGCCGTTGTCTGATCTCGAGAAAATCAAAGTTGTAATTCTGCTTGCAGTGGTTGAGCATTGCGTAGATGTCCATGAAAACCTCGTCATCCAATAGCGAGATGAACGGTGTTTCCTCCTCATCTGGCTCGGCATCCTCCCAACCATCCTCGTTTTTCATGTCGAGAATATCCGAATTTTCTGAACTTCCAGATGATGGTGCGGATCTCGCAGCATCTCGAGCTGGATCCGACATAATGGCGGATTGGGCTTTGAACAAGACTGCAGCAACAGTCTTTCATGTACTTTGTTTACCTTCGAAAATTTTGACTTGTGTGATGAGCTGGCAAGCTGGCTGGCCAATGAGAGCCCCTAAAACTTCTCCAGCAACGGATCACGTGCTGATATGGGCCAAGAGGGTCATCGCCGATAAAGATTTATTCCCAATGCATTCCGACTAATGAAATGAATGTTTGACTGTATAAGTCTTGGACTCACAATTCGACGCGAGTTTTGTTCTCTTCTCAATC
This sequence comes from Hyaloscypha hepaticicola, assembly GCA_002865625.1. Lineage (NCBI taxonomy): Eukaryota > Fungi > Ascomycota > Leotiomycetes > Helotiales > Hyaloscyphaceae > Hyaloscypha > Hyaloscypha hepaticicola. The sequence goes on along the minus strand of KZ613492.1, from coordinate 103,707 downwards.
GACTTCTCCGCGGTTCATGGCTGTTTGACGTTCCCGAGACCCTTTGTTTGGTGTAAACATAGGGTTGGCCAGGGGCGCTGCCCAAAGCGCCTCGCGGCACCAAACATCTGGAAGGAGCCACAGACATTCCCACCAACGTTGCCAAACCACCCCCCTCGGACGTGTCACATTATTTGCGCAGGCCTTGCTCTTCCGGATGTCCGAGTTAATTGCCAACTTTCAAGGCCCCTCCGAATGTCAATCCTCTAAACTCGAAGTGCAACCATAAACAACTTGTGCTGGAAGTTAGAACGATCGTGACGACCGCAAACATGTCGTTTTTCTTCGGACGCCGTCCAAGAACGAATACCGTGGATCTTCCAAAACAGGCAAAGGAACAGATATCGAAGTTGGATGGGCCTGGGGGGCCAGCAAAGGTGTGCAGTATCCGCAGACAGAGGAATGGGGGTGGGAGCTGACCTTCAAACAGGCCGAGGACCTTGCAAAAACACTAGGTCAAATGAAGTTTGTTCTACAGGGGACTCAGGGTATGTTTTGGGCCCTAGTAAAGCATCAGGAGCTCTACTAACTATATCCAACAGAAACCGAAAGCAGTCCTGAGCAGGTCTATGCTCTTGTTACTGGCATGATTCAGGAGGACCTCCTTTACAGCCTGGCCGTGAATCTACATCGGCTACCATTTGAATCGAGAAAGGATGCGCAGGTCATATTCTCCTACGTTCTACGATTCCGACCAGCGACTGCCTCCCCAAAGAGTGACCCTCTCGCGCTGAGCTATATTGTCAACAATCGACCCGAAGTGTTGGTGGAACTTTGTAACGGATACGACCATAAGGAGAGCGCTACACCTGCAGGCACAGTACTCAGAGAAGTATTGAAGAGTGAAACGGCAGCAGCCATAATACTATATGATGATCCTGAAGGAAACCCAACATCGAAAGGATTGACGGGTGTACAGCCAGAGGCTAAGCAAAGCGGGAAGGGAGTGTTCTGGAAGTTTTTCAAATGGATTGACCAAGGTTCTTTCGAAGTCGGAGCAGATGCGTTCACAACTTTTAGAGTAAGTTAGGAAACTTACACTTCACTTCACTTCTGACCTATGCAGGAACTATTGACAAAACACAAACAACTTGTCGCCCAATACCTTTCCACGAACTTTGATCTTTTCTTTGAGAAGTACAACAATATTCTTGTTAAGTCAGAAAGCTACGTAACCAAACGCCAGTCCATAAAGTTGCTGGGGGAGATCCTTCTGGACAGAGCAAATTATGCAGTAATGACAGCATACGTTGATAGAGGAGAGCATTTGAAGATATGCATGAATCTTCTGCGGGATGAGAGAAAGATGGTTCAGTATGAAGGCTTTCACGTGTTCAAAGTGTTTGTGGCGAACCCCCACAAGTCCATTGCAGTGCAGAAGATACTGCTTATCAATCGGGAGAGGTTGTTGACATTTCTGAAGCATTTCTTGGAGGATCGGACGGAGGATGAGCAATTCATTGACGAGAGGGAATTCCTGATTAAGCAGATCAAGAATATGCCCTCCACTCCAGTCGAGCCGACGCAGAAGCCAGCACTTTTAGGGTCGCAGGCGCGTTAGGGAGTGGTGCCGTGCAGCACAGTCCCTGAAAGGGTGTGCGCGGGATGATAAAGAAAGGTGGGCATTGCTGGATATGAGCACCGGAGTCCTGGGCATTGGGTCTGTTTGGCAATTGGTAGCGGCCATTGTAATCGAGCGTGGCATTGTTGCACATCATCCATGAGATGTTATAACCATGAAATATATGCATGTGGTGCACAAAAGTGTTGTCTCCAAGCTCCAACATGTACGGAGGACATTGGCTGATAAATACTGCGTGCCCTGTTGGCAAGGCTGAAAGGGGCGGCTGCAGACCAGCCATAATAGGAATAGCGTAGAATGAGCAACAATTCAAACAGATTCGCGTAAGTTGAACGCGCTTCTCTGGCAGCGCATTAATCGTCCGCTATTGACTGTCGCACAGCCAAAGTCAAATTCACTCACAGATACCCAACGAAAGTGTTCTGCTGCCGTCGTCAAGATGCAGCAATCGTACCGCCCCTTCCCCCAGCAGGCGCCCCAGCGGTCCCCCCATGCGCAAGCTACACGGAGAGGCATTGGTACGTGCCTTCCAAATGCGCCAGACAGTCTCAGTCCTTCTGGACCTTGCGCCTTCCTCATCTGGGCACTTGTCTGAACTCTGCTGATCCTTTTCTCCTGCAGGGCCTATGATATCTGGATCGCATCCGCAAAATTCGTTGACTCCAGCGCAGATGCAGGCTCAACAAACCGCCCAGCTTCAGGCGAGTGATCGCGCAAGAACACGCAGTCGAAAACCTACAGACAAGAATATCCCTGAAGGTGTCGAGGAGTGTATCATTGGTGATGGCGTGCAACGGTACAGGGACCTCCGAGAGCTGGAGCGCCGTCTTGATTCAACGATGATGAGGAAGCGGCTGGATATTCAAGATTCCGTCAATAGAAATGTCAAGGTGTGTAAAAGCTTCAGCATTGCCTACTAACTATCTATTGACTCTTTGGAAGCGTTATCGAACTCTCCGCATCTGGATCAGCAATACCGTGGAGGACCAAGTTTGGCAAGCCGATGTCCTCGACGTCGACGCATTTGACTTTAGTACGAACATGGACTCTTCCTACCGAGTAAAGATCGAAGGAAGATTACTGGACGAGGAGGATGACGATCTTGATAGCGAGGATAGCGATGACGAGGATGAGGGTACAAATAGTAATGCAATGGACGAAGACGGAAAAGAGAAGGCGCAGAAGAAAGCAAAAGCTCCAGGAAAGCAGTACAAGCTGTCACATTTCTTCAAGGCCATGACGGTTGAATTTGATAGGAGTAAGGGGAAAGAGGGTGCAGACCAGAGTGTTGAATGGAAGAAGCCCGTCGTTGCACCCAATGCCGCCAATCTGCCCAATGCCGCCGATTTCGACCAGTTGGAGTTCAAGCGAGGAGGTGATGAGAATACTAATATCACCATCAACCTTTTCCGCGACGAGAACCCAGAGAGATTCCAGTTAAGTCCAGCTCTCGCAGATATTCTGGATACCGACGTTGCCACACGTGCAGAGGCGGTGATGGGTGTTTGGGACTACATAAAGGCTATGGGGCTTCAAGAAGATGACGAGAAAAGATCATTTGACTGTGATGATCGGCTACGAGCAGTAAGTAGAAACCCTTATGCATTGAGCCTTCACTGACACCAGCCAGTTCCTCCAACGAGACAAGGGCTATATCCCGTTTCTCAGTGAGGCAATTATTCCACATATAAACCCTCTGCCGCCAGTCAAGCTCCCTTATACCATCCGCGTTGATAAAGAATTCCATGAGGACCCACAGCCGACGATTTACGACATCCAAGTTCAAGTTGACGATCCTCTCAGAGCTGCTCTTACCTCGTACATTGCCAACCCTGCCTACGCCGCCAACCTCCGGCATATCAACCAAATGAATGAGCAACTTGCGCTTCTGGTACAAAAGATAACTAATTCAAAATCAAAGCATACTTTCTTTGATGCTTTATCCAGGAACCCCACGGAATTTATCGCGAAATGGTTGAGCTCGCAGAAAAGAGATCTTGAAGTGATTTCTGGGGAGGCTACCAGAGGTGGTGGGGAAGATGCCAGCGGAGATGAGTGGAGACGGGGCGGGAGTGAGAGCATTTGGGGCAGCGACAATGTCCGGGAAAGCGTTAATTTGTTAGTTGGGCGTCCAAAGCCTTAGAACTCTCCTAAAGTGTTTCATTATGGGCAATGGGAGTTTGGGGTGGGCATGGACTCGGAAGAGTGTGTATTATTCAGATTTCGGAGTCCAGAAAAGTGCTAGAGCACCTAGTTGGTGATTGAGCCAACCTTACAATTTCTTTTTTTGTGCCAATGCCAAGCTTCACACTTTTTCAGGTCTGCGTTTCCTTCATCCATTCTTCTGCCTCAATTAGGTAGTCTTCTCTCCACCGAGTGAGAGGAGGCCTTCCTCTCACCAAATCCTCCCTGTCCCACAACATCCTCTTCTTATCCATCTCCTCGGAAACATCATTATCGGGGCAAATGACATAGAATCTACCCTCCTCCATCTTAGCCTCCAGATAATCAACAACCTGCTCAGGCCACCACGCTCCCTTGGGCTTCTCCTTCTCCCCGCTCTTCGACGGATCATTCCCGGACATGCCGGTGAAAGTCCAACCGGGAACCAGCAGATGAACGGACGTCGTCGGCGACGATTTCGAGAGATCGAACGACAAGTGCTCGGCCAAGCTCTTGATAGCGGCTTTCGAGGCGTTGTAAGCTGGGTTTCCCGGTGGGTTAGTGATTCCCTGCTTCGAGCCGGTGATGATCACGCTCGAGGGGTGGGAGGCGGTGGAATGCGAGGTGACGAGCGGGAGCAGGGTGTTGAGCCCGTGGACCACACCGAAGAAGTTGACGTCCATGATCTTGTGGAAGTAGTCGGTGTCTTCCCAGCTGCCTCTAAGACCAATTCCTGCATTGAGAGCAAGGAGGGAGATTTTACCTTTCGATCATTTCTTTAGCCGATCTTCGAACATTGGATGTTTAACTGGGGAATAAACTACCTCTAAAATCCTTCTCGACTTTAGTCTTCAGCTTCTCAAAGTCCGAGATCTTGCTGACGTCCACCTCTATAGTCTCAACCTTGCCTTTGATGCTTGATTTTGCAGACGAGAGGTGGGCGCTGTTGTTGTCGGCGATGAGAACGCTCATGCCGTAACCTGCGCATTTTCTAGCGAGGGCCAGACCAATACCACTTGCTCCACCTGTGATCACGGCGGTATTTCCGGACTTGAAGACCGGGTTCGAAGACATCGTTGATGAAGTGAAGGGTTGGAGGGGTAGTTGGTGAGAATGCGGGGTAGCTTGGTAGATGAGAGTGAACAAAGAGGTGAGAGCGTGACTTTGTCGTCAAATGGCTTTTAGACAAGACAATTGGGAGAGAACGTATTATGAGATTTATGAATATGAGATTTTGAGAAGAAAAGAGCTGAGGACTGAAATCTAAGTATAAGATATGTGACGTAGAATGTTGACCGGCAATAAGAGAGACCTTTTATCTAATCGCCGAACACGCGAGCCTCTGAGGGGTGGTGTGGGGACTCATAAAAAAAATATAAGGTTTAAGCTTGATGTCCAAATCTGTTGGGCATTCTAGATACTTCTTCATTCAATGTTCTCTTGTTACATTGTGTAATCAGAACTCTGCTCTTGTCCAATTTTACAGGATTCTTTGAAATAACCTAAAGACTTCCACTATCATTGTCCAGAATTTAGGAGATTACCACTGCTTTACTTTTAAGCCGCGAGCTAATCAGTATTTATCTTCATGACTTTATTTACCATCATGTGCTCCTTTCAGGCTGAAAGAATTAATTCTATCTATTACTAAAAGGTGTTTCTAGCGGTACTGTTCTCCTCGAGGAAACACAAAGTCCTCCCTTAGGAAGCATCACCCTGTCCAAACGCCATCGCTGAGTCAAAACAATACTCCAGGTATGCATAAATCTTGTAAGCGGCCTCTAGACTCCACCACGATCTCACGCAGAAATGCTCGGTTTTTCTTTCGTGTTCGTCCCAGCGTGCCCGTTCAGCTTCACCTTCTGCACATCCTCAACAGGCTTGCCTTCTGCAATATCATCCGTCACTTCCTTTCTTGGTTTCTGAGTCAACTCCAACTCTCTTCTTTGTGCAGCAAATACTCCGTCCAGACACTCTCCTTTCCGTCTAGCTTCTAATGCTTTCTCAGCCATCTCAACATTCTCGAATGCACCGTTAGCTCTCCAAGTCTTCCGCTCTCTCATCACATGGATTCTCCCTCGCAGTCCTTGCCTCCGTTTCTCCTCCATAATAGCCCAGACTTGTTGAACCATTGACCAACCGTGGGTGACGGCTTCGACTACCTTTTTCGATTCCTGATCATCAAGGTCTCCTAGATCTCTCTGACCCTCGAGGATCCTCGCTTTGCGGATAAATTTTGTCGGCTGCTTGCCTTTGAGTAACTCCTTGTGAACGCCTTTGAAGGTATAGCCAATAGGTCCAAAGATTGCGGCTAGGTCTTTAAGAACAAACCCCGTAAGGCCCATGCCAACTCCTTTCACGAATCCAATAGCACCGCCATCTCTTACACCGGTATAGGGCTGTACTACCAATCCCGTGACTCCATCGTAGATTCCAAAAACAAACTCCTCACTAGCAGCTTTGAGGCCTGACTTCATACCAGTGATTCGAGTAGGTCTATATTTTGAAAATCAGTTTCTGTCACAGAATTAATGGCTTGGGGGTATTTTACCTTCGCACTGTTGAATCGCCGTAGAGCCTTGGAGCGTTATGAAAACCTAGTAAAGTTAGCCTGGAAATTCCAATTCTATTCAAACAATGCTCTTCGCGTATGGAATCGATGGAGGAAACATACCTTGAGCGATAGCTAAAGAGAGATCCATTGGCGCTCTTGCAATCGCCTCCGCAGTTTTGCCGACTCCAGCCCCTACATCTTGGGCCATTTCTTCGATAGCGTTATCCTCCGCATCATCAGACATTTCTGACTCGTCATCTTCATGATGCGCCTCATTAGCCGCATCTCGCCTCTGGGACAGCGGCTCTCCGCTAGCTGTGTGTTTTCCCATATCCGGACCAATAGTGGCCTTTTCGAGGCCGGTACCTGGTGCTTTTGAGTCTGAAATATGGCCCGAGGAGTCTTCAGCGGTGGTCCCATTGGGGTTTTCGTTCTCCTTCTCTACGGAATTTCCATTGGTCTGACCGGTGGTTTGACTGCCGTTGGTGAGGTTTTGATTGGGTATTTTAGTGGCTCCAGGAGTTAGATTGCGGCTCTTGTTGCCTTTCTGTTGTTCTGATCTTTTTCGCTTCTTCTTCTCCTCATGCTTTGCGCGTCTTTTTGAAGTCTTGGCGATCTTGAATGGCACACTTCCAATTCCAGTAGCCATGCTAGTGATTGTTCCCATGATTGCAGTTGCCCCGCCTGTTAGCGGTTCTCCTGGACCCTCAAAGTCGTTCCACTCGTTGTGTCGAATCAAGCGTAGTTGTTTCCATGAAATCTTCTTTCTCTCAACGAGCAATTCAGCGGCCAAAGCACTCAGTCTCAAATTTGTACCTTTAAGTTTCCATACTGCCACGCGGTCCTCTAGGATAGAGCAGCGCATAGAATGCTGGCCTCGCAGAACAAGACTTCGATGGAACGAGGTCACTGCATTTTTCGCCCCGTCTCCTTCAGCTTCGATATCCCTTGCGATCTTTTCTGCGGCTTGTCGAGCCTCGTCCGTGAGGCAATGTTTTATGCCTTCTGCTAGCTTATCTGCCGTGAGGCTCTTATAAGGTACAGGCTTGGCTCCCGCACCAGCTTCACCTATCATCGACCCCCAGAACTGCTGGTCGCCGAAAAAGGGAACAATGAATGTTGGTTTCCCACATTTCAGACCAATAGCAGTTGTACCTGCACCTCCATGGTGAACAACCGCAGAACTGTTCAGTTAGCACTGATTCCAGACCGCAGCCAAGCCCTTAAACGGAATAGTAGAACTGGCACTTACACTTTAGGAAAGAGCCAATCATGAGGTGTATTCTCGAGCATATAAATATTCTCAGGAACATTATCGTCACCAAGGCCACCCCATCCTTTCGATACGAGAGCCCTCACGCCTGCTTTCTTGACAGCTTCGAAGATCATTTGCGTAAATTTATCGGGATTGTCGACCACAATGGAGCCGAAACCAATGTACACGGGAGGGTCTCCTGCATCAAGGAATCTCGAAAGCTCTTCTGGTGGTTGGAATGAAGACGCAAGATCAAGGAAGACAAAACCTGCAATATCAATTTCAGGTCCCCAATCGCTTGGTTTCGGTACCAGTCCCGGAGACCATAGGTAAGTGTAAGGAACTTTGAGTCGGTAGAGTTGTCCAGGAGCCCATAGAGTGCTAACAGGTTCAAGCCCAAGAGTTTTAACTCTGAAGTTATTGACTAAGTCGCCCAGCCTAGACTTGAGTCAGTAAGGAAAACGCTCTTCCAGCTTTGAAAACTCACCCCTGCCACGTCATCATTTCCACGAGAGGATAACTCATGAAATTAGAGTAACCTGGGTCCACATTTGACTTCTTGATGTTTGCCAATGGGTGGGGAAACGCTTGAGTTGGAGTATACGGAAATGTAAACATTAGGTGCAATGGAATACCCAACCTCTCGGCACAATGGCTAACGAGAGAGTTAGCAATTCCTCCAAAAGATTATTGCCGGAAAGGACATTGTCTCCAGAAAATAATGTGAGAATCTTACATGTGTGCAAAAGAGGGCGGATTGGCAATGATAGCGTCCGCTATGAAGGGGGCTTTCCGGCCCATCATTTTCAGATTGCTGATATCCTTCTCGTCGTCCGTAGCATTTATGCAGGCCCTCCAGAAGCCCTCGAACATCTCTGCCATTTGATCCCTTCTGCGCCCCACTTCCCCCTTTTTAAAAGTCTCCATGGTCGGTATCATCCCTGGATTTTTCACCATGAACGCCATGAGTTCCGCTGGGTCTCCCCCTACTGAGAAAAATTCGAGCCCCGAATCTTTTTGAACAAAGTCTTTGAAAGCTGGGTGAGTGGCTATCCGGACTCTGTGCCCATATTCTTTCAGATTCTTTCCCAGCTTCAAGAAAGGTTGGATATCGCCACGGCTCCCAATAACCATAACCACTATGTTCAGCTTCGGCCTGGGTAAATCGGACGTGAGAGTTGCTTCCGATGAAGCCCGCGAATCCATGCCCTTGCCTTTTGGACTTGCTACATGAGATATATTCGGCATGTGGTCCTCAGGATTTTGTTCAAGATGCTTCAGCAACGTTGCTCCCAAAGCTTTCGCCAAATAACCACGATTGTTGGTTTCCTTGACACTGATGTTTAATCTCCCGTCTTTCCGCGATACCCTGCCCGTCGTCTTGAAGTCGTCGTTGCCCACATTGAACCGCGAGTATGATCCTCTGCTCCCCCTTCCTTGTTTTCCACGCGCTCGACCTCGCCGATATTTGCTCCCTGCAGCATCAGGGTCATCATCCTCGTCGTCTCCGTCCTCAGACGAACTCGTTGTGGATTCGTCGTCGCCATTGTCTAAGTTGCTCCAAATCGCCTCGTTCAGCATGGAAGTGTTGGTGGCATGGCGCTTCAGACCAGGGTTGTCAAAGATCGAGGCGTTGGTCGTTGGTCTCGGTCTCTCGGTCTGCCACTGTTTAGAAATGGCCGGCCGCGCTGCTTCAGCAGCCTTTGGCCGGTCTTCAGGAGGTATGGAAGGCTTCGAGTTCTCTGGGGATGTGGAAGGGGAGGTGGCTTCTGTTGATGCCATGATGGATTTCGGGAGTCTCAAAGACTGGGCACGAGACACAGCATCCCAGTGCAGAAAGCAAGAACGAGAGGATGAAGGAGAGAAAGAAGCGAAAGTGAATTTGAACGATTCACGTAAGAAGCGAAAGGAAAAGAATGGAAGGATACGAGAGAGAGAAGAGGCTCCGTTTCTTTCAAATTAAGGTTACGTTAGTGTGCTACATCACGATCTCGATGCCAGAGCACAGAACCTCGGGACCTCGTCGTTTCGCTGTGCCAAGTACCGAGTTCTACTTTCGATGACGTCGAGCATCTGGAAACACAGGGGCAGGAGCCTTGCTCCGGCCAACCGCCAACCTTGTTAGCCCCTTGGTCAACTTGGCAGTAATGCATAAGAAATAATTGAACTTCGACGCCTTGAGCTAATATTTAAGCATACGTTAAATTAAAGTGGGGCTGTGTTCAATCAAGGAAGCCTGGAGTTTGTACTAGAAAAGAGCAAAAAGGTATATCTTTTGTACTTTTTTATGCTTTTCTTAATATAGTGCTAATTCTTGCATAACATAATTGAACGTAAAGCCCATGAATAGATAATTCAGCTAAGCCCATTGTTATTTTATTAAATACAGCATCCTGACCAACAATCATCATCTGCCAGCAATCCACTCCAAGCGTCCTGCCATATTCCCCAAGACACGAATTTAGGCCAGCCCACACGCTAGGCGGTGAAGGAGAACTCTCACATGATTTTGCGACGGAATTCCTTTCTCGCGATGGCCACCGATGCCTTGCGACAGAAGAAATCTTGGGAGTTTGATTCCCAGCCGCTATTGATACGTTTATATATGACCGGAATGAGCTTCCCGGAAATTGAGTCCGCAATGAAGCCAGGACTTAGCTGGTCGCAAGTCAAGTTCATCTGAAAGACAGAGAATCCTAGATAAACCCAACGGGTACAAGACATACTTCAATCCATTTCGTGATTGGGGCTTCCCCATAGATCTCACTGAACGATAAAACAAGATTAAGCAGTTGTATGCTTTAGTCTGATTTTGCGTGTTGGTACCTATCGGCAGATTTTGGAAGTAGCCGGCACTTTGAGCAGCGGTGAGTTCGACGACGACAGCGAGGAGAAATACAGCCAGTATCTTCTTCGCGTGCAGGCGGGAGGCAGCTGGTTTGTGCGAAAGAGGGGTAGAAAAGCGAAAAGGATGCTCGACGGAGAGGAAAGGCATTGAACCTGCTCTTATATCCCAAGTACCATCTGGCTGCTTAGTCGTTGTCTGAAGTGCCTCATGGAGAACTGCTTGACTCGAAGATGATCGCCCTGCAAGTCTCACCAATCAGCCGAAACACCGCGCGCTAAAATGCAGGTGTTTGAAGGCTCCAGGAATTGAGTTGTTGGTAATGTTATTACAGAGGGTGGTGAGTGGATGACCGAGTAGAGATGTTTGTACTGTATTGGTATTCTCCCGAAACACGGTCAAGAATCTTCGTGCACGAGCCTACAGCTATTTCCTACCCTTGAAAGAGTGTATTCTCGGCCTAGCGGTTTTCATGTGTTTCCCGCCCTCTGAATTTTGGATCCTTGAAAGTTTCCCAGATTTTGCTGCAAAACGTGATCAATTGATCTGTGCCAGCCTAGTAGCTAATTAAAGCAGCATCTGTATCAACGATACACGGTTAGGGTGATACGTGTAGCTGTATTGCGGCCCGGCCCGCATGACACTAGGTGCCTGAGCGACGAGCACAACACAAGGTTTAATTTTTGATTCAAACAAAGCTTATATCTATGGAATCAATTAGATAGGCCACTCCATACCTCTGAAGGACTTGATTTTAAAATAGTTATGTAGGCAGATATGGATTTTTTCGAATGGTGTTGGAAGCGCATTTGGGTGGCTTCGCAGCTGGGGTGGCACGGCAGCAAGCGCCGAAGTCCCAACGTCTCCAAAATATTAGGACTTCCAAACGTTGGGACTGCTCGAATGAGAACTTAAGACTCATCATGCTTTTGCTTCAACAACTCTCGGCCGTGGGGACGATGCAGAAGATTGATTTGAGAAGTGGCCAAATCTTATTCCATATCTGGGAACTGATCGACAAAGTCCGTTCTACCATTCATTAAAGCCTCGAGGTTCAACCTCACACTCCAGCGTATCATCTTCGTCATAGGCTTCTTCCTGAACTCATTTCCATGGCTCGTGATCTCGCTCTCGAAGGTCTTATTACCTGCTGGCCTATAGTGTTGGAAGAGTGCCGGCTGGACTGTCAGGCAGTTATGATAAGCTTTGCCTCCAGTACCTTCGCAGAATTGGCGGAGCAATATATCAAATGGGGCAGTTACTTCCTTCAACCCAAGCCAGTATAGGAGGTGTCGGGCACCAGCTTGTGTAACAGCATAGCTAAGAGAGCAGGCACCATCGGAAACATGGTGTGCGACTCTTGTATGAGATAGATACTCGTCTTTCAAGGAGTTGACACCGGAAACAGTTTCAAGATACTGCCGTTGGGGGACGGTTGAATCCTCATAGCGAACTACCCGTCCCCTTGGGATATTCCCTGCGCCCGGTAAGGAAGCCGATGGGAATTGCAAGCCACAATGACCAAACCAGAGGACGTCCCAGTTGTCTCCAAATGGAGAATTCGTAGGTTCCATCGTCAGGGGAAGTTGGCCGAAATTGAAGTTGGACACTGGCAGTGCAGAAGCATCTATCGGGCTAGGATAAGTTGAGTCGGCATATGTTGAAGGATCTTCTGAAAGTGGCTGTATGAGAGCACGGGTTGCGAGCTCTAAATCGGAAAGTTAGTCCATCGCGCCGTCCGTTCGTTCATATAAAACTAGATATAACGAGTAAAAATAGAGTCATTGCTCTTAAAAGCATCTCCTCGACACTTTCTGCGCATTCCGACAGCTGCTTCGGCTTCGGCCTCGGCCTCGGTAACCCAAGACCCAGAATATCTCGCCAGAAAGGGGTCAGGTTTTCACAAGCGAAGAATCTCTCCTTTCTTTGACAACAATGAATGTTAAGACTACATTTGCCTTCCTCCCAAAACAAGAACTATCCTATGCAGATGCTCGTACGTAAAGATACTGCAACCAGTGCTCTCAATTAAGTATATCCTCAAACACACAATATCGGGGTTCGGTTTCTGGGTACTATCTTGACTCAGACTCTCCTTCCAACCCTCCAGTCTTCTGGTTCTGGAGTCTCTCTGAGACTTTGCCCGTCATTTCTAGCATCCCGCATTCCCCAGAGTCTCGTCTCGGCATAGCTGAAGCGCACTCCTTCAACCCCTAGATGAATACGTGGATCAGTAATTAGCATATCTTTTGGGGAGGATTGATCCAATGTCGCGAAGAACATCATGAAATGGCCAGAAGCATAAAAAGTGATCTCCCAGGAAACTTACAGTTGTGCTCTTCACCTCCATTCTCCCTTCCACCGTAAAGGCCTGCGAAGCCGTCCCGGGACATCCCTATCGGAGATGCAGATCTACCTGCCGGCCTGCGCAGCGGTGTGGAAAATTGCCGGGCACGATCCTGGCTTGGGCCTTCCCTATCTGTGCTGTTGATCCTGGCTGTACGGGGACCAGCACGCCTTACAGGGGCAGTGTAAGAGGGATGGAATCGAGATTGGTGCTGGGCCTCGGGTAGATTAGCCGGTGTTTGTGGTTGGGAAGAACGAGGTAGAGCATCGTTGTAGACTTGGTATGATCGAGAGGGTGTCCTAGGGCCCAATTCGGACGAACCCAGCCGGCTATGACCTCGGCGAGGAGTTGGGGAAGGCGACGTTGAGTATGGATGAGGAGTTAGTGAGCCATGCCGACTAAGCGGGGTGCGTGCTCGATAAAAATCTACCATGGATTCGCCTGCTCGTCTCAAGAGACTCCTGGGACTGATTCCACCTGCTGACTTCCCAAGAAATTAGCTTGCGCTTCTTGGAGACTGTGAATAGGAGCTTACTGGAGGACTCGAATCCACACCACCAGCACCTTCCAATCCACTTGGACTCGGATTCGGAGTTGGGCGCCTACCTTCGACCCCACTCCTGACAGGTGTAGTTGAGTTACTTCTAGTAGGAATAGTCTGTGAGTTTTGAGGCATATATTCGGCTCCCGAGGCGCCACGAGAAACTGCTGAGAAGGGTGGGGGTAGTAATAGCCGTGGAGAGGAGAAGACGAATTCTCTCAAGGTTGGTTCATCATCTTCATTTCCGCCTTCAATGTGCGCTGTCAAGATGTCCCCTCCTAAAGGTTCTGCAAGAGCTTGAGAAATTCTAGAAATTACCCCTGAACTCTGTATTGAACTTCCACGAAGTTCTTCATGCAGACTTCGATCACCAAACCGCACACGTGTACTATCATTGGTAGATGTGGATGTCACACGTTCTTGCTCATAAGCAGCACTTGCTCGTTCTGATGAATCAAACGAGAAGCTGTTTGTCTGGTGTCTAAATCTGCGTGGTACTGGTCGCCGCATTCGACGAGCTGGTTGGGCGAACATAATCCCAGGAGTGTTGTGAATAGCCACGCTAGATTCAACTCGAGGTGTGAGTCCAGAGGTTGGACGGTGATCTGGTGAACTCGAGGCATTTTGAGAGAGGAACAGAGGAGAGCGTGGTAGAGGCACTCTGTTGCGAAGTCTGTTTGCCTCGGGAAGTCGAATATTTTGAGGGGTAGAGATATCGTCGGGTACTACAGGGGAAATCAGGAAATGCTGATTCTTGGAGATGTGTAACATACTGAAAGATGGTGACCTGTCTGTTGCATTGACTGAATCCCGTTCAATTGGACTCTCCACAAAGCCGCCGTAATAGAAGTCGTGCTTTGACGGGGAAGGCAATAGCTGCAAATCATGACGTGGATTCTCGGAAGCAACGGTAATATATTCATGTTCTTTTTCTAGGTCTGCGATGATTGGAAGATCGTTTGCTGCGGTGCTCGATAGTTTGGGGGAGCTAGGTGCTCCATAATCATCAAATTCCAGATTCGAGGTGATTCGAACAGCTCTATGAGGCCCGTTTGTCGGAAGAGACAAAGATCGGTGATGAAAATCCGCATCTTGGCCATCTCCACTCTCCAAGTTCTGGTCCACCTCAGCTGCAAATTCTTGGGTGTGATGGATTTGCGAAGAGCCAATAGTAAAACCACTCGATCCGCCCACGGCGAAGCGGGAGAACTCCTGGTTCAAGAATTCGACCTCCATACGACGTTGTCGGCGGCTTTCAAATTCCTTCAGGTCACAAAGACCCAGGACAATTGTAGTAGGGGGCAAGCGAATCATAGCTGTCGAACGAGCTATGCGAAGAGATGAATGTGGGAGACAGAATCCACTTGCTGTGAGGAAGCAAACCAATAGGCAAGTTGACGGAAAGGGAAGGATGGATTCAAGACACAGTTGGAACTAACGACTGAGCTGGTAGCACTTGCGAAGAAGTCTCAACGGGAAAAGACGCAGTTGCATCTCCCAGACCTTGAGCAAAGAGAGTTCAGACAAGGTCTTGATTTCATGGGAAGAAGCAACATAGAACATTATCAGCTCCGGATAGCTTTGAAAGATGGCCCTTTAGAAGCTGTTCAAGTTCCTGGGAAGGAAGGAGTAAAACGACTGGCAACAATTCTCGAGTCCTAATTAATGGTGAAGAGCCCGACTCGTGGAGATCTTGCCGGGCCCGAATCTTCACACTTGTGTGTTTCGATACACAACTTAACCTCGTGGCTGTTTGTATGGATTTGACTAATAGGCTTCCCGAACGTGATCAGGTACTCACTCCATCTGAACTTTCAGACGCACAGCGCAACACGAGCGAACCTCTCCTTTTCTCCTTTTCTTCTTTTCTTGGCCCACGACACTAGTTCGACCATGAAAGTAGATGAGCACAACATAGAGGGATACTTTGGTTGAGCGTCGAACTAGCTGTGGTCCCTCCCCACAAGTCTAAGGTATGTTCCACAGTACCTACCTATGATGCGACTGTTTGGACAGCCTCAGGCCAGCCAGCTTAACTCGTAAGCTCATCTTACGCTGCAATCTCTCTTGCGGAAGCCAACCTTGAAAGGTCCCACCCGATCTCATCAAATACTACGAAGTAGGTGGCTCGCCAGCCCTGTGTTTGATTTCACTTGAGCACTCTGGTGCAGTAGCGAATCTATAGCGATGCAACAGCTGCTGAAGTTGCTGAACTGAGCCGGCCGAGTGCCTTTGCCTCCCCCTGTCAGCCAGGACTCAGGGCTAAACCTTGAGGAGACGAACACCCCCAATAGCCATCCCAATCACCAGCGGCCAGCGGCCCACACAGTCCACGCTGCACCGGATCCACACCAGCCCAGCGCGCCCAATCTGTCACCCACGCCCAGAACGACCAGACTAGAACAGAAACATGTTTCCTGTCGTTCCACTGCCCACGACTGCCCACGACTGCCCACTGCCCAGTTTGCAGCCCTTGAACCAGATCTACAGCTGCTGCTGCCAGCCTGCCACTACTAAGCCCAAGACAGCCCCCCCCCCCCCGAGCCTCCTCTGCTCTCTTCCCCTTCCGCGCGGCGTTGGTGACATGAACGAGCGCCCAGGATCACCGTCCCGACGGAGGCCACAGCCACAGCCACTCACTGCCACCCGCTCCGCGCTGACGAAGACCCAGAACCAGAGACAGAGGACAAGTACGCCGGCGCTGTCGAGGCCATGGACAATGACCTGAGCCTCTCTCAATCCTTCGGCGGCCTGCGTATAGCCAACCCAGATGCATCATCCTCTCCAGGAACTCCGCAAGACGTACCTACGAACCCCAAGATTGCATCATCTGTTCTGGCTACCTCCCGCACCGCAGAGGTGACGGATCCTCCGCCTCTAGTCTCGAGAGACGCCAGAGCTTCCACCGATCCCCAACCGCAATCTCGACGCCATTCCATCTTCAACATCCTCCGTCGCGGTGAACCCTCCCCTGACATCCCCCCTTCGTCGCAAACTCCTCCGCTGTATCTCGAGGCAAAATCCGCGCCGCCGAATTCGCGTACCGATTCGAGCAGCAGTGAATCCTACAAAGCAGTCAGTGACCCGCTCGCACGAACTGCCGCCTCAAAGGCGTATCGTCAATCAATGCCTCTGAATCACCAAGCACAACAGCAAGCTCAATTCCCACCATATCAGTCGAATGCGATGCAGAACGGCAGCAGGGGCTACTCCCCTGCAGGAGCTTCTCGTCCTGTTTCAGGAGTCTACTCAGCTCAACCTCCCCCCAACGCGGTACCCACTCGAGAGCCCGGCTCGTACAGACTCCGAAGTGAATCCTCCAGATCGTCAATGGTAGGCATACCCACAAGGAGTGATTCACGAGGTGGCACAGCAATGCAGGCTGGAGTCCCGTCGAGAGAGCCTAGTCACCGAGACCGCTCCTACAGTCAAAACCACCCTTTGCCAGCAGGAAACGGACCACTACCACCAAGACGAAGCTCGAGAGGGATGGGTGGAGGTCACGCAGAGGCGATCGCAGGCCCGTCGAATGACACCCCCCCTCGATACGATTTGGACGGCAACCTCGTACCTAGCAGTGAGGAGTGGAAAGACAAGGGTGCAGCAGTTGGCGTTCGTGAAGAAATCGATGCCAATGGTAAAGTAATTTACAGACAGGTTAAGAAGGGCGTGCGGGATTTCGTCTTCGGTCGAACTTTAGGAGAGGGTTCATACAGCACTGTGGTCCTGGGAACGGATAGGCAAACACTGAAGGAGTACGCAGTTAAGATATTGGACAAGAAACATATCATTAAGGAGAAGAAGATCAAATATGTAAACATCGAAAAGGACACCCTCAACCGACTGATCGAGCACCCGGGCATCGTACGGTTATACTACACCTTTCAGGACAGCTCTTCACTTTATTACGTTCTGGACGTGGCTAGTGGGGGCGAGCTGCTTGGGGTTCTGAAGAAGATTGGTTCCTTCGACGAGGAGTGCACACGATTTTACGGCGCAGAAATCCTCGACGCAATAGAGCATATGCATAATAGGGGTGTGATACATCGGGACCTGAAACCTGAGAATGTTCTCCTAGATGATAAGATGCACATCAAAATAACAGATTTTGGGACGGCAAAATTACTGCCAGATCCACGAAAACCGAAGGAAACGACACCATATGATCCGGCTAGCCAGGACGAAGAATCGACAAGGGCCCGTTCTTTTGTTGGAACAGCAGAGTATGTCAGTCCGGAATTACTGACCGACAAAAATGCCTGTAAAGCTAGCGACCTATGGGCCTTTGGCTGCATCATCTACCAGCTTTTGACCGGGAGACCTCCGTTCAAAGCAGGTAACGAGTACCAAACTTTCCAAAAAATCGTGAGCCTGGACTATGAGTTCCCTCCGGGATTTCCTCCAGCTGCCAGAGATCTAGTTGAGCGACTCTTGGTTCTTGACCCGCAAAGGAGGTTGTCGATCGAACACATCAAGAATCATGAGTTCTTCGATGGCATACAATGGGGCCGTGGACTCTGGAAGATGAAAGCCCCAAGGCTGAAGCCCTACATACCCCCTACTCAAGAACCCACCCTCATTAAACTCAATGGCTATTCGAGCTCGCCTCAACCGATCGCCACTTCTCGGGGACAACAAGCACAAACCTCTTCTAACAGTAATCCTCGACCACAACCACGGGTAATTACTGAATTACCGCCTCCCACACAACTCGATATTGAATGGTCACCCGTTCTGACACGGAATAATGAGCGAATATTGAAGCTTGGAAATCTGATGGTGCTATCCACACCCCTCCCACATAGCCCAAATTCGCGGAACGGTGAACATGGAGAGACTCATGAAAAGAAGGGACTGGCACGGTTCTTTGGTGGCAGCACAACCAAGAAAAGGCAAAGGCTCGTAATGGTGACTTCTAGTGCGAGGATCATTTTGGCTGCTGCAGGAGGAGACGAAAAGAAATCGAAGTCGGAAATTTCGCTCTTAGCATCAGAGTGCTCTTGGAGAACACAGTTGGATGCCAAGGGTCAAGAAGTGTGGTGTGTTGATACTGTAAGTTCTTTTTAGTCTCCTGTTTCTCGCTAGGCATTCTGACTAGATCTAGCGCGGAACACATTACACTTTCGAGGACTCGAAATCCTCCGTTACAACTGGAGATCCCAGCAAAAACTCAGCCCAGGAGTGGATCGAGTCCATTGAACGGGCCAAAGACATTGCACTTTCACAAAATACTGCAGGTTCATACAACAGTGATACAGGCTTTGACATGAGCTCTTCCGTCTCGAGTCCGAGCAGTACCCTTCACGGCAACAGCATATATCCCGAGGGCTTTAACGTCTCGGATCGAGCGGGACGGAACCACCTCAGTAAGAGTCAAGCCAGCCTCGGCGAAGAGCACATTGAAAAGGCAAAGAAACATCGGTTCAGCAAGAGGCAGTCGAAGAATGGACTTTCTACTCCATTTTAAGCCAGTCCTCTCCTTGGCACTTGCAAGCCAATGTTCGCAGAGACTAATGGTCCCGCCCAAATGGCGGGCAGATTCAGCATAATTCGGTTCTTTTTGTGGAGCATTTTGATAGCGAGGCGCTGGTTTGATTCACTTCTTGCATCCCTTCCATACCACCTTATGTTGGGGCCTTTACGAATATCAAGACGCTTCTCCTTTTTTTTCCAGATCAGCCTAGCAGGCTCAGGGCTCGGGGTTACTCTGCGCACAGCATGGGATATCTCGGCTGCATTATTGCGTAAGCGCGTTCTTGGCTAGATCTTTGGGTGGATCTCTGCGTCTGGGTGGGTCGTTGTGGTATCTAATTCCGTGCCTTATACGGTGCTATCATGTAGAGAAGATTCTTTGCTGCTTAAGAGGGCTTGGTGCCATTGCTTTGCATAGTATGTATAGTAGAGCGATGTTGAAAGTGAAAGGCCCCTATGCCCATAGGGGAAGCGATTGAAAATGCCAGCATTTCGAGACTCGAGCAACATAGTCCCCTTGTCCGCTTGTACAGCGAGGGATACTAATTACAGAATCCCAAGGTGAATCAACTGTTGTACTTGCGCCAAACTCCATCCAAAGCCCTTTAACCACCTCAATCCTCCACCAGCACGTGATCAAATGCGGCTGTTTTATGACGTCTCTCCCATGGCGCAATTTAGGTTGATATTTTGGTCAGCACTCCATTAGCATTACTCCCGCCTGGCCTAGCCTCGGCCTCCTCGCGATGGCAACCTCACCTCTACGCTCAAGGAGGTCTCTTATCGAATTGCAGAAACTCTAAGCTTCCAATTAGTCTGACCTTAGGCTTCTACTCTGGACACAATCATGGCACCCGACAGAGGCGAAAGCCCGGACTACCAATCCATATCAACCCCACCTTCGACCTCTCGTCCCGCTGAAGGCTCTGGCAGCACAGCAGAGCTTCGACGACGCCGTAGCGATGCCCGCAGATTCATTGCCAGCCATGCGAGCGAAGGGCAGAACTTCACTGTTCGGGGCATACTCGTTGGTCTTGGGGTCGGCCTGGTTATCTGCTTCTCGAATATGTACTTCGGCCTGCAGACTGGGTGGATCTCCAGCATGAGCATGCCCGCTTCCCTTATTGGTTTTGCATTTTTCAAGACTCTGGCCAGGCACCTTGATCTGCCTTTCACACCCGTTGAGAATGTACTGGTGCAATCAGTTGCTGGCTCGATGGGCACAATGCCTTTAGGTTGTGGATTGGTGGGCGTGATGCCAGCATTGAACTACATGCTGAAGCCGGAAGAGCAAGGCCCAATCATTCTGAGTCTATGGAAGCTTATACTGTGGTCGCTAGGACTATGTTTCTTTGGTGTGGTCTTTGCAGTACCACTAAGAAGACAGGTCATCATAAGAGAGAAACTAAAATTTCCTTCCGGGACAGCGACAGCATTGATGATCGGTGTACTTCATGGAAAAGAAGCTACAGTCGATGGCCCCATCAGCCAAACAACTTCTCGAGATTCCAGTGTACAGGAGGAAGGAACAGAATCCTTCTCGGACATTGACGAAAGGACTGCAGACGTAGAGGAATCGGGCAAGAGCCAGACAAGCAGTTGGCAGTCTAAAGTCAGACTTCTGATCATATCGTTTGCAATTTCCGGTCTATATACACTTGCGACATATTTCTTCCCGATCTTACGAAATCTTCCTGTTTTTGGTTTTACCCTCGCCAAGTCCTGGCTCTGGACCCTGAATCCATCTTTGGCTTATGTTGGACAAGGGATCATTATGGGTCCAGCGACTACAACTCACATGCTTATCGGAGCGGTGGTGGGTTGGGGAATTCTGTCTCCATTGGCTAAGAGGAGGGGATGGGCTCCTGGTCCCGTGGATGATTGGGAAACGGGATCTAAAGGGTGGATCGTGTGGGTATCACTGGGAATAATGCTGGCTGATTCCGTTGTGAGCCTTGGAAACATCGCTATTACGCCGCTGATCATGCACCCCGGGCATTATCTGGCGGATCTCCGTAGTATCATCACGAGCAGGAACTGGAAAAGCTTCCTACGTCTTAGATCCGCCAAAACCGGGGGAAACTATGCACCGCTGCGAGAAGAAGTATCGACACCTCTTGAAGAGACCAGATTGAGTTCTCAAGAATATCCTGCTCTGTCTGAGGAGGAGATCAAGGCTCTCCCAGAGCCAGATGCTCCTCCTGAGCACCTAGTTAGCGATCGTACTGTCTGGATTGGACTTGTCCTGTCCATTTTATTCTGCATTGCAAGTATCCGTGTTGTGTTCGGGGCATTGGTCCCGTTCTACGCCATTATTATAGCTGTTTTTATGGCTCTCATCCTCTCAATCATGGGCGTTAGAGCGTTGGGCGAAACGGACCTTAACCCGGTGTCGGGGATTAGCAAACTTGCTCAGCTCTTCTTTGCGATCATTGTCCCACAATCGAATAAGAATTCGGTTATAATAAATCTTGTCGCGGGCGCCGTCTCTGAGGCAGGTGCATTACAGGCTGGTGATTTGATGCAAGATCTCAAGACAGGTCATCTCTTGGGTGCAGCCCCAAATGCCCAGTTTTGGGGCGGAGTCATTGGGAGTGCTGTAGGTGCTGTCGTCAGTGCCCTCATATACAGGCTGTACACTAGCGTATACGAAGTCCCAGGAGACCTGTTTGAGGTTCCCACGGGCTACGTTTGGATAAAAACAGCGGAATTGGTTACGGGCAAAGGATTGCCAATGATGGCATGGCAGTGGGCTACAGGAGCCGCTATCATCTTCACATTCTCAACAGTCGTGAGGATAATGGGCACTGGGAAGCGATGGCATCCTTTCATCCCTGGCGGGATTGCGGTGGCAGTTGGTATGTTCCCCTTTGGAGCGTAAGGACCTATTTCTAACATCAATGAGGCATGTATAATGTTCCATCCTTTACACTTGCTAGAGCAATTGGAGGCTTAGTGAACTGGTACTGGCGATCCTATCGACAAAAAGAAGAAACTCTCATCGTGGTGCTAGCCAGTGGGCTGGTGCTAGGAGAGGGAGTCATGAGCATTGTGTAAGTAACCTGGGAGAACCCCTTTCTTAATTCTCGATAGTCTCATGATTGCCTCTAAAGACAATATCTCAATTTCTTTGCAACACTTGGCTCAAGCAATTGCTAATTTTTCTCGTGCTAGAAACCTACTCCTAGCAAGTGCCAGCGTGCCACATCTATAGATCTGAACTTGAAAATACATTTAATCATATACCCCATTATTTAGCAGCAATGTTTCTGGATCATGAAAGCTTTTTTCCATTGCACGTCGCACTTTTTAGTTTCCTTTCCTAGTCCTAAAACTCCAAGCCACCCGTAGCTTTAGTCTGAGCCTATTTAGACTGAGAATTGGATTTCGGGTCGTCTTATAGATTTTTTAGCTTGTGCTTAGAGTGCTCCGGCTACTGAGTCACCATTAGATTGCTTGCACGCGGATCCTTGTCTCGATCGCCAATAGCTTGGACTACCTAGGTATTATTATCTCGCCCGGCATACCTTTTGATCCACACGACGAAGACCGTGGTCGCATGTGAGACTGCAATACATCTTCAGTAGTCGATATAACACCTATAGTTACTCCGACTGCTCTGTTTTAATTGAGCAGGGGAGAACGCTACGACTCTGGTCTGGCCCAAAAAAGGGGCTAAGCTCTAACCGAGTCACGGATTTTATTCGAATTAGTTGTGTCGCCTACATAAGCAACGTGTAGCGGCAAAAGACACGGCAACGAGTCTGAAGTACATCTTACAATGCAAACCCTCGCTATGCCAAGCATCATCCAGCAATCCGCTAATATCCGACCTTAGTCTAGGCCAGCCTTCCCAAAGGATGGGGTATTATATTCTCGTTTCCCAAACGCCGCGCTGCTATGCAAATCATCTCTTCTCTCCTTCTCAGAATCCAAAACTATCCAACAAAGAGCTTGACTCGGGCTCCTCGAACACACTAGGAGGCGCCCTATGTCCTCCATCAACCGGCACTTTCGGCATAGGTAGGTCAGCCACGACAAGTGAGCTTCGCCTCCGAAGCATTGATCGCGGATCGGGACCTCCCAAGTCCTTAAAAACCGTAGGGGCAGGGAGAAGGAACTCCCAATTACGAACTGTGGGCAAATTAGGGTCTGAAAAAGTTTAGAGGGGGAAGACCAAACCCAGATCTAAAGCCAAAAGATCACAGCCCATGCGATCGTATAATCGAGCGTTATGCAGCACAAAAGCCCACTCTACTTTTGGTGTTACTTTTGAAGCGCCGCGCAGAGTTTGAAGGGTTTTCTGTCGAAGTTGAGAGTACAAAACTACCAGCGCCGGATCGTCGGTCAGGAACAGCTTGGCTTGCAGTTCTGGAGACTGAGGTGTCTCAAGTAGGGTGTAAACGGGAGACTAAGTAATGTCAAAGATCTCGACAGAGTAGGGGAATGGTTAACTCTTACTATCAAGGCTCGAACCGCCATATCTCGTCTGTGAAGCATCCAAAACGCCCATGACGCCAGCCATCGATTGCCTTCTTGGGCGGCCAGTGGTAGAACCTTCTCTTCCAGCAACTCCTTCAGTATGGGCCCTCGTTCTCCCTCGTAGACTCTAGTGACGGCTATGGCGAGCTGAAGGTCCTTGAGTTGGGTGAGAATTACGTTAACGGCATCTCTGAGGCAGTCGGCGAGCAGGAAGAAAGCAGCAGCATACTCTAATTGCACGTTAGAAGCGTGTACCCAAATCCCAAAGTAATGTCACAAACCGTGTCTGTGCTTCCCGAGAAGGGCGTAGGCATTCTTCAGTGCAGCTGTCTTCCACTTCTTGTCTTGGAAGTTATTGGATAGAAGTTTAATGGTAGCAGTTTGTTCCCGATTCCAAGCGGCCATACGCCACAGACCTTGTAGCACAGTCTTCTTCTTGAGAGCAAGATAAAATAAACTGCAGTCAACAGGGTTCTTCATATCTGTTTTAGTATACTCGTTCCGAGCAATGATCTCGAACTGAGCTTTCTACGCAAGAGTCAGTGGGATTTGTAGATGGAGATTCCAAATAGCCACGTACCAGAGCACCAGAGTCGGTCATCCACATGAACATGCCACTCTCGCGGGCGTGCTCCCAGAGCACTTTTCCATGAAATTGATGGGATATCATATCTACCAGAATGTCCTGACTGTTGCTGTGATACGCCCAGTTGATTTCTCTCCATGATAATAGCACTTCATTTGCTCGACCTCGACGCAGAACATGTTGACGGAACGATAGCATGAACCTAGCAGCGTTGTCGTCCATAGAGCGTCGCTGCTTTTCAACGATTGCAACGCACTCAACAATATCTGCCAGGTGTATCTGCTCCTGTCTTGACAGCTGTGGTAGGGCAATCTTTGTAAGTTTCTCATTAATGGCAGATGCAACACCTTCAGTAACGGTCTCTACCTCCTCCAAGTCATCGGACAGATTTCCAAAGGTTCTTGTTACCCTGTTTACGACTGCAGATGACGACATTGTCTATTAAGGTCAGACTCGCACAAGTGAGGCCTGGGGGATGAACTTACATCACTTGGCGTGTAAAACTCTTCGAGATCCATCCCAAGGTTATTTTCTAGCGTATCGCCCTCGACGTGGTATTTCAGAGTCTTGAATAGGGCGAGGAGAATGTGCTGGACCAAAAGACTTTTACCAGCGAGAGTACATTGGCCCAAGAACTGTGGGTGGTACACAGGCAGAGGTCCGTTAAGCCTCGTAACGACTTCGAAAAGATCCCAGCCTTGTTTACGGCGTGGAAGCCCAAGATTAGTCACCACAGGAGCGGACGTATCTACCTCTTTGTCATATACAAAGAGTTGGTTGCCCGCGCCTATGATAAGATTGCCGCCGCCCAGCCATGTTGAATCTCCAATGGGGTGCGGTGTCATATCGCGGATATTAATCTCTCTGATTGAAGCCCAGGCCGGACCTTTGTTGAGGTAGTCGTAGCGCATTTGAGCGAGGAGTACCACTCGAAATCGGAAGCCCACGGCCAGAATAGATTGATCATCTGGTGTAGACGTCCAATCTAAGTCCTGAATCGTGTCTTGTGATTCATAATCTTGAGCAAACTCCAGCTGTGCACTTCTGACGTCCCATATGGTCAGTTCGGATCTGTTGGAGTTCACAAGGGCTGCTTTGCGTATCGAACTGCCACTGGCTAAAGCTGGCTCGGCTATCCCAGTGTCTACCGAGCAAGTCTGCAACCATTCTAC
The DNA here is from genome assembly GCA_002865625.1 of Hyaloscypha hepaticicola. Classification (NCBI taxonomy): domain Eukaryota; kingdom Fungi; phylum Ascomycota; class Leotiomycetes; order Helotiales; family Hyaloscyphaceae; genus Hyaloscypha; species Hyaloscypha hepaticicola. The sequence goes on along the minus strand of KZ613492.1, from coordinate 78,669 downwards.
CTTCTTCGCTCCCAAATCTATCCTCGCGGTCCAAGATCGAAGAACCCCAGAGTGTGTATAGGAGATAGCAATATCTCTGGCGAATGTATCAAGAAACCCTGAAATGACAGGTGGCGATCCAGCTGGATCAACTGGAAGGACATAAGATAGGTCATCCGAGTATCCAAGGTCAAATTGACAAAACTCTCGGATCCAACTTTCATGGTATCCATTTGTTTGAGTTGTGCTCCCACGTCTTGGAGGCAGCTGAACCTCCCAAACAATGCCCTGCATTTTTGACGTGATTGTAGCAACATGAGCAACAGGGCCTTCTTTCACTAGTTCTGGCAACATCAAGATGCAAAGAGGTTTGCCAACGACCTCGTACTCGCAGCTGGCCAGAAGTTGACCTCGGAATGATCGAGTGTCCCATAACGAAATTCTTTTGTGATGCAGAAAGATGACAAAATTGCCCTTTCTCATCACGCATATCCGGTGGATATGCTCTTGTTCTGTGATAAGACTTTGTCTGACTACTGAGGTTCCACTTTCATGATCCATGTGCTTCCAGACGATGCTTTCATTGCCATCTGTACGTGAAACGACAGCTCGGCCACTGATATTACGGACAATTTTCTTGATGCTCGAAGTATGCCCAGTCCAGACTCCTATGGATACAAAACGATCGACTCTTGGGGACGGATCAAATAAATTAGCTACGTTGGTCTCAAAAAGCTCAATTTTCCCGTCGAAGTGGTGGATGAGAACGTTGAGCGCCCCTCCAGACTTGTTGCAAAAATTGTAAAACTGAATGTAGCTTGACTCGTCTTCGAGGTTTGTTGGTAGGCCGAGACCTATGCAATCAACGTGCGCAACGTTGAATATGTTTGCTGTTTGCCGTACTTTACATCCAACATTTTCTAGGCCCCATGCTGACATGTGACCGGCTTCATCGAAAACGACACAGATTTCCGGGTTGCGATTAGCAACCTCAACAAGGTGTGCTAGGGCATGGTCCTCGTCCTGCCCAGATGTCCTTTCTTGTACAGCATGCTCAGTAGCAAGCATAAAGTCTCGGCCGTCTATTATGAATGCAAACCGAATGTTGGAAGTCTGTTTTGGAGCTAGCCCGCGAGGTTGTATGGATTCTCTCAAGTCAATCTGCGCCCAAAGCTGCAGTATTTGCAAACCGTGCGCATCGGTTGCCGCCCATATTCGTACCACATTGTCTGCACATATTGTATAAAGAACATTATCGATTGTCTGCTCCGCATGATATGGCTTCCTCCAGTGCATATTCGTTATTGTGGCTGGGTGAGGGAGATAGCTGAAATCGAAGCGCGTGTCGTCCGAGCCAAATGATAGTCTCCGCCATATCTTTGTAAGGCGGTCATACTTCCCTGTTAAGGCGATGTATGCCGAATCGTAGGAGAAATTGGCAAATTTAACAGGATTGGCCAGCTGTTGCTTCCAGACTATTGACGGCGTATCCAAAGTCGAGTGTAAAGTCAGCCAGGCCCCACCCACAAGAAGCTCTTCCGTTACCCCCCATGACAATGTCGTCGCAGAATCAAACGCAGGCTCGACGATCGAAAAGCTATGTTGTAGAGACCACTAGCCGAGTTAATATGCCTCGAAGCAACTTAGGCGTTGAGCTCACAGACCTTTAAAGCATCCTCTCCTTGGCCATATGGCTTATAGACACGAACAGTCGACCCAGTGCATGTAGCTATCTTTCCAGTGGCTTCGTCAATGGCAATAGCTTCGAGATGCTCATCGTCATCATGGTAGATGGTTTGTAGGATGTAATTCGGCGCAGTAAGGATAACGAAAGCATTGCCGGTGATGTATGCCTAGAGGAAGATAAATTTGGTTAATACTTTCCACTATACTACAAGACACGAAGAGCTTACAATCAGGCGTTTGTCGTCCCAGTAGCCGGTACAGACAGCTTCCAGGCTTGCCAGGGGTTTTCCTGGAAGCACAGCTCGCATGCTATTGATCAGAGGGCATCGTAAAAATAATTCTGTGAATCGTATTTCAAAAATCACCTGCTTAACCAGATCTGATTCTGGTCTTGAGGGGTGAGTTGTGCTGGTGGTACTAATTCGTGGGGTGCCGAGCTGCAAGAGCTTCAAGCTTGATGAGAAGGCTACGCGAGGCGGCAAAGTACTCGCTCAAAAGTCAAATCACGCGGTCTTATCATTCACATGGAATGGGCAGCACAACGTGCGTATATTGGTTTTTGGAGGCTCAAATTGAATCAGGTTGAGAGATTACCACAGTCTAAACCACTTCTTCACTTCGCGAATGAAGTGAATCAACGTACGTAACTTGTAAGTCTCAATTGATAAGCAGCAGCTCTCCTTATCACCAATAATACACACCAACGCCTATTCGTTAGACCTTATGCCGCCGTCATGCATTCACGCCACGCTCCTTTGATCCAATCACTATCCATGCATTAAATTTTTGCTGCCTTGCTCCAGAATTCCACCTTTTTCAATCAATACCTACTGTCCTTTCTCCAAGTCATGATTCGTATTGCTCTCGTCGATATCCTCAAACCCACCCCCCATTCTTAAAGTGCTTTTCCCGCGATCTTTCCGAATGGGTGGGAGGAGGCTACCAGACCACTGCGCTCGAAGATGGCGCTCGAACGGTGTTGAAAGGGGTGCTTTTGGAGTCGTTGAGAATTTTGCTGCCACAGCCATCACTCTCTCGGTCCTCTTGGATGGTGTACTTAGGTAGCCAGGAATAGATGATGAGACTGCAGCCTCGTCAACTCCCCTTGCCCACTCGTCGATCTGAAGGTCATCCCCAAAGTCCGACCATGCTTCTGCTCTTGCCGTACTTCCTAGCGGACCCGCAACTACATCTGTCTGTAGGATCTCGACTTTCCTTTTCGGCCGCTGTTGGGCTGCCTTCTGATGCCAATAAGTGAACATTTTTCTGAAGGTCCTTTTGGCATTCTTTTCGCAAATCTCTGCAGCGTAGTTTGTCTGATAACGTAGTTGGAGGCTGAGAAGGCTCCACTTCTTGATAGTCCGACCTTGGCGGCGTTCTTTATATGTCAAGATTGCCTCGCTATTATATTCCCGCAAAGCATTGGAGCGATCTCTCCAAAGGGCGAATTGCTTCTTTGCAACGTTACCTCGCCAAAGTGGTTCCAGTTTCGCAAGGTCTTCCGTGTGGGCTCGCCAACGGTCAAAAATGTTCATCCCAATGATGATATTTCGATTGTGGCTCGTTTCTCGTGCCCGGGCGGTCAGGTATCCTACGTGCTTTGCTTTTTCGAGCCAAGCACGAAGGACTCCTCTTGCTAAATTGATCTTAACCGTTCGGCGAACTTGGGCATAGGCTGCTTTGCGTCTTTCTCGCTTCGAGGCCTCTGTGGAAGCTCTCCAACGCCTCACAGTTTTGGTAGCAAGGAAGAAAAACTTGGCATCTTGGGACCAGGTTTCCAGTTGCCGGAGATGTTGACTCTGTCTAAGCCATTGAAAAACTACACTTCTCAGGACTCGTGGAGTTCGAAAGCTTGTGGCAGCGGCTTCGAGCCGTCGCTGGGCCTCCATCCGGGAGCACCAATGACGGAAAACGATATCATGAGTCCTGTGAAGCACCAATGACTGAGCTAGAGCCGTTTGCTGACACATCTTCTCTTTCACAAGTCGCATCTTTTGGATCCAGGCTTGAAAGCTCTCCTTTAGAACTGTCTCGTCCTTCTTTCGCCGTTTTGCGGTACACCGCTTTGCAACAGTCCACTTGTAAATGGTAGTCAATTTTGTGTCCGTCTCGATGTTATATTGCACCAGACTAGTTCGAGACTTATATTGCCAATTCGTCAGTGCTTCTTGAAGAATTTTCTTGCGGTCTATCATGACGGCTGCCCTCTCCTGGCGGGTGCGATGCAGCCAAGTTTCGAAAACCTTACGGAGTAACCTTGACGACACATCAATCTGTACTGTCTTTTTGGCTGGTACCATCCGTGTGTCGTGACACCACTTCCTCAATGATGCAAGACATATGTGATGCCGGCGATACTGGTCAGCTTCTTTGATTTGTCGAACTTGAGCTTCGATTCTAATCCTCCACGTCCGCAATGCACGCCGGATCAGCTGGAACCTCCTCTCTTCCTCGGCATTTCGATGCGCTTCCCAATTTTGGTGAGATACAACAATCCACCGGAAAAGAGTCCGACGTTTTGTGCCTTCAGCCCACGAAGAAACAGCTTTGATAGCCCACATATTACGTATCCACTGTTGGTAAATCTTCTTAACTAGATCTCCTGCATACTTCTGCACAGCAGACTGCGCATCAGCCGAGGCGAGTGCATGGCAGTGTCTCCATAGAGAAAAGAACTTCTTGAGGACTTGTCGACGAACTTTCAGTTCATTCACCGCCGTGATATCTCGCCAAGCATTGAATATTCGCGTCCTGACGATATGTCTCCGTGCCAATGCTGTGCGTTGAACTTGTTCACTGACATACGTGGACCAGTGCGTGAACGCTACATGCATCAGATAAAGATCTCTTGCCCTAGCAGCGCGTCGCTCGATATGAGCAAAGAACCGCTCGGTCTCGGCAGCCTGGCGCTTTTGGAGTGAAAGAAGGCGCCACGAATCTAGCGCTGATTGAAGCAGTGCCTTTTTGTCATGACGTTGGGCTACAGACTCAAGGTGGATATTTTCCTTCCGGAGCTGCAGAGCTCTGTCCCTCCATCGTTGTAAATGATGCTTAACTGTTGAGCTCAGGTTCTGTTGTAAAAGTAACGACGCCTTGATCTGCATTAGGCCATCAGCATCCTGGTCAGATAAATATCTCCGAGGCGGGATCGCCAAATCTGATGTTGTGTCATCTCCAAATCCGGAAGTAATTGCTGTGAGTTCGCTTGGGGTATGCAAATCTCTCGATGCAGGAATTAATCGAGTTGTTGATGAATGATGCGTGCGTCTTCTTGCGCCAGAAGGTGACCGCCGGCGAATTCTCATGCTACCATGAGTAGATATAGACCTGTTTCGACCCCTTATTGGTCTGTCAGGTCGTGATTTTAACCAGGTTCCAACGTTGTGTTCTGGGCCATCCGCTTTCTGGTTTTGGAGGTTGGCTGTTCGTAGGGGCGCTTGCTGCTGTGGTGAACGAGTTTCCTGCAAAGCATTTTGGTGACTGTCGGCCTGGTGTTTAACTTTAGCAATCGAGGAGGAAGAATTGCGCCTCCTTCTCGACTGCGATCGAAGAATTTTTCCAGCATCCCAAGCCGAGCTTTCAGAGTTGCGCCTCTGGCGATGGCGAGGATCTTCGTTCTCATCCCGGGGTGGCGATTCGTCTGCCGTTGCAATCTCAAGACTGTACTGGGAGTCATCAAGTTGGCTGGACTGTTCCCCTCCATCCTCGGGATCAAATTCGATCTCGATTCCCATTCTCGATAAGATTTCTTCGAACTTTTCGTACAGTGTCCCTTGACCGCGCAAACCACCAATTTTGAACAGCACTCGTGCATATCGGCTATCATGGTCTGCATTGATGCCAATTCTAGGTAACATATCATAGTATGCACTGAACAACGCGTTTGTTGGAAGTCTCTCCCGCTCGGGGAGGTTGGGAAGCAATTCCTGCGCAAGGACGACAATCTCGTGCAGTATGGCGACATCTATTCAAATTGTCAGACAATCTCTGCGACGGAAATGCGACTTAGCTACCTTCGTTGCTGTAGTAGGGCTCCCCCTTTCCCGTAATATCTTGTCCGGCATTGGATTGCGGAGGGCTCCCTGGGGGCGGCATCTAGAGGAAGGCATTCGGCAAGAGCTGAGATTTGCTTTTATTTAAATGAAGTCGCATGGTGGAACTCGATCAGCAATGTGCGTCAGCGAAGCTTCACGGATGTTTTTGTGTATCAAAATCTCATCAAGATGTGGAGGTTGTAGTTGACGCGTTGGTGTTGTGTCGCGACGGAATTTCGTGACCGGGGTTTGAGCACGTGGCGCCAACCTAGAGAACCTACAGTAGGCCTGGAATGTCTGACGCCTCGATTTCGAGACTCATAACAACATCACTCACGAGATTTTACATCTAAGGGAGGAAGACATTTCCCGGCTCCTCCAAAAGTAGCTGGATCTTTTAGCAATGCCCTCTCGAACACGGCCCATTGAGAAGTTTGCTCAAGCTGTTGCCAAATGTTCTGCTGAAGTGAAACCTCATTCCTATGACCAAAGCCTCTATACTAAGAGATCCGCAGGCTTCGGTCTACGGCAAATGCATTGTCGCTGACTACAACTCGGTACACAAAGATAAATGTCTTACTGAGTTTCTCCGATTGAAGGATTGTTATATGGTGAGGTCCTCAAAATCTTATCCCTGGAGATTACTCACCAGATCACAGGCAGCAGCAAAAAAGTCTTGATCATAGACGGTCCTTCATCAGCATTTTATGTAATTGACGCCCCTCGCAATTCTATGGAGACTTTGGAAATTGTCTAGGTGAAGGACATAAGACTTTGACAACGCCAATAGCAAAGCTTTTCGCCACCGTCATAGATCTTTCAAATCAACTCTCCACCTTTCCCGCACCCATACTCCCACTCCCATCATGCCTGATCAATCATGGATCTTCAGAAGCCGCAGTAGAAACACGCTTTTTTGTATCTCTTGCTCCTCTTCTAAGATAATACCCTCGGCTTTATCTGAAATCTTTCCATCTACCTCGGTGACAACATGATGGTCAATTGGTCTTCGAAGTGCTTTCTCAATGACCTTTGCTTGCTCGGTGAATGCCTTGTCAAGACCAATTTTGTCTGGGTCGGAAAGCACTTTGTACTCCATCTTCACATCGTCCGTTGGCTGAAGTCCAGCTTTCTTCCGCAATCGCTGGACACGATTGATGATCTCTCGCGCCAAGCCTTCATCTGCAAGGTCTGCGTAGAGCTCCGCATCAAGGATAGTCAGAACGTCGTCATCCGTGTTAGTTTCCAAGTGCTTTGACGAGTCGTCGTCTTTGAGTCCTCTCTTCACTACTAGATCACCCTCTTCCAATTTGATGCCATCCACGATCATAGACTTTTCCAGGACGAACCTATGGACCTGCTCGCTGCTTAAGCCCGGAAGGGCCTTCTTTACTTTTTGGACGTCTTTCTTGAGCTTCTTTCCAAGCACCGGCCAGTCCGCAGACACACTGTATTGAACGTTGTACTTCGCTTCATCCGATGACAAAATGAGATCTCGGACGTTAAGCTCTTCCGTAATGTATCCTTCCAAAGATCGGATGTCCTCCAGATATACTGGGTCTGGGTGAATGACTACCAATTTCTTCAGGGGTGTCTTCAGGCCAATAGTTCGCCTCTCTCTCGAGACTCTGGCGAGTTCGATAACACGTTGCATGCGGCCAACGCGGCGCTCAATCTCCGCATTAAAGAGCTCCTCGCGGACATCTGGGAAAGGGAGAAAGTGGACACTACGAGAATCTGCTCCTTGCAGATTCTTGGGGATGTGTGGCAGGAGGCGCTGATAAATATTGTCGGTGATGAACGGTGTGAAAGGGGCAAGACCTTTCACAATAGTAAAAAGGACTTCGAATAAGGTGTTTAAAGCGTGCTGGGTATCGTGGAGGCCAAGTTCGCCCTTCAGACGCTTACGATTAAATCGAATGTACCAGTTCGTGGTATTATCAATGAGGTCAAGAAGGCGAGGGACAACGGTGTAAAGACGATAAGCTATTTTTTGTTAGTTCTGTCCAAATTATCTGGGAGAATCGTTTCTCACCTGCCATCTCTTCATTGACAAACTTAAGCAGACTTTGGCAGCTGGCAAGAATCCATCGGTCCATGACGTTGGTGTTAGTTGCTTCCGCTGCAGGATCGAAGCAGTAGTCAACATTTTCGATCTTCTTCAAGAGTGCGACCTGCCCCTCAAAGAATTTGTAGCTGTTCCACAATGGTAAAAGAACTTTAGCAACCACTTCTTTTACACCAGCCTCCTTGAAACGCAACGGCTCAGCTCGTACAACTGGAGAATTGATCATGTAAAGTCGCAGAGCATCCGAACCGTACTTGCTCATTACAATGCTTGGATCTGGATAGTTCTTCAATCGCTTCGACATCTTTTTACCATCCTCGGCAAGCACAATGCCGTTGACCACACAGTTTTGAAATGGAGAAACCCCGAATAAGTGTGTGCCAAGTACAAGAAGCGTATAGAACCAACCTCGTGTTTGATCCAATCCCTCTGCAATGAAATCTCCAGGAAAGGATTTTTCAAACTTCTCCTTGTTCTCGAACGGATAGTGCTGACTGGCGTACGGCATGCTGCCAGACTCGAACCAGCAATCAAATACTTCTTCGATTCTCCTGAGCTGACCTTTGCCCATTCTACTGGGAATAGTGATGTGGTCGATTTTGTCACGATGCAGGTCGGTCAACTCTCCTGTGTAGCCACTCAATTCCTTGAGCTCAGCGATGCTGCCAATGCAGACCTTCTCTTCTAGGTCATCGCTGACCCATAGAGGAATCGGCGTCCCCCAATATCGATTTCGAGAAACGTTCCAGTCGCGAGCATTGGCAATCCAGCTAGCAAACCGCTTTTCCTTCACAAATGATGGCACCCAATGAGACCCTTCGATATTCTGCAGCATCTGCGGTACAATCTCGGGGATTCTAATGAACCATGATGGTACAGCCCGGTAAATGAGAGGTGTGTCTGATCGTGGGCACATGGGGTAACTATGCCTAATTTGAGACTCCACAACGAGTCTTCCCGTGCCCTTCAAATACTTGATGATGGCTTTGTCGGCCACTTTGACATGCTGCCCAGCGAAATCACGCACTTTCGAAGTGAAATGTCCACTGTCATCGACTGGGTTCGGCGGTGGGCGCTTTTCGGTGATTATTCCATGTTCCATCGCAACGTTGTAATCCTCTTCACCAAAAGCGGGTGCTTGATGAACGATGCCAACACCACTGTCGTCAGTGACATATGTGGCATTGAGAACTTTGAAGCCATAGTCTTTGAACTCCTCATAGAAGTAATCGAATAGTGGTTCATACTTCCAGTCAAGCATTTCGCTTCCCTTGATTTTCTGGACGATCTTGAATTTAGCTTTCTTGGGGTCTTTATAAAGCGTTCCAAGCAGCTTCTCCAAGAGAATATAATTCTTCCCGGACGCTTCATCATGAATCTTGATGTATTCGAAGTTTGGATGTGCTGCCAATCCTATGTGGGAAGGCAGAGTCCAAGGCGTAGTAGTCCAAGCTAGAAGCGATGTTGTGGGGTCTTGAAGGAGCGGGAATGAGACAACCACTGCCGGGTCTGTGATATCCTGATAATTCTGGTTGGCTTCGAAATTGCTGAGTGGGGTATTAAGGGCAGTAGAATAGGGCATGACTCTGTATCCTTGATAGACAGCGCCCTTATCGAAAATCTGCTTGAAAACCCACCACTCAGACTCCATGAAAGTTGGGTCCATGGTCTGAAAATCTGTTAGCCCTATCCTATTTACTCTGGATATGGATTTCACCTTGTAGTCATTGTCAAAGTCAATCCATCGGCCTAACCTCTCAATCGTAACACGCCATTCAGCCGAGTAACGCATGACAATGGCCCTGCATTCCTCGTTATATTTGGCCAGTCCTAGCTTCATGACTGCATCCTTTCCAGAGATGCCAAGCTTTTTATCGATCTCGTGCTCAATGGGAATTCCATGCGTATCCCATCCAAATCGTCGCTCGACATGGTACCCCTTCATAGACCAGTATCTCGGAATAATGTCTTTGATCGTGGACGCCAGAAGATGGCCATAATGCGGGAGTCCACTAAAAATGGCAGTCCTGTTAGCAAATATGCTATGCGAGGAAGAGCTTATAAGGACAATATTACGTTGCAAATGGTGGTCCATCATAAAATGTATAAAGGGGCCGAGATTTGGAGAGTTCAACCTGGGTTTCGAAAGCTTTGATCTCTCTCCACCGCCGAAGGACCTCCTCCTCCTCCTTTGGAAAGTCGATACTCATCTTATTGGTGGATGGGCCCGACTTTGTCCAGAGGGTTTTGAAGCAATCGAACGCTCCAACGAATTGTGCTTAGGAGCTGTCTCGGCGAAGTACAGATCTTCGTAGGGTTCTGTGACTCGAAATCATGGAGGGGTTTGAGTCGGGCGAACCCCGGGGTGACTCAAATTTGTGCCCACTGGAAGCGATCCACCAATCATTCGACATCTCAGCCTTGCATAAAAAGGAGGCTGGAGAGCTGATTTTGACAGACGCTCAGGGCTCGATTTTACTCTTGGAGCACCTTACTTGCCACCAAAGATTTAGGGCGAAATGATTAATCCAGGTACCAGGAACTTTGAAGTGAAGCAATGGCGAGCTGTCAGAAATAAAATAAAATTAATTCTCGACGCTCGCTATGCTATATCGACAGTTTTCTTTTACGTGGGCTAGCAACCCCTCAGTCCACGTCGTCCTCTACTTCTTCCGCATCCCCATCTTCATCTTCGTCATCGGAAATAACCTCTCCCAGAGCCTGTAATTTTTCCTTGTACCTCGTCACTTTAGCCTCTAGATCGGAAAATACCATAAGCAGATCATCAAGTTCGTTCTGAACTGCTTGCTTCTCCTTTTCCATTTTTGCCAATGATAGTTCAGCCTTTCTAATTCTTGCTGCGGCAACCTCGCTCCTAGCTTCAAAATCTTTTGCTTTCTCTTCTGCCCTCTGTAAACGAGCTTCTTGTTCAGCCTTGTTCGCCGTGTATTCATCGTGTGCTGTTTGGAGATCTTGTATGTGATTCTTATTCGCCTATGAAAGATTAGCCCCATATCATGTTCAACTACTTCGGGGCTTCCTTCACCTTTGAAAGATCAGCCTCTAATTTGGTGACGTGGCTCTGGAGATCTGCAATTTCAGCCTCCATTCGTTTGCGTGTCCGGTCAGCATTGGCTTCCGCAGTCTTCTGTACATGCTCGAGCTGCCTCTGGTGATCTTGAAGCATCCGGCTCTGTTCGGCTCGCAATTTACTAAATTCTATAAGCAACTCAGCACTTGATGAAATGGGCCATACATACTTTAAGTCCTCCTCGTGATGGCGGTGTAGTGCTTCGTTCACTTGTTTGATCCTTCCAAGCTCTACAGCAAAAGTCTCTTTAGCCCTACGGTGGTCAGCCTGCTCCTGTCCCAGCTGTCTACTTTTAGAAAGTAATTCCTCCTCGGACTTATGCAGGGCTTTATCTTTCTCCTCGAGCTGCGATCTTAAGGAATCCACCATCTCACGAGAAATGCCCTTTTGAACGCCATTTGCGATGACTGGGACTTCCATTCCGGGGTCACGATCAATGGCCCGAAGCAAACGGCTGAAATTGTCCTTGACAAAATCAACGAACGTCTTGTCAAAAAGAACATCAGGCAGACTTCCAGGCGGAGCAGCATTAAGGTTCTGAGGCAGAACTTCAAAGTCTCGCACCAATGGGTGGCCTCGGAACTTCGTCAGACGGTCAATGTACTGGTCCCTGCCCATTTGCGATGCAAGAATCGGATGGATCGTTGCCCGAGGTACCGGTGAGTCTTTAGTTGAGAACTCGTAGACAATCCCTAAGAGCATAGCACACAGACCTTGAACGATAATTTCGTCGCCTGCAGGGCGCAGCCCCATTTGTACCAAACTTTGAATATTGCTGCCTTCCCCCAAGAAGTCGTTGACCCCATCAGGATCTTCAAAGAGCCAGCCACAGAGCAGCATGAGGTATGCCACAAGTACTCGCTCATCAACGTTTCGCTGAATTCCATTCAAAAGGTTCTCGGTCAGGGTCTGAATGCAGGTCACTACTTCTTCACCTTGTGACGCATCTCCCTCAGTAACACTCATAGCTAGACTCTTGCCATTCGCATCTTCAAATATTAAATGAAAGAGAATGACAGCCGCAAACCATGATCGATAAGGATTAATCGAAACATGGCTGTCCAGTGGCTGTAGCAGTGTTGTAAGAACGTTCGCCGTCTCATCTGCGCCAGAAGTATGTCCCTCGATAGCACGGCGCAGAAAGTGCTTGCGAATCACGGGATGATTGTAGAAATAAGCTTTTATGCATTCGCAAGCCGCGAGCCGTGAGTCGAATGCTGTCAATAGGGGGACGCTCAAGGTCAAGTCAAGGAGTCCGTCGATAACATAGACTTGCGCAATTCCATTTTGCTGGATAGCCTGGGTTCCTTCACCAAGAGGCTCGTCAAGAACTGAAGTTACCTTGAGCTGTGCGAATTGCTCTTGAATACTCGCATTGCCCCGAATCAAGTCGGCGCATGTTATCAAAGCCTGTGATAGAATGAGCTACTAGAATTAAGACCTAAATAAATCTGGTTTGTGCATACCTCGACTTTGATCTGCATCTCTGTTGCGCGGTTGAACGCTAATTGAAGGACCTGGTTCAAAACACCACTTTGCCAGAATGATGCTTGATTTGTTTGGGTGCCGACTCCACCGGTCGTAAGGAATAATCTTAACACAGCCAACAGTGCATAAATGTTCCTGTTCCTCTGGAGCTTTGCCCACTCTGCAACTTCAGGTTCACTGCCCTGCTCTCTGAGAGTGTCGTTCAGCAGCCGTGCGACTTTAGGCACACACCCTGCCTCTCTAAAAAATGACTGGTTGGACACATTGAATCGTAGGAGATTGGCTAGAAGGATCAGACAGTCTTCCACGATCCTATCGCCATGTAAAAGGGACCCCTCGGACTTAATGATATTGAAGATTCTCTCGAAAGCATCTTCGAATGCTACCCGTTTCTGCAACTCGGTGGAGGTAGGCGTGAGATGAATCAGCAAAGACAAACCCTCGTTACGGATGGCATCTCTATTGTCGGCCAAGACAGCCACGAGTCTGGAAATTCCTAGAGGGGCCGCAAAAATACATTCTTCTGTTCGCTCGGTCCGAGAAGACAAAATAGCAGAGAGGAGTTGCAACGAGTATAGGCGGGAATAGAAGTCGTTTGTGTCTAAGAAGTCTAACAACAAGTTGATATTTTCCTGGCGCTGTGTGAACTCGTCCGCGATCCATAGTGCCAATTCTTCCGACGCCTCGGCGCTGTTCTTGTCGGGGTTGAAAAGCATTAGGAGCGTTTCCAGAGTGACTTTGACTGTATCGACATCTTCGCCATCTTTACTCAAACCTGCTATCAGTCCTCTCAAGGCACTTGAGGCGACTGCTTACGAAGTTAGCATGGGCTTGATGATATGGCCAGTACTGCTGCTGGATTGTAACTTTCCTGAGGCCGGGTATTGTTTGGCAAGACTGCGGATTCCAGCTATAGAAGCCCTCCGATCTTCAAGCAGTTGAGCAGTCCCAAGGCGCCCGGCAAGCACCTGGCATTATGTTAGCAACTAAAAATTCCCGTCTCGTAGAACGGGTAGCTCACCTGTATGGTATCTCCCACCGATTGCTGCGCCGGCTTTCCTGCGATAGCAAACATGGCTTCCTACGGCGTGTAAAGTTCTTGCCATTGGTGTCGAGTCATAATTTGTGGAAGGAGAGAACTTGACTGCTGGGTGTTCAAACGTGTTGAAATGCTTCCGTGGCCCCAAGCTCCCGTAATAATTTTACTATAGAATCAAGGATATCCAAGCCCGAAACAGGATCTAGCGAGTAGAAGTGGCGTGCTGATTGACAGAATAGAAAATCCCGACGTATTGAATAATATCAAAGACATAAACGCTGCCTCGCTACATACAAGTATCTTTCAAAGTTATTGTCCTGCAGCTCTGCTGTACGTACTTTCATGCATTTGGAGTCAAGCTCCGACTTCCGACTCCGCTAGGCTCCACAAAGTTAGCCTCCCAAATTTCCCCTTGGAGGAGCCTCGCGCTCGCTCTCTGCCTTTAAGGTTCGTTTGTTCGCCTTCCAGTCTCTTCAGTCACCACCATACCAGCAGCATCAACCCCTTTTCAGAACAAAGAAGCTATCCATGCGGTGTATTCCCGCGATCGTAAAAATCTACTCCTCCTTTCATGCTGGTACGCCGACAAGGCAACGCGCGACTACCAGCTGTCTAGGCAACCTTGAGACTCCCGCCAACCTCTGAAGTCCATAGCCAGCCCAGCTCATCAGAATGGGTGTCCCAGGTGCGCTACCTCACCCTCAGCTGTTTTTAATTGAGATTGCTGACTCTTTCAATCTGTAGCATTGTTTCGCTGGCTCAGCCAGAAATATGTAAGTCCTCCCAATTTTACCCTTGCGAGTTCCAAAGCTGATGCCTGCAGCCCAAAATAATAAGCCCTGTCACTGAAGAGCAGGCGCGAGAGATCGATGGCCAAGAAATTCCAATCGACACCAGAGGACCGAATCCCAACGGGGAGGAGTTCGACAACTTATACCTTGATATGAACGGCATCGTCCATCCCTGTTCCCACCCTGAGGATAGGCCAGCCCCCAAAGACGAAGAAGAGATGATGATGGCGATTTTCGAATACACTGATCGCGTCGTGAACATGGTTCGCCCTAGAAAATTGTTGATGATAGCCATCGATGGTGTTGCTCCACGCGCCAAGATGAACCAACAGCGTTCTCGGCGCTTTCGTTCTGCTCAAGAGGCGAAAGAAAAAGAAGAAGACAAGATGGAATTGCTAAAGATGCTGAAGTCGCAAGGCGGCCATATCGAAGAACCAGAAGTCAAGAAAGCCTGGGACTCGAATGAGATTACCCCCGGTACCCCTTTCATGGACATTCTGGCTGCAAGTCTAAGATACTGGATCGCCTACAAGCTGAACACCGATCCAGCCTGGGCAAAGATGAAAGTCATCATCTCTGACTCAACTGTTCCCGGCGAGGGAGAACACAAGATCATGGAGTTCATTAGATCTCAGCGATCTTCACCCGAGCATGATCCTAATACTAGACATGTAATCTATGGCTTAGATGCCGACTTGATCATGTTGGGATTAGGTACTCATGAGCCTCATTTCCGTGTTCTTCGAGAAGATGTTTTCGCCCAGGATTCAAAGCCTAGAGTTTGCCGCATGTGTGGCCAAGCAGGACATGAAGCAAGAGAATGCACTGGCCAAGCAAAGGTAAAGGATGGAGAGTATGATGAAAAGGATAGTGCACCGTCATTGAAGCCTTTCATCTGGCTCCATGTCTCCATTCTTAGAGAATATTTAGCAGCCGAGCTGTACGTTCCAAGCCAGCCTTTCAGATTTGACCTAGAAAGAGCCATTGACGATTGGGTTTTCATGTGTTTCTTTGTCGGAAACGACTTTCTTCCACATCTTCCTAGTCTCGAAATTCGGGAGAACGGAATCGACACACTCATCGCAATTTGGCGTGATAATATACCTTTCATGGGAGGTTACCTAACCAAAGATGGACACGTTGACCTTGAGAGAGCTCAGTTCATTCTTGACGGGTTGGCCAAGCAAGAGGATGCGATCTTCCGTCGAAGAAGGCAGACGGAAGAACGTCGAGATGCTAATGCAAAACGCCGCAAGCTTCAAGACAGTGGCCGCGGAGGCCGTGGAGGCCGAGGCGGTGGCAATCAGGATTCTCCATCCAACGGGAGACAGAACAGCAGGCCGTCCAAAGACGATGGACCCGTCGGCTTACCACTGTTTGCTCCCGGCCATATCACTAAAGAAGCAAAGACAATGACCCATGATATGGTAGTCAACCGAGGCGCTATATACAAAGCAAATCTCGCAAATAAGAGTGCCGCAGCAGCTCTGAAGAATCAAATTAACAGAAATTCATCCACGGCAGACAACATGGATGGTACTAATGACGACAGCTTTACTGAAACACCAGCCTCAGCATTGGGAAAGCGGAAGTCAGAATTCTTGGAAGACGATGACAGCAGCACTCCGGGACGCAACACACCGCAGCCTGGCACACCGCAAACTCCAAGCGATGAGCCGCCGGTCGATACCGTACGACTATGGGACGAAGGGTATGCCGATAGGTATTACGAGCAAAAGTTCGGCGTCGATCCTCAGGATATTGAATTCCGTCACAAAGTCGCTAGAGCCTATGTCGAGGGGCTCGCGTGGGTGTTGCTCTATTACTTTCAAGGATGCCCGTCATGGGATTGGTACTACCCGTATCACTACGCTCCATTTGCTGCAGATTTCAACAAGATTGCCGAAATGAAAATTACCTTCGAAAAGGGCCAAATATTTAAGCCTTTCGAACAATTGATGGGTGTCCTCCCAGCAGCTTCCAGACAGGCCATTCCCGAAGTCTTCCACGATCTTATGACCAACCCTGACAGCGAGATTATTGACTTCTACCCTGAAGATTTCGTTGTCGATCTTAACGGAAAGAAGTTTGCTTGGCAGGGTGTTGCTCTCCTGCCCTTTATTGATTCGAAGCGTTTGCTCGACGCAATGGCAAAGAAATACCCGCTATTGCCACCTGACGTTGCAGCTCGAAATGGAGTGGGTAAAGATGTGCTACTTGTCGCTGAAGCCCACGAAGCGCTCTATGATGAAATTGCTACCAACTTCTATTCAAAAAAACAAGGAGCCCCTCACTTCAAATTAAACCCAAGAGTCAGTCAGGGCCTTACAGGAAAGGTTACGAAAAACGAGGCACATCTGCCCCACAGTTCCCTAGTTTTCCCTCTCACGAGTGGACTGATGCCCAGTTTGGATGATGATCGTTCCATCAGGTAACGTACCCGGCGTCACTTTTTCAGGACATGCTGCTAACAAAGTGATGATAGTGTCCACTATGAAATGCCCAAGTCGAACTTTATTCACAAATCTATGTTGCTCAAGGGCATTACATTTCCACCTCCGGCTTTGACGGCTAGTGACATTGAGATGACGATGGGAAAAGCAGCAAGGAGTGGTCGTCAGCACGGTGGTGTTCCACTTCAAGGAGATGGTCGTGGCCGCAACTCATTCAACTATTCATCATCGAGCCAGTTTCCGTCTCAGCAACAATCCCGTGGCTCGCAAAATAGTTACAACCAAAATCCCTTCCCCGTCCCCCCTCCAAGCTGGCACCCACCACCACCAGGCACAAGTAGCTTTGCGCGTGGACCTCCCCCACCACCTCCTAGCACTTACGGATCGTATGGAAGGGGCCAAGTGCAAGTGCCACCAGGATATCCACAGCCCCAGGCTCATAGCTATCACGCACCCGGTCGTGGCCCTCCGGGCTATGGTGAGTCTCAGGATCGCCGACGGCCAGGGGATCCATACCGAGGCGAAAATGGAGATTCATACAGAGGACAGCGAGATACATACCGCGGATATCGAGGTCGTTGATACAGTTCCTGCCGGGTGATGCCAAAACAAGACTAGCTAACTTGGAGGAGGCGTTGCGGAAAGGCTTCGTTATATATGCTGCGCCCACCTTGTAAAATAATCAGACCGAAAGAGTTAAAAAGGAAGAGCAAATGAAGTGGCGAAAAACCATCCTCAAGAACTGTGCCTGGTGCTCCCGGTTTAATCAGTAGAGTAAGTTAGTGGGAAGATGCACGTGTATATGCATACCTTAAGGTGAGGGGTGTGGTGGTCCCTCAGGCACGAAATCTCGCAGAGCGCCGAGGCAGGGGTGTGCTCCCCACCACAGCACACACCTGCACACGCGAGACAAGTCCCGTCTTGTGCGCCTCGACGTTTGAAGTCCAGAGGTACACGAAAGTTCGAACCCAAACCCACGACGAGGACGTCGAGAGCCTCTAGTTTCGCTGACCTACATCTATATCCAGCTGGCTATGTCCGAGGCCTCCCCAGATCATTCCAGCACAAGCTCTCGCATTCGACCGCGGGCACAGTCGAGAACAGATCCGTATGCGTTTATAGAAACTCCGTATGTCTGGCTTTCTATGAGAGGGTTGGCAGCACGGCCAGATCCCGTTGGCAGCCATGAATGGAGACTCAAGCTTGGTCGTCACTCTGGTGGACAGGCTTACAACAAGAGCAAGCTCCCCCAGTCTAGCACGTCCTCCAAGTACTAATCCGTTCCTACTCAGTTGCCCCACCGTACCGGATCTCCCTTACATGATTTCAACCGCGATGAAATCGTCGTCCTCACCCGCGCCACTCTCGTTGGCGTCAGCGCTTCCTGCATCGGAATTGTTGTTGAAACACTCGTTCAATTGCTCGAAGAGCTAGCCAAGCCATATAAAGGCGTACAGTCGCATCCAATCCATGTCCTACATTCTGAGATATATGTTGTAGAACTTCTGGCAGATTGCTGTTCAACGCATTGGGCGAGCGTGAATACCTCTAGGCTTGGGAAAGGACGACATCATAGCCATAGTTCTGATTCTGAAAGCTCTGGGTCAGAGGATTCGTTGAAGAAAATTGCGCCGTCTGATGCACACTATGGTCAAAAGAGGCGAGCTTCTCGAAATAAACTCGTAGCACGGAATACCGCACCAGATGCATTAACCGGTGACTTGGTGAAGAGGTTAATAGACGCCATCAAGTTGTTTTCCCGGCCGGTATCCGAAAGTTACGTTCTTCCTGCCTTCAATATCCTGGATGATGCCTTCAAGGGAATTCCGGGAGGTGATCGGCCAGGACTGGAGAGCACAGACCCTGCAAATGGGCATCTCAATGGAGCCGACGTTTCCAAATTGCTCCTTGATAAATCTGATGCGATTGAAGCCTATACTAGGGGGGTACTAGAGTATATCTCTTGTTCGAATTGGTCTCAAGTCCTCGAATATTTGAGGACCTCTCTTCAACAGGCTGCTCACCAACCAGCGGGGAATCTGGCACAATCAAGCATTGTTACTGAAGAAGATAGAAGCGCACTCATCACGCTTCGACTCATCTCCTCTTTTTGGGTCGACAGTCGCAAATTGAGTGTAGTCATTCAGGAACTCTGCGGTAGTTTTTTACATCTTCGCAAAGCGTTTCAGACCACGGTAGCAATAGTGTTACCTTTGTTGATCACCAGATGGCTCGAACGCAATCCTGGAGAATTTATAGATCTTCACTCGCTTCACAAAAGGCTGGATGGCGGAGCTGAAACTTTGTTCGATATGACCAACACTATGTTTGATGGGGGGAGAAGAAAGGCCCTTCTTTTCCCTTTTCAGACCTCATTGCTCTTCTTATTGCCTGACGTCTTCGAGGTTGCGAGCAACATGCGAGAAGTGAAGAGCAGCAGCATCTCTAAAAAAGTGTCTTTTCTTGAAATGCTGAGAAAGTCGTTAAGGAACAGGAATGAAACAGCCATCTATTGCTTAACATCCGTTCTACGAGCCGCTAGGCACTTCCCCCTCGACAGCGATGCAGCTCTCCTTAGCTTTGCTCTTGATGTGCAAGAAGAGGTGAGGGAAGCCGTCTTCAGGAGATACACCCCTGGTATGGACACATCAAACATTGACAGTGCTCTGATGACGGCGGCTTTCGTCAGTCTAGCGCATCTCAATTTTGAAGCTTCTGTGGAAACTTTAGCTCCTCTTTGTCTGGCTCCTAGTGCCCCGCAAGACTTCAAAATTGCGGTGATTTCATCGTGCTCTCATTTTGCAAGGCAATCTAATGCTGAGGAGTATCAGCCGTTATTTGCTAAGGTAGCAGAGTTCGTCCGAACGCAGCTAAAGGTATGTCGTATTCCTCATATTCGAATTCTGCTCATAGTAGATAGGCAACTTCCTCAGGACGACGGGATTCGTATCCAGATGAACAGTTTACAAGTCTTAAGCCGGTTGGGATTCCCAGCTCTACCGATATGATCTACAGTATACTTGCCTTTCTAGACGCGTCGCCGCTTACACTCTTCACTGGCGCACCAAACGATAGTGATGGCTTTATCATTTTCTATGAAGATATTTTCGCATCGTTCACTACGTATCTCACCACGGACGACGATCGGATCAGATCCCTCACAAATGCGGTTGCTCGCAAAATAATGACAGAATGCTCTAGTCCCTTGTGGCAAAAAGGCCAGAGCCTTGGTCCTCGACCTTCAAAGTATAACTTTTGGAAATCCACGTAAGTCCACGTTCTTTTACAATACTTCGGCTAAAAATCTATCGGGTACTCTACCAAGAGCCCCGAAAGTTTGTCAAGGCAGAAAGCCTGAAATGATCAGAGGATGGAAGCACACTATTTGTCTTTTGCGATGCCTCTGCATTAAATATGAATTGTACCGTCTTCTAATAAACAAAGCTTTGCTAACACCAAAATGCGTCAAATAGTTCCATCGTACTCATAACAGTCTGCGAGAAATTAATCACTATAAGGGATGATGAAAAGCCAACACTGAACTTTATACATGATTACTTGGAATCGCGATTAGCACTTTTGAGGACTGTTAATGTCAGTAATTTCTTCTTCGCCACTCTCCTCGAGAAGGAACATCGTGAGGGGAACACACGTTGCAGCATATTGACTTCGGACTGCAGGAACTAGCCGATATCACTGAAGATATACCCGACCGCGCAACCGCATGTACCAAACTTGAGACTGCATTCTTGGTCTCACTCTGTTCTACCGATATCTCGGTCTGCCAACTAGTCACAAAGTGCATCTCGCTTTTCTGCAACGAGGCTCGTCATGTCGGTGGCTCAACTGAGACGAACAAGGCACTGGTGCCTACACTCCGCAACCTTGATATATATCTAGAGATTTCGACCAGAGAGTTCCGTTTTACTGGACTAGTTGCTTTTCAAAAGCGGGTTCGAAGCTTGCTCAGACAGATGCAACATCCCACTGCTGGCATTTTGACTGCCTGGGAGACCGTCTTCGACGATTGGCTTAAATTGTCGAAACAGATCTACTCTCGTCCCACTGATACCTTAGACGAAAAATCTCTTGTCGAGTGGCGTAACTACTCAGGCTTTCTCGCATCACTCGGAGGATCTTGCATTTCAACCCAAGCTCTTGCCCCAGAAGAGTCCGGCTTGGCTGGTCTTAGATGGATTGACAGACTCTCGCCTGATAGCTATGACGATACCATCCTTATCAGATACATGAAGCAGAGCATTCAACTGTTGGCAAGCAACAATGTCAGGATACGAGAGGCTACTCGAGAGACTTTATCTACAGAGCTTTCTTCCCCTTTATACCTACCATTGTTCGAAGCTCTTGAGACAGAACTCGGGGTTTTGTTCGATAGCCCAAGAACCAGTACCTCATCATCCATTGAATCTCGTGTTATCTTTGCTGAACAGGCGGCCGCTCTTTTGAAAAGCATTGTGGAAAGATTAGGTGGCCCGGCGGAAACAGGTGCTGCGTTATCCATTGATGTGGGCGCCCTGACACTCAACTTCGCCAAGTTTCTAGATGAAATGGCCGAAAGTGCAAGCATTCTGAGGGTCAAGATCAAAATTTGCCAATTGTGCGAAACAGTCACCCAGAAAAAGGAGCTTTTGAACCTGAGACACGATGTTCGCATACGGAATCAGTTGTTGGAAGTCATATTCGGCTGGATCGCTCGCCCAGGGTCCCCAAAGGATGCCATCGTGTCCGCTGGCGCTCGTGTTGACGAGATACTCAGACTACAGAAAGATCTGGATAGGGCATGCCTGAAGGCTCTAGCCGATCTAACATACCGGCTGCCTCTTCAACCCGCGGAGGGGCAGACTGATGCTGATACCAGTGACCTTAAATCTCAGATGTTCCACACATATTTCAACCGGTTTCTCTCTTTGCTGAACTACGAAACGGGAGAGATTGGGAGGAACGAGGTGCGGCTGACAACCACAGTCAGCGAGGAATCCATGACGACCCCTGAACTGGCCATAAGCGCGCTTTCTAATCTCCTGAGCGCCAATATCGATGTGGGCCTCAAACACTCGCTGGGAATAGGATATCATGAAGATCTTGATATCAGGACGGCTTTTGTCAAGGTCTTGTGCAACATACTAATTCAAGGGACCGAGTTCAACAACCTATCAGACGCGGCTGTCAACGAGAAATACGACGAGCTCCTCGAGGTAACCCTCATCTGACGCAAAATAGAAAACTTGCTAATTGATATCTAGCTTCTCACAAATGACATGGCCTTGACTATTGCCCTTTGTGATGCTTGCCCAAGCTCCGAGGTGGATGAAATGACAATATCATTGCTTAACATATTCGATTCTAGAGGGCTCGGCTTCATATTACTCGAGGCTTTAATCGACCACGAAGTTGAAGAGACGGGTGAGTGCTTAGACGAGATCATGGACGATGCTGACTCTGATAAGAAAATGAAGCCGAGCTTCTCAGGAGGAACTGCGTGGCAACCAAGATGCTATCGGTTTACGCGAAATGGAAAGGAGCAGCGTATCTCAAAGCAACCCTACAGAAAGTCTTAGAGCGTCTCGTACTCACGTCTAAAGACCTTGACCTTGAGCTTGATCCTGCGCGAACTACATCCGCAGAAGAACTGCAGAAAAATGCTCTTCAGCTTCGAGTAGTGACAAAAGTATTCATCGATGATATTTGTAATTCAGCAGCGCATATTCCTGTCTCATTCAGGAAGATATGTAGCATAGTGAGTCAACATTGCCGCCCAACTCATCTCGGTCTGAGCACTAATGAAATTGTAGATATCAGCCGCTGTTATGAAGCGATTTCCCGAAGCCAAGTTCACGGCCGTGGGCGCCTTCATTTTCCTCCGATTCTTCTGCCCTGCTATCGTAGCCCCGGATGCTGAAGGACTCATTGCATCGGCCCCTTCCAAAGAAATGCGTCGTGGTTTACTTCTCATTGCGAAGGTGGTTCAGAACCTCGCAAATAACGTTCTCTTCGGCGCAAAGGAGCCATACATGTTTCCCCTGAATGATTTTCTGACCCAGAACATATACCGTGTCACCACATTCCTGCGAGAAATATCGGTTCGTTAACCTCTCATAACCTCCGTTGCGATTGAGCTCGTTTTGCCTCTAACCGAGATAGGTTCCACCGAATATTCCCGACCCTGCAATCGATTCCGAGTCTTTCGACTTTGGCTCTTGCGTTGCTTTGCATCGATTTCTTTATGATCACTGGGACCATGTTCGGCAGAAAATTGTTCTTCGAGAGAGGAAGGGTACCCTTCGATCCATTGTAGACGTTACCAACAATCAGATTCCTATCCTGGAAGCCCTTCGCAAGCTTATCACGAACCTTGGTCCTCCACCAATGGATGTTTCTTGGAACCGACCTGCCATTTCATCGAACAGTCCTCCTTCGTATTCGCGCTTTCAGCACTTCATGCTTCGTAACGCGGGTCGAAACACGGAATCCCTTGTCTCAACCCGTGCTGTGTATGATGGTGGTGAAAGCAAGGTACATTTACTTGCTATCTTAAAACTCCTTCGCTAACCCGTAACAGGACGGCTTGCCTATGATTTGTATTATACTGCGTAATATTGACACGGAGTCTGCAGACTATGAGCTTCTCCTTTTCGGTTATTTAAAGGTAACCCTAAGTGGAACTACGAAAAGAAGGAAATGGTGAACGCTAATTCTCGCAGATTGCCAGCCGCATGTGGCATCGTCCGTTTGGTATCCTGATCGATGCAACATGCTACAATGGCCAAAATGAACCTCAGGATGCCCTGTTTCGGAAATTAGACCTCCTCACGCCGTCAGAATTATCAAAGCAATTGTCAAGAGTCTACGTGTACAATATGAACAGTGCTTTCAGGTAAGAATGGGGTTTCACAGGTACCACTCTCCTGAGAACTAATCAACTATACAGAAAATGCTTTCGACGCATTTTACGTCTTTCTGCCAAGAGTGAAAATAGTGCCTTCCATCCCAAAAACGTTGATTATCACTTAATTGGTAGCTTGCAAGACCTACAGGCACATTTTCATCTCAGTCAACTACACCTTCCAAAGGAGACGATCAGTGTTGTCACTGATACAAGATATGTTTTTCAGCCTATCATCAGGCTCTCGAAAACAAAAGGAAAGATTGAGGTAGTTATCAAGGTTGGAAGTCAGTTTGTGCAAGTTACTACGACAAAGAAACAGGAGGTAGTACCTGGTCTGAGGCTACATGCAACTGTCAATGATATATTCCGCCTTTCAGAGGTTGATGAGGCACCAACTTCCATTCAAACCGAAGATGACTCGGCCTTTGGATTGCGAACTGAGAATGGGAAAATCGTAATGTACTTCACGAGTCCAAGAAAGCCCGACGTCCTCCAAGCAATTCGGGGTGCGAAGGCCAAATATGGCAAAGAGCTGAGAACCTTGAAATCGTTCGAGCGCCTTGTCCGTCCTCAAGATGTCCCGGGAACACTCTTGAACATCGCTTTGACCAATATGGCCAGTTCGGATCAGGTTCTTCGATTAGCTTCCTATAACTTACTCTGTGCCCTCTGTTGCGCCTTCAAATTCGCAGCAGACTCGAAATTTCTAAGTGCCAAGGGTGAGACTCTGCTGCAATGGCCTTTTTCTTACCTACTGACATCTGTAGAACTGTGCGTACCCTTGAACCCCTCACAGTTTATCGTCAACATTAGCAAGCAGCTTGCTCTTTCTGAGCCTCAACTTACCGCTGATTTCCTCAACGAGTTCTTTGTGGGATGGGAGAGTTTTCCATATTCCCAGCGACCTTTGAGTTTGACTTATATGGCTCCATGGCTACCAGGCCTGAGGACAAGCTTGATCCCGATAGACTCGGACAGTGATAAGGCGAGAGAAAAAGTCGCAGCTATCTTCCGAAAATTGATTGACGTCGCGATCTCGGATGTCGCCCTCGGCACCACATTAGAGCAATGTGTCTGGCCTGCAATCAGTAAGGACGAGATATTCACGGATATTTTCTTGGATGAGGCTGTCAAAGCAGCTCTGGGTTTTGGTCTCGACGACGAACGAACCGAGATCCTTGGATCAATCATTACTTCTCTTGGCACCATTACCATTCGCGGCAAGCTTCTTTCTCGACTTCGGAAGGCCCTCAACCGTACTTCACTGCGGCCGACGAGGCAACTGCCGGAGAATACAGTCTGGGTGGAAATATGTGTACTCCTTCGTCTTTGTCTTTCAAATTCATTTCATAGCGGTGTCCAATCCCAGCTGTACCTTCCGGAGCTCTTCCATCTTGTCACTATGCTGGCCAACACGGGCTCAACAAACGTTCGACTTATGGTCAATCGATTACTCGTTAACACGGTACACGCCATATGTACCACATTTCCGTTGGAGGAGAGCAAACTTGCCAGATTGAAAACTCTGCTCCTCTTCATATCAGAGCCTCGCCACGATTCTTATTTCAACATATCTGGTCGAGATGGTGTATCTGCATCGACTTTGCAAGACTCTGGTGTCCCTGCCTTGATGGCAACAGAGTCTCTCGCGGTTCTCTTAGCTGAAATAAGCACCCTCGGCGCTCCATCGGTCGATATGTCAAATGCTTGGCGCTCAAGATGGATGAGCTTAGTCGCCAGCACTGCGTTTCAGAGTAATCCTGCTATTCAACCCCGTGCCTTTACTGTCATGGGTTGCCTGGCACGAGAAGATGTAGACGACGATCTCCTTTATCAAGTTCTTGTTGCTCTCAGGAACAGTATTGGAAGATTCATGGAAGATAACGACAGCGAGATGCTCATAGCGATAGTCACGTCGCTGACCAAAATGATGGACAAGCTTCCTTCGGCCTCTCGATATGGCATGCAACTCTTCTGGCTTGCCCTGTCTCTGGTCAGACTCGTCCCTCTTGCACTTTTCAACTGTACAGCGCTGTTCCTTGATGCTGTTTTAAACAATATTGCTACATCGGGCGAGTTCAAAGGTGGTCGAATGGTTCCGACTTTGCTACAAGGTCGGCTCCCTCTCGAAGATGCTGCATTGCAGCTTGACGAGATTTACGGTATC
Source organism: Hyaloscypha hepaticicola (assembly GCA_002865625.1). Taxonomy (NCBI): domain Eukaryota; kingdom Fungi; phylum Ascomycota; class Leotiomycetes; order Helotiales; family Hyaloscyphaceae; genus Hyaloscypha; species Hyaloscypha hepaticicola. The sequence goes on along the minus strand of KZ613492.1, from coordinate 52,969 downwards.
CACTTCAATATCGAGAATTTCCATTTTGCACTGTGTGCTTCTTTGGTAAAAGGTCTCACAAACTCCGTCACAAAGACAACGGCTATTCGAGTATTGTCAACATTTCTCGAGATAACCAGTTACAATGCTCCACAAGAAATGAGGTTCCCGAAGGACATGAGCTGTTTACCCTACCTTGGACTTCTGATGTCTCGGGCAATGACGCCTGATGAAGCCAAGGACAATCTTTGGCTTGCTGGTTGGACGTCTGCCCCCCGTGGTGTAACATCTGAAGATGTTCTAGAAATGATAGACCTCCAAGTGGTGAAAGACAAGGAACTTTTACTTAACGCTGCCATCGGCATTGTAGACTTTCACTATCTGGAAGACACCGTCCAACATCACGGCCTACTCTGGCTCAACAGAATTGCTATGAAACGCCCCACTGTTGTTCTTCATCTGTAAGTGCTTCTTTGTTTGGATGTAGAACCACTACTAAATCCCTGAACTAGTTGTGGGCCAGTTGTTCGCATTTTAGACGATATACTTATCTCATGCCAGAATACTGCCACCCTTGAAGCTGCTCATCAATTGCTCAGAACTTTGACAATGAACCCAAAGTTTTCTGGGGGCGTAGACACCGCTGAGATGCTAGAGGATGTGCTCGACGGCATTGGGTTCGGTGGTCTGTGGCGCTCATCCAGCTTCCACATAACAAATGAAAATGAGAGACAATGCACAGCGTTGACAGACAGACTAATTGAAGTAAGTCGAATAACTCAATCACTTCCAATCTCGTACTAACATCAGGTATAGCTTATCATTGCATAATATATAGATAGAGATATTAGCGAAGCAGTTTAGGTTTTTGCATACTTGCATTTTTATGTCTTGATGCGGCATGATTGATGAAAAGTGGGACCGCAGCTTTGATTTATCGTTTGAATACTACATGATACCCTTTTTGTAGACTGTCTGGTTCCGAATAAAACGCAGTCTACCAATCATTCAATATCTCTGTGAAACCAAAATTCCACAGGAGGATCCTGGTGCCGGTTTTGCACCCCCTTCTGTAGCGAAGACTGATCTTGAATGAGGCCAAATTAAAAGCACCCGAAAGATGGGAAGTACTTCTAGAGTACTTGGCAAGAACTTATGCCGCCACCTCGATTGCCAGGGGGAGCTGTATTCCAGTGCAGCCATAATTCTTCACCAAGACGATAAACTCGGTGCTGACTCTCGTAGCCCCGATCTCTATCCGGCTAGGTTTGTAAAATGGTGACCTCGTTAGAGTAGTAAGGCCATATCAGTGAAGTCTCCGCTTTCCCACTTCTTCGTCGGTAATACAACCGAGTTGTCTGTCTGATCTCGGGGAGCTTGATTCCTATCTCTTGGCTCCAAATCGAAAAGCTCGAAGTTCGAGACGGAAGTAATAAATGGTGCTTTGGCAAACCTCATCGGAACCCCCGGCCCAATGTCAGATTCAAGAGTGCGTTCTCAGCCTTCTGAGCGGAAGCCGCTAGTCGAGGGATGGCTTGATTTTCAATGGACATTCTCTTGGGCTTACAGGTCGTGCTGTACAATGAATAAACAAGCAGAAGGATGGAGTGAAGTAGCTAGGTAGTTAAAACTTACCTAACTTAGGCTGTTTTGCAAGGGATGCCTACTTGTGTGTGTGTGTGTGTGTGTCTGTATTTAACGTCTGGCGGAGTGAGGGGCCGTGGCCCTGTCCTGGTGAGCCTATAAGACTATAGGACGTCAAGGGAATAACCCCCTGGTCAGTTGAGGTCTAGAGGTTATATACAAAAAACCTTATTACTAGGGAAAAATACAGCCATACCAAGTGTTTTAAAGGCCTTTGTATTTTTACAGTTCCATAAAGAGCTTCTATTAGTCCCTTTTACGGGTTGTTTTTAGTATCCCTATTATAATATCCCCTTTCCTTTAACCTTATCTTTAACTTGTTTATAATCTCTATTTAATAATATAATTAAGTATTTTAGTCATTTTCCCTCTTATCCCTTATTATAATCTATTCTTATATATATTCTTGTATTTAATTATAATTTAAAAATATTCTCGGGTTTACTTTTATAAACTAGAGATTATTCGAGTATTATTATCTCTTTATTCCCTTTACCCTTTTATAATTTCTTATTATATAATCTTATATAAATCGGGATTATAATAATTATTAAATTCGAGTTTATCAAGATATCGGAAAGGATTAAGTTCTTAAACTAGATTTATTATTCTCTTTTAAATATAAAAATTCTATAAGGTACTTTAAAGGAATTAATTATCTATATTAATAGTTATATAGATTATTATATTATACTCCTAGCTAAGACGAGTAATAATTTTATTACTAATTATTATTATAATAATAAGGGCCTTTATTTTGGTCAGGTTAACCGTTAAGCCGAGTGAAAATTTCGCTTCCAAGGAAAACTTCAAACTCTGTCCAACGCAACCTATCCCTTCCAACTCTACCTGATTGAGTCTAAGTTCTGAGATCATATTGCAATTAAGCTCAATTCCAGGTTCGTAACGGACACCACGTACAGGTGCTCAATCATAGTCCGCCAAGGGATGCCTACCTAGGTACCTTAGGTAGGTAGTTTAACCTTAACGGGTCACGTGAATTGGCGCATCTGCACACTTTCCAAACGCGTCCCCCATCGATCCTCGCAAGGCCTTCCCCTCTTCCACCATAATCTCCACTCCACACAGTTCGCGATGTCTCGAAAATCCTCTGCCCAAGCAGCTTCGACACGGAAGTCACCTTATCGCAATGCAATCCCTATAACAGATGAGATGCGACAGCATTGTCACATCTACCTCGATGAGCAGCTTTGTACTTTTCCTTTCCCACCTCAGACTAACAACATTCTGCTAATGGTGCTTAGATGGGAGTGCTCTCACGCTTCTATCGGGCCTCGTCACTTCAGGCGCCTCTCATCTTGAATCTCTTCAAAGGCCGACGTTCGCACCCGTGCCTTTTCACATCGAAGTAATCAGCGCGCTTCTGATCCATCCCCGCTACACGAACCAGGCTCATCCGAATGAGCCTCTCGAGCTCGCCTCACGGTCAATAACTTTCCTTCGTAACACGTTATCGATACTAGGTCCGTTGAATGCGAGACTTGGAGAGGCCTTCTCCTTTTCTCCCATTGTCAGCACCAGATCCTCAAGGCGAAGTCGGAATATCTTGGAAAATGGGTACGATTCTAGCAGCTCGGATTCCGAAGACAGACCAGACCGGATGAGAGGTATCATCGCGAATAAGGGAAGAATACGAAGATGCGCTAAAGACTTCTGGCATATGGTGGGATGGGCGTTCAACTGTAGTGTGAAATACCCCAAGAGGTGGAAGTACTGGAAAATATGGCTTGACTATATGCTTGATGTCCTTGATGCAGACTGGACGGAACGGAAGGCGCAAGATGGTCTCGACGGTGCGAACACACAGATCGGAGAGGACGAGGGGCCATTATTACGGAAAAGTCTGCTAGTCAGGTACCTGTCAGATGCTAAGGGTCGAACAAGTGCAGTAAAGCGCATCGTTAGGTCTGCGTTTGCCGATGGCAGCCCCGAGAGCTTGGGAGAATTTCCAGAAGTTTTCCCAAACGAGACCAAGGAGCTAAAGGTCCAGAGTGGACTGAAGCGGAAAAGGGAGAGCCCTGTGAAACAACACTTTAGCGATTACTGTGACGACGACGCAGAGACCACGATGGATTCCGCTGAATTGACAGACCAGACCCCAGAGCCCTTCCAAGACGCTGACAATGAATCGACTGTCGATCCATGGCTCGGAGGGGCTGAGTCAATTGCTCTTCGCCAACGCCTTCTTGCTCTTGTAAGTCCAATGCCTGATTCTTGAATATTTGCTGAATCCTCCAGTTTTCGCGCGTCGCCGCCTATCTTCCCGACTGCATGATTGAATGTGCTGCCGTCTACGAAATTTTCTACGAATGCACCAAACCTCTTCCCCTACCCGCGTTCTCTCTCCTTCTTTCGCCATCCAGCATATCTCAGCTACCAGTGGTTGTATTTGTGTCGCTGACGCAGCTTCTGCTCTTGCGCTTACTCCCTAACAATGCGCCACATCCCGAATCAATCGTGACTCGGGAGAATGACGACCTCTCTCAAGAAATACTAGAGAGATGCTTTCTCCCATTTCCAGCAAATACATCTTCGGTTGCTGATAACGCAAAAGTCTCCATGCTTGTCGAGATGCAATTCCGGCAGTTCTTGAAATCTTGTCAATGTTATTATAACCCCGGTCTGGCTGGTGCTATTAAGAAGGGAATATTAGCACGTGAAAATAAAGCCAAAGGAGATAAGAGAAGAAAAGACTGTGGTATGAGGAACAAAGATGAAGAGAATGATCGAGAATGGCTACGTGCTAGTGGAGAGAGATTACGGAGTTTACTCCTTTGGGTAGAGCAGAACGATGAGGGTCGTTGATCTTGAGATCCTAATGGAACTTCCATGAATCTTCCTTCTCTTGAAGCAGCCAAGGTTGGTATTGGGCTTGATGTCTAGTGGTCCTCGTATTATACCATAATACTATATAACACGATGGAAATGTAAACACTTTCCCAAAAATGGCTTTAATTGATGTAGCTTCCTTTGCAAGTTGAGGCGAAGGCCACCTGCTCCTTTACTCCACAGACTCACGAGTCCACACCATTTGATGCCACGCAGCTAGCTATGTGCCACTTAAATTGTTCCAGTGTGCCTCTGGCTTTTAGGGAGCTGCTCTTGGTCGGCTTGAGTTCTGACAGTGTTGGTGGAACCGTCTGTCGAGTGAGCACGCAAGGGCATGCGAGTTGCACTTTCCAAAGCTTACATACACATAGGTGATTAGCCCTCACAAGTGTTGCTATTTTGAAAACTAGCACACGATTATGAAGGATATGAAGGAGAAGTCACGCATAGTTCAACGTATTGGGAAAAAGCAAGATGCAGCACATGAGCATTTTGCGTAACAATCTTGAATATCCCTTGGCCTCCATTGATGACTGAACTCCTTTCAATCATCACAAGAGAATCAGAAATAAGTCGGCCGTTTAGACTGGAGCGTCACCTCCCCGTAGCACAATCCTAGGAGTACTTAGGCCATGCGAGATTCTGCCAGTGATTTGTGCCCTTATCTATCTAAACAAATGCGGCGAAGGCAGATTTTAAATTCTCTGACCATGGCCAGCTACGAGGGAAAATAAAGGGATGTCAGTATAGTGTATAGAGGAGCTCCTCGAATCAAAGGATCCTTCGAAAGCTAATAGCAAGAGCTTCACAGCCTCATGAGATAGCCAACATGTATAAGACATTATTCGGATGCAGAGTCGCAAAATCGTCCTCTTTTGCCGGATTTCGAGAAACCCGACGGTTGGATCTCAAATTTGAAGGTAGACTATCTAAGCGAGCTCGCCCCTTTTCTCTGAAAGGCGCTAACGCAAGTTCACAACATGTACTAAGGCTGACATAAGTGAAATTGTAGCTGTGAGAGACATCAACAAGTTTAAAGTGGCTCAGGTCGAAAAGGCCAATCCCATGGCCGGGACTATTTTTCTTGGAGGATATTCGCACTTATTGAAGCTGGTAGGGCGTGAGAATCTTACAAAATGGGCAGTATCAGAGAAAACTCAAAGAACCGTGAAGAGGAAGAATTTGCAAATTACAGTCGATAGAAGCCCGTTAATTATCCCAGCGTACTCATCACTGGAAATCATGATGTCGAAAGCCGAGAGATTACTGGGGAAATTGGTTGTGAGCATTGTCACCTACGAATTGCTTTATTTCCGTCCCAAGCCGCGGGCTGCCACTTTTCGCCTCCGCGGGCTTGCTTCCATGGGTCCTCTTTGTCTTTCTGAGGACCTTCCTTGGACCTCGTTTCCTGCCCGGGTCTCTCAACGAAATGATGTCTTATGCCATCAGGCACCTGCATTTTGTTCTCCTGCTCCCTTTTCTCCTCACTGCCCACATATATGCTCCTTCGCTTAGACCCGTCGTCTTTTTCATCCCCTATGGCGGTTCTTACACCAGCCTTGTTCTGTAATCCTGTGAGGGTCGTGTGGCGCCCAGGATCCTTGATTTCTAAACTTGGCAACGGCTGACCTCTTGCCTGGCCCGGAGCATCTAGAAAGCTAGGCTTGGCAGCCCATCTCGCATCTGCCTCTGCGGCCAAAACCTTCAAATTCTGTTGTCGTAAGACATCTTGTGACTGTTCAGTAAGAGACGGTGGATCAGACCGGGTGTGGCGGAGCCATTGATGCCATTGAGGAGAGATTTTGATGTCGCTATAATGGGTGGATGCAGGGTATTGCACAATCCGACGCATGCGATTCGTGTGAGAAGAAAGTATGTCCCGGAATTCCCAGAACGTATTGCCCTGGAGGTCAAGACCTAGGGACAACGGTAAGCTCTCCCCTCCATACCCAAGATGGTGACCGGTGGATGTATCACAGGTTCAGCTTACCAACGAGAAACTTCTTACGCCAGGGCAGTTTTAATGATTTCCATCGATACCAAGCTTTTCGTATAGGGCTGACGGGAGTCATTGACATTATGTGTGTATGCTGATGCATGATGTCGAACATTTAAGCTTCGTGTCGACTTCTTGCAGGGGGTGGAACTACGTATTTTACCTAGTGCTCTAGTCACGTGCTGCAGTCCCTCCTCATCAAGGCACAAAGGCATTGGTTTGGTAGGTACTGTACTTACGTACCTAAATATGTAGGAGCCTTGTGAACAGTCCTCTTCCGCACAAGCAACTTGAACCTTTCATCTTCTTATTTGGTCGTCACCCTGACCGCATTCTATGTGCTTCCTGCGCACCAACAATACCATGGCCCAAGCCAAAAATGGCCCTGGACTTAAGGAACTCATTGCTCAGAAAACAGGCAAATACCGACTGTCATCGACTTGTTATTCCTCCCCAATTCCTTGAAATCCAACTAATTATAGAAACCTATGGATCAGTGAACAAGGCACCTTCAATGTGCAAGAAAATTGCGAGCTCCAGCAATTTACTTGGAACTTGCCAGGTTCACGAGAAATCACCAGCGAGGCAGAAAGCTGCATCCTCAGTTACATCACAGCCACGGCACCTGCCAATGATCGCCGAGATCGCTGTAGGCTCTAACAATAGAAAATACGTCCGCCCAGCTACTAAGAGTTACTGTGCAGGTCGTCCTTGCTACGTTACAGAAGGGGCTAGGATTGCGCACAGCAAGCGTCCGAAGAAGGGAAATGCAATTGCGGATCGTGATCTGATTGACGGATATGGAGATTCAGGATCTTGTCTCGAGTCTCGATGTTGATGCTGGGACATGGGTGACACCCGGGAGATGGAGGGGTGAAGGGTTTCGGCGGCTTATCGAATGAAAAGGACTTCGAGTACCGCAATAGACGGGGAGTCGGAGACTCGCATAGGTGATAGGTGATAGGTGCACAAATATCGGGAGTTGACGGCACCCTCGGCAGCGGGGTTTGAAGGCAATCAAAACTCGGAATTTGAATTTTTGTCCTGCATGCACATGTACAGTACAGTAGGTACTGTACAGCAGCAACCGGTCCGCATCCGCTTTGCACCTTGTGTTGGCATTCACGGCTTCTCCGATTGAGCTACGGGGAGGGAAGGAGGAAAATCGTGGGGGGGATCTCTCTTTGATTGACCGCCAAGTTCCAACCGTACACGAGAGGGAGTACGGTACTGGTACTCAGACAGGGGTCTAACTGCTGCTGCATAAACGTGGGCGTGTAGAAAATTTCGCAAGCCGCAAGCCGCAAGCCACAAGCCACAAGCCACCTACGGCCCTACTGTACAGTACTCGGTACGAAAGGGGGTTGTACTTCCTACAGGGCGTAATAATTCCAAGACATTTTCTAGCATGTTCTACGCTAGACAGGGGTCTCCACCCAATGAACTTAAAATGCCCGCATGCTGCTTTTGCAACTGTATTTTGTACTGCAACACCAGAATACCATCATGGCGACGACATTTTCAGTTCCTGTTCCTAAGCAAAAGCGTCCAGACCTTACCCGCGACGAGAGACTACGCATTCAAACCCTCTTTTTCGACGCAGGCTATACGCGTGAGCAAATACGTATTCAAACCGGCTACACCTACGATCAAGTCTGCTACGCCATTGCCCACAGACTTACCCCTCAAAAGTCCAGATCAGGAGCGAGAGTATTCCTTAATTCTCCTCAAAGAAAGAAGCTAATCCAATGGGCCACAGCCTCTCAAAACAATCGCGAAACGGCCTGGTCTGAAATCCCCGCGATCCTTAGTTTCAATTGCGGAGAGAAGGCAATCCGATCAGCTTTTAAAAAGGAAGGGTACGGCAGATATATTGAACGCAAGAAGTGCCCCCTTACAGACGAGAATCGCCAGAAGAGGAAGGACTGGGCAGAGGAGCACAAGGATTGGACCGACGAGCAGTGGGACGAGATCCTCTGGAGTGACGAGACTTGGACACAACCTGGCAGGCATAGGAGGGTTTGGGTAACGAGAAAAATTGGAGGAGAAGAGATATTTAATAAGGACTGCGTAGCGCACCGCCATCAAAGGAAGATTGGCTGGATGTTTTGGGGATCGATAAGTGGGAAATATGGCCGGCACAAAGGTCTCTTTTGGGAGAAGGACTGGGAGACAATAAATGAAGGCTCATATTCAGGAATTGTGATTCCAATTGTGGACGATATCCAAAAACAATATCCTGAGCTCCTCTTTCAACAAGACAACGCCAAAGGGCATGCCTCTGCTTTTACCAAGTCTGTGCTTGCAGCAGCAGGAATAAGGGTTATGGAATGGCCTCCTTATTCCCCTGATTTAAATCCAATTGAGACGATTTGGAACGACATGAAGGAATATATTCAAAGGAATTACCCTCAGGTCCATAGCTCTTATAAGAGACTACGAGCGGCTGTTCAGGAGGCCTGGGAATCAATTACACATGAGAGAATTAGGGAACTTGTACGTACTATGAGGCAGCGATGTTTGGATGTGATTGAGGCAGATGGATGGTATACAAAATGGTAGCGAAAATTCTTAAAGCAGCATTGTGGCGCATTTGTGGGGCACCCCCTGTATGTCTTGGAATTATTATCCTTGATACGAAGTAAGAAGTCACCGTTCCCCCCCTTTGTTAGGCGGTGAGCATTTTGGCCAATAAGACATCGAAGATGTGCACCTTCGCCCCATAAATTCCCTTACCCAGCGATGGCAGAACCAGGGGGTAGGCGGTGATTTCTTACAACCCGCTTTCGTACAGTAAGAAGCACACAATTACTGTGGCCTTACTGCGGGCTCATGGATGTTAGATTTCCGGACATCCTGATTGCCAGACGCCAGACCCAGACCCAGACCAGACCAGACCCCGTATTTCCCGTATCGCGATAGTAGCCGCAGGCTCAGCCACAAGCCACAGACCACATGGCCCATCCAGCATCTAGATCTCCGGCAGATCTGCTTTTGGTTGCGAGTGCGAGGGCGAGGGCGAGGGCGAGGGCCGAGTGCAAATGCGCATACTGGCCTGACCCTGCCATCTGGTTCTGTGGGGAAGCGTGGGCATATGCAGTCTCAGTGTGTGCACCTGCATGAGTCCCTTCAGCTTGCCCAGGTTTGCCTAGGTGTGCCACAGCAGAGGCTCGCGGAGGCTCCAAAAGAGAGGGCGAATGGTTCCAACCTTGGGTCGGCACTTCGAGGTACGTCTCGTACAGTACACTCACTCACTCACTCAGCCCCTCACTCACAGCTCTCTACTGCCGGCACCCGCGCGCTCATACGTCTCGTCACGGCGACAAGTCTCAATCAGCCACACTTTCTCACTCCTCCGTGCGCGCGCGGAGTTAACGCAAGACCATGCCCAGCTACGTAGGTATGCTATGAAATGCAGAGCCGAATGTGCGAACAGTCAGGCTTTCGCAGTGCCTGCTGACTAATGCCAGCGCAACTTGTCAGCGTTGGCCAAAGCCAAGTTGGAGGCTGCTCGTGTTTCTGCAAATGCTCAAATCATTGATATGATTGATATTTTAAGAACGCTCGCCAAGCTTACGAGTAACGTGTGCGCACGATCAGGTACCATCCGAACCGAGCTAGGTATGGAGCAGCGATCAAGCAGGTCTTTCGTTTTGCACATGTAGGGTCCAGTCTCTGCGAGACGTTGAACTTGGGAGTCATACTGTAGTGCGCGCAGCTCTCCAAGATCGACAAGCTTCAGATGCTTTTCATTTTCACTAGCCACACCTGTAAAGCGCAGGAAAGGGTATGTGGGCCGCGTATCTCCTTTGCCAGAGACAAAAACGTGGCAGTGGAGCAGAGATGAGATGCAGATCTCTGTCAAGATACCGGTACCGTATCAAGGCATGCACTTTAGACCGCATAGGGCGGAAAGGGAGCAGGTCTCTGTCTCTCTTGTCGCCACTCGTCGCTGGGCTCTATTTTAGGAGGCGCCTCGGTTGGAGCCGAATAAGCGAGCCAGTCAGCATGGCTCCTGTGTCCTTTCCCAGGTGTTGCGTGGTTTTCGTGGATGTGGCTCAGCTCTCCTCAAGGTCGAAAGTCGAAGCGACCAGCAAGCCCAGCTGCCCAACTTCCCACCTTAGGAACAGTAAGGCCGGCGCCGGCTGACAAATCCCGTACCCGCACCCGCACCTGCCCCTTCCCCCCCTTCCACTTCCACCCCGGCCCCTCCCCGGCTCGCATTTCGTCTCGCATATTCCAGAACAAACTTTTCCTTCCCTCCCCCCTGCTAGGCTGAATCGAGCAACTCTAGCCCCTCCGGGAACACGGACCAGATCGGCACGTACCCCTGTTCACAGAATGAGAGAAAGAGAGGAGGGGTTGCGCTCAGTCCTGCGTCATGGCATGCACCGATGCCCGCCCAACCACACATCATCCCATCCCACCATGCAACTTGCTTGTGAGACCATACTTTGTAAAATTCTGCACCTGGAGCCGGCTTGGGACGGACCAGGGGTTTCCGCACCGCTCGACACGCCGTTTGTTATTATATCCAGCCCGTCATCCCCACGAACTCTCCGATCCCCCGAACTTTCTCACCCAAAGACCAAATACCACACACTGCTCCCCTACATCGCAGCACCGCTCACCCCCGTTACGCGCGAGAAGAGAAAACCTACCACCAGTACCTTTAGACTGATTACAATATCAGGCACATGACTAAACGATTACGAACACATAACCAAGCCTCTTTCTAGGCCATTCCACAATTTTGCTTGGCAACCCAGTCATCGCTCTCCCGCTATAAAGTAGTGGCGTGGCGAATCTTTCAAGATCCTTTTCCTTTCATATAACAACTTCGAACATGTTAGCGCTTCCTTCGAGACGCCCGACCCAGAACATCTTCCAACAACAATACCCTCAAACACTCACCATCCCACCAAACAACTGGTCGTCGAACTCGAATATCTCGACGCCGCAACCTCAGCACGCAGCCACGGCAAACACCATCTTCTCGTTCGAGGATCAGCCATTGTTCGACTATCAACACTACCACCCACAGTCTCTGATGCCGGCTGAGAATCACAACAGCTGGCTCGAGAACGGGCAACTCACACCCAGATCCAGTACAAGAGCACACCATCGTGAGAGTTCTCTCAGCTCTTTGGGCTCGGCGGGGCCAGCATCACCATACACGGCGAATACCTCGAATCCACAGGTTGTTGGAGACATCTATCATGACTTCAACGATTTCCACCATACTCCATCGAAGCCACTGACCCCAGCGCATACGCCGTCGCAAGAGAACTTCCTCCCGCCACATTACTCACACTTCTACCACAACTCCAACAACTTTGGATTCACAATGGGCCACGATGGTCTCCCAAAGCAAACTGGTGACGCGGAACTGATGCCTGCACCTGAATTCAACCACTCGGGCAGACCGTTAATAGCATCAGTAACAAGCCGTGACTCACATTCGCCTTCCACGCCACCATCACATGAGGAGGAGAGAGTAAAAAGTGGTGAGACTTCACTATTCGATTCATGGTTGAATGAATACTTACAACATTTCGACAATCAAGCTTACAGAAATACAATGCCAAAACTCGACAGGACAATGACAGACATCTACGCAGATGAGTTGTACAATCCTAGTTTCCAGTTCACTTCGGCGCCTCCGACTTCGACGCCTGCACCGGTGGTTACTGTCTCACCTCAGAACGACGTCTTTTCGCAAAGACTTCAGGCCGCGAACAGTCAACATTTGAGCGCATCGAATACACAAGCCCCTCTTATGATCCCTTCACGAGGACGATCACCTTTCCGCCAAGGATCACCTCTTGCACCATCAGGGAACAATTTTGGGGCTCAGTCTCCAAACTTGAGGTTTGGGACAGCGACACATATGCGTGAGCAGCAGAAGGCAGAGAGTGATGCACGGGCGCTTCAAAGGCAGCTGGAACGTACATCTCCCGAGCAGACAACACCGAAGACGATCTCGCCGAAGGAGGTTGACCTCGTCTATCACGAGAGTGAGGAGGACGCCAATACACCACTGTTCCCGCCACAATCGCACTCTCAAGGGCGCCCATCACATTACCAACAGCAATCCAGAATTTCACAAGACCCTTCGGAGTCGGATGAGAATGCATCACAGCGCAGCTACGGGAGTATGGCCACGACACGGCGGGAAAGCTCCTCGGCCTACTCAACATCGTCGCATACCACACAGCAGCAAGGCACCTTCAACTTCGTGCCACCTGCAGTGGCAGGCAGTGTCCGACAGATCCCGCAGCAATATCCCTTTGTCCCTCAATCGCGCAGACAACCGAGCAACCTCTCGAGCATCAGCGAGGACTTCCCTGCGACCCTGACGTCGATGGAATCGAGCAGCAGCGAATACGCGCCCGAGAGCTCCGAAAGCAAAAAGCCTGCGATGACATCTGCCGACACAGGAACATACACATGCACATATCACGGTTGCACGTTACGATTCGACACGCCGGCGAAGCTACAACGACACAAACGGGAGGGCCATCGCAACTCAGGCGCCACGATCGCCAGCGGGGATGGGAACGGTATGACCTCAGCGGCGCAGCGTAATTCGCAAGCGGGGCCACACAAGGTACGTGCAGCAACTACAGATTCCATTGCCAATACAAAAAATTCAATTTCATCCCCGTCGTGGAAAGTGAAATATCATGCTAACTTGAGACAGTGCGAGAGAATCAACCCCTCGACGGGCAAGCCGTGCAACACAATCTTCTCGCGACCGTACGATCTGACCCGGCACGAGGACACGATCCATAATGCCAGGAAGCAGAAGGTGCACTGTCCGCTGTGCACCGAGGAGAAGACATTCAGCAGGAATGACGCACTGACAAGACATCTGCGTGTTGTGCATCCCGAGCACGTGGATCAGAACAAGAGACGCCGCACGCACGACTGAGCGCATTGGCCTGCACCGCAGGATGCTTCGAGAATTATGGCGTTGTCGCTGGCGTTCTTCGCTGTCGCCGTATCAGTTCGGTGGCATCTTGTTTTGGCGTGGAAAAAGTCGGGGGGTTTGGGATCGGGGCCAAGCGTTCAGGCATTGGGCCACGATGGAATGGGATGTGTGGTGATGTGTGGGCCCATCGCGACACCTCTCACTCCACTTCCACTTCCACTCCACTGCAGCGCAGGGTTCCGGTTCCGATCTCAGGGTCTCCGGCAGATGCCGGCAATGACGGCAGCCCCGAAGGAAGAATGCAAGTGGGTCCCTGACTCCCTGGGCAGGAAAAATGCCACGCCACGATTCGCCAATCGACTCGACCCGACTAGCACGCTTCTCCACCCCCGCTGCGCAATGACATCACACTACCGGGAGCATCGTCTGGAATCTGCAATGCTCGGCGCTGGTCCGTGGTCCGTTGCAAGAAACTGCAACTGCGACCTGACTGCGACTCCTGCGGCTCCTGCGGCTCCTGCGGCTCCTGCGGCTCCTGCAACTACTGCGACTGCTGCGACCGCTGCGACTGCCATTTTCAGTGCATCTTCATGTCTCTCCTCATTTTATCTAATCATCATCATCATCATCATCATCATCATCATCATCATCATCATCATCATCATCATCATCATCATCATCATTTCATCACTCTCGTCGTCACTCGCGTTTCGTGCTCTGCATTTTCTTGGCTTTGCTTCCGTTTTCGGCTTTGGGAGCGCGGCGTGCTTGGATGGGATGGGCATGGGTTACATTTTTCGTCATTGTGCAAGCCCTTGGCAAATGAATGGGATTGGTTCGGTTTTCGTTGGTTATGAAAGTCACGTGTATATTTCTTGTATAAATGATGAATTCATGTTGTGGAAGGAAAAAGCTCTGCGCGTGGGATAAACTAGACTGGGTATGCTTTTTATTCGTTGTACTTTCGCCGTGTGGCGCATGTATTCTATGATGTCTAGATGGGTCATGAGTGAACGGGAATGATTAGACGAAAAGAAGGCCTAGCGCTACACAATTGTACACCAGTATATAGACTGTATCACAATACCATAAATGCACACAAGATCATCGATTCAATATCTTTTTTTCACCGCCATAGCACATTAGATGATAATTTTTGGGAAGTGACTCAACACACGGCCTGACCTCTCCCAAGGAAACGACCGTTCTATACCCTCCCCTTCACTTCCCTTCCCTCCCCTTTGCTTTGCTCTACGGCTCATCTTCTCCCATGACCGCTGCTCTGGCATCCTCATACAGTGGCTTGATGCCAGTCCACTTCTGGAACTAGAGCGAGAGACGTCAGCATATCCAAGGAAAAATGGATTCTCAATGACTTACTTGATACCAACCCTGAGCACTGAGTACCTCCAACCCTGGGATGGTGATCCAGCCAGCATCTTTAGCCATCTGCATTAACGCGGTTTGACTCGGTTTATAAGCCATCTCAAGCAACGTCCGCTGTTGAGTCGTGTTCGATTTCGGGTGCCTCAACAACGTGGCCAAGATCTCCCGCATGTTCTGCTCGATGGGTTTGTCCGCAGGGATAGTTCCGATGGCAACACGTGGAACGTCCGAGATATGCTCTGCGGCAGAGAATTCCGTCAACGGGATAATATTAAATTCCGCAGGGAAGGTGGAGATCATGGAAGAGAGCTTTGATGGTGTGCGAGAAACGATATAGATGGGAGAGTGACCAAGGGATTGAAGCGCGTAGATAGCTGCTCGAGCTGTGCCGCCCGCACCAATGACCAGAGCACTTCCTGGAGCGCCCGAGGAGACAGTCGAATAGGAAGCGGATACGAGCGAATGGGTCATACCCAGCCAGTCTGTATTCTCTCCAACGAGACGTGCAGGCTTTCCGGGTTCACCAACTGTTGGAACAATTGTATTCACAGCGCCGATAATTTTGGCTGCGTCTGTGATATCATCGAGGAGTGGGATGATATCCAGCTTGAGTGGAATGGTTACTGATGCACCACCAAACTCGGGAGACCGCATGACTTCATTGACATCCCCAGCTCTGTCGGTTTCTAGGCGCGAGTACTCGTGGGGGAGTCCGGTTTGTCGAAATAGAGTATTGTGTAGGGCAGGCGATCTTGAGACAGAAATTGGCTTCCCGAAAAGATAGAAAGATTTTGGCTGGATCTCACCAAGCAGTGATAACCCCTGACGAATCTCGACAGCAGATAGCTGGCCCGGGGCAGCTTTGAAAGGCAGAGCTGGGTGCGAAACAGGCGTCATAAAACCATTCAGAACTCGACTTAGCTTGCCAAGAACACCCATGTTAATCGCGATCAAAGGAACATCATGCGCTGCAGCCATGTTGGACTTGAACTTTGCAAGATCGAAATTGTCCTCCATACATTTAGCGGAGCCAACGAGTTTGATGACATCGCCGTACTGAAGGGCTTTGTTGTAGTACTGGATCCAGCCACCATTCTTCCATGAAAGATGTCCATGAGGGTCATGATGCGAAGCGATGATCTTTGAGAACCCTTTAGCTTCGGTAACGCTTTGCAAAATCTCGTCGGGGAATGTAATCTCCAAATCGATATACTCCAGGCCCATCCTTACGGCGGCTTTATAAAGCTTGAGCGCCTCTTCCTGGGCATTATCTGGGAAGCGTCCACCTTGACTTACTGTGCGGACCGTAAAAATCAATGGTAGCGATACGATCGATCTCAAATGGGCTATTTGAACACTCAGAAAGTCCAGAGTTGGGATTCCATTATTCGAACTTGGATCTTCGAGAAGATCCACTCTCACTTCCACAGCATCTGAGCCGACCGCAACAAGGGGCAGCACCTCGGCAGCGGCCGAGATATCTGGCATTGTAAGTGAGACAAAGAATGTGTGTGGCTTCTTTCGAAACTCCTCGAAGTGAGTGCTTTGACCTGAAATCAACGAGAGAAATCTTGCAAAATCCTCGCGAGCCACTGAGAGGGCACCTGTCTCCCCGCTCTTGCTGTGATACTGGAAATTACTGCACTCTTGGAACCACGGCTTGCGCCTGAGGTACACCCCCATCATATCTTCAACATATGCCGGGCGGGTTTTGTCAATCTGGAGGTACTCCATCACTTGCTCCGTGTCTCGGTGCACGAGAAGAACAATACCGCCTGCTTTGTGATAATTTGAAAGTAGTTCGCGAGCTTTTGGCATCTCGACCACGCCACCTCCGCAAGCAAAAACATATCCCTCCGGCTTTTCACGAAGCACACGATTCAGTAAGGAAAGCTCGGCGTCTCTGAAGCTTTCCCAGCCGTTGGCTCTGATGAATTCTGGTATGGTCATGCCAACGGTACGCTCAAGCTCGACATCAAGATCCACATGAGGCCTGCCGAGAAGCCTTCCCGCCCACCCCCCGGCGGTTGTCTTTCCAGCACCACGCATACCAATAATGAATATCGACTTGTCGGAAAGCGCGGAGGAGTTTTGGCTTGAGGTATGTTCACTTGTTATCTCTCGTCCAGCTAAGATAACCTTGAATGAAATAGCCAAAACATCCCACCAACCGGGCCAGGTTTTCCCAACGCACTCCCGTTCACTGATCAGCACCGGAGAAGGGGCCGCAATGGAGAGCACGCTGAAGCTCATTGCCACACGGTGGTCATCATAACAATATACTCCATCTTTGGGCGGGTTGAGAGTAGCGGCGGGCTTTCCATCGACCTCTATTCCATCATCAAACTCACGGCATTCAACGCCAAACTTTGCAAGTTGGTCCTTCATCGCAGCTATCCGGTTGCATTCTTTTACTCGTTGGTTAGCAATGCCCTTAATACGCGTAGTCCCCTTTGCCACAGCAGCCAGCACAGATGCTGTCAAGAAAGCATCTGTCATCGGTTCCATATCAACTTCATCGATGGCCCTCAATTGCCCCTGTGCAGGCCCTGTCACAGTGGTAGAATAATCATCTTGGGTGACTGTACATCCCATCGGCCGAAGGACTTCCACAGCAAATCGGGCGTCTCCTTGCAAAGATTTGGAACCTATGTTCGGTATTGTACAAGTTGTGCCAGAAATTGCAGCGACAGCAAGAGGGTACGTTGCAGAGCTAGCGTCGCTCTCCACTGTATACTCCGCAGGGTTTCGGTACACGCCCTGTGGAATATGATAAGTGTGCTCCTCGGTCTTTGATCGTACGACGTGAATTCCAAACGTGGCCATCATAGCGGTCGTCATGTCAATATAGGGCTGAGAAATTGGTTTTCCTCCAACAAGGCGCAAAGTGACTGGCTTCTTCGCATACGGTGCACACATCAGAAGTGAAGATACATATTGAGAAGAAACAGTGGCAGCAAGCTCGATTTCGCCGCCTGCAAATCCACCAGAAGCTGGTACATCCAGTGGAAGACTATGTTCTTTCTCGACGTATTTGATGCCAACGCCATTTGCTCGAAGAGAGTCTACAAGTGGCCCTATCGGTCTGACTTTCATACGGGAGTTTCCAGTGATGATTGTCGATGATACACTAGATGGTTTGCATAGTGATAAAACCGTCGTCAAGAATCTGGACGCGGTGCCAGCGTTCCCGATGTAGAGTTCAGTTGAACTGGCTCGCAGGTCGCCACCTTTTCCGTTCACCACCAAGACCTCGCCGGCATCCTCCCATCCATAGGTGGCTCCTCCAAGCTTTGCAATGGCCGTAAGCATGAACTCAGTGTCATCGGAGTGTAGCAAGTTTTTGATGCGACAAGATCCAGTCCCTAGAGCCGCCAATACAAGAGCCCGATTTGAGACGCTCTTAGACCCTGGTGGGGTGACCGCGATTTTCAAGGCTTTGGGAACACCGGGAGTGACTTCAATTGCATTTGAGAGTATTATCCTAATCGTCTTATCTTCTACCACGGTGGCTTTGGGTTCGTATGTCTTTCCAATCGCTGAGAGCAGAACGATCTTCTTCTTCTTGCCGTCATTCTTCTTGTCGACACCCATTTTCTTGAGTAAGACGTCCACTGGGCAGAGCTTGCCAGCTGTGAGTTTCTGGATACGTTTGTCTTGTAGTGATGTCGGAAGACCATAGCTTGAGAGGCATTTAACGAGACGGGCTACAGCACCAGGTTTCAGAATTCCTAGGTGACGAGCCAACTCTGCTTCCTTGACCATACCAATTGATACCGCCTCGCCGTGCAAAACTTGAGGTGTAAGGATTGCCTCGTAAGCATGCCCAATAGAGTGCCCAAAATTCAAAAGGTTCCTCAAGCCCCCTTCTCGTTCATCTGCTGACACGACTCCGGCCTTGATCCTGGCTGATCCCAAGACTATCCTCTTCAAAATATCTCTGACAGGATCCAATCTGCTTATGGCGTCGAAGCACTTGTCTCGAATCGTCGCCATTAGCAGGCTTGCGTTATCCTCCAGAGCAGCAAACTCGACCTCGTCCCATATTGCCGCTGTTTTTATCACTTCTGCCATGCCGTTCACAAACTCGCGGACGGGCAGAGTTTCAAGGAATCTCAGATCAATGTAGATCCTCTGAGGTTGCCAGAATGCGCCGATGAGATTCTTGCCCAGCGGAGTGTCGATTGCGGTCTTGCCTCCAATGGATGAGTCAACCATGGCGAGAAGGGTTGTGGGCACCTGTACAAAACGCACGCCTCTCATGAATGTTGCAGCGACGTAGCCGATCATGTCCCCAATAACACCTCCCCCCAAAGCGATTATGACAGTGTCCCTTGTGCATTGCTCTGACAGCATCCAGTCCTCGATCTCAGCTTTGGTCTCCCGGCCCTTGGAGGTTTCTCCAGGGGGAATCTTGTAGGTAAGAAGTCGTGGAGGTGCATTGGATGCGGATGCGCAACGTTCAAACGACTGCTTGAAGACGGGTTCATACAGAGGTGAGAGGTTCGTATCAGTTATGAGGACATAGGTAGAAGAGGGAAGGTTGGAGAGCAGGTCCTCGGCGACGAAATTCCGCCAGATGTCGAAGTCAACAACGATATCCTCCTTCCCCAGGATCGTAATGCGCGTCGGGGTATGGGGTGACGTTGAGCCCATGCTGCAGGTAGAAAATGGGGCTCGAACTTGCGGCACGTTGTCGTTGAAACGCAGAGCCACCCGAGATGCAAGCACCTAGACAGGAATTTCCATGGGCTGGAGGAGGCGGCTTGGGGGGGGAGGGGGCGGGGGGAGGGTTGGTTTGGAATTGGTGGAATTGGATATGGAATTGGCTTGTCGAATTGGGAGCAGAATGCGATGGCAGACCCAATTGAGCTGGAGATGAGAACCGTCGACGACGACAATCGAAATGGAGACAAGTTGGTGGAGAGGAATGGGAGGTGAGGTAAGGAGAGAGGAGGAAGGAAGGGGGTGGAGGGAGGATTTTTTGCAGCAGTGCAGTAACGAGTAAGGTTATGACTCCGGCTGGGCTTCGCTTCGCTTGCCGAAATAATTTTTCGTTCAATAGGAGTCTAGGACATGGGTACGGCAAGGTAGAGCAGGTACCGTACACAGGGATTACAGTAGCGGCCATCTCTACTAGTATCGCCATTGAGGAAACGCCAGGTGCCAGACGCCAGACGCCAGACGCCAGACACCAGGTGCCAGGACCAGGTTCCCCACAAATATTGTCAACTGCACCACCTGCAACCTCGTCTCTCTTCCTGTGCCTTTGCCTCCCTATCATTATTGGCGCATTGTATCTCCATTCTCCATTTTGTTTCCTCCTTCAATTCCATCTTCATTTCTCCGCTAAATCCAACCAACCACCCAACCACCCACCGCTTTGCATTCTCTCTTATCCATTATTCTCGGTCCGCTACCGTAGTCTAATCTGCTCCATTGCTCGATGCCGATAGTGGGACTTATACAAGAATGGCACTTTGGAGGCCTCCGGGGCCTTCTCTTCTACTGTTCGAAGACGTCTTCGTATCGAGCCTCAGCAAGCCTCCAGTATTAGATCGCATCCATCCATCCAGCCTACACCCGCACATGCCCGTAACTTCAATTCCATTTTACATAGTGCGTGGCCGATCGGCGAACCCCATCTGCATCGCTCCATAGTCATGGACAACAAAAATCGCCTGGAGAAATGGGAGAGTCATGTAAACGTACCCGTTGTCATCCCACCTCTTGCATGGCCCGAGGCAATAAGCTCCTTCCGAGAGTGGCCCAAAGTTCATATCCGTTCAGTTACCACCAGCTTTGCATCTCACGTACATATTACTAAACAAGGAACACCAAAATTTATTATTAAATGTCATTATATTTTAACGACGATATTATTAAAGTTTAAAGTATAAATTATTAAATTATAAAAAGATATCTTTAAAGTCTTAAAACACGATATTTTATTAATTCATTTAATAATAAATACAATTTATATAAAAGTAATAATAATTAAATAAATAATTTTTTATATAAGATATATAATAATAAGTAATAAATTAAAAGAATTAATAAGTTATAAAATTAATAAATTTAATATAAAATTAATATTTAAATTCCTTAAAAAGTTTAAATAATATAATAAATAATATTATTATAATATTTATTATATTTTATATATTATAATATTAAATATTATAATCTTAAATATATTAAATAAATAAATAATATTTAAAATTTAAAATTTCTTTTATTCTTTAATTTCTTTAATTTAATATTTTTTAAATATATTTTAATTTTTATTATAATATATATTAATTATTATATAAGAGATTATATAATAAGTTTATATATAACTTGAATTATATATTATTAATAAAATATTATAAAAGAATATATTTTATTATATTTATTTTTAGTATTTTTAATTAGTTTAAAAGGATTATATTATAGTAATATAAAGACTATCACGTGGCTATTAAGGTTTAAAATATAAAGACTAGTTTTTAATATAATTTATAAAATAATTTTATATTTCTTTATTTATTAATTATAATTTAATCTTTTTTAGTTTTGGACTTTTTTATTATTATTATATATTTATATTAAATTATTATTTTGTGATTTTGAGATTATATAATTTTAAACTCTTTTTATAAGATTTTATTTATTATTATATTTTTCCTCTTATATATTTTTTAATAAATAATATAAGAATATTAAATATAATTAAATTAAAACTCTTATAATCTTTTAAAAGCTTTTATAAAATAAAACTTTGATTTTTAATATTTAAAAAGAGAATTTATTATTCTATTTTATATTTATTAGAATATATTATAATTATAATAAAGATATAATTTTATTATTTTATATTAATTTTCAAAAAGATCCGATAATATAATACTAGATTAACTATAAGATATAAGTCTAATCCTAAATAGGAGAATAGAATTAGTAAAGGCTAATTCGAGAAAGAAGAGATACGAAGTGAAAGAGGAATTAAAAATTATAAAAGAATAATATAAAATAATTATAAACTAGATATAAGTATTAATTCTCGGTAATAAAATAATATTATTAATTTTAACCTTAATCTTTACTATTTTAAGAGTAAATATAAAGAGACTATTAATTTAAACTTAAAGACTTAAATTAAAGAATTAAAAAGAAAAAGTATTTTATTTTAAATAAAGAAATAAAGAATATTTAAAAATGAGATTTAAAAGGAAATAAGAAAGTATAAGAAAAACTAGAAATTAATAAAAAAGAAAAAACTAATTATAAAAGAATAATAAATAATAATTAAAATAATAAGAATAAATTTATAAAAATCAAAAAATAAATAAATAATAAAATTAATTAAAATAAAATATATAAAATAAACTTTTAATAAAAAATATTAAATAAAATAATAATAATATTTTAAAATTAAATATAATAATAATAATAATAATAAAGGTTTTTATTTAAAATATTAATTTAATTATAATAAAAAAGGAATTAAAATATAATTAAAATAGAATATAAGTGATTAGAAAATAAAAAAAAAGAATTTAAGATCTTTAAATCTTTTTTCCAAAAAATAAAAATCTTAATTTATATTAAATATTAATTTATTAATAAAGTCTTTAAAAGAATAATTAAAGAGAGATTTAAATATTATAAGATTAATTATAATAAATTTTAATATTATAATCCTATAATTAAAAGACTAGTCTTTATTTTCGAGACTATATTTAAAAATAAAATTATTATTATAATTAATATACTTTTATTATTTTTAAATTAATCGGGAATATTTTAATTTTAAAAAGAAAATATATTTACTTTTTTAAAAAAGTATAATAATCTTTATAATAACTATAAAGTATTCAAGAAAATAAAAAGAAAAAGAATTATTTATTATTTTTATTCTTAATATAAGAATACTATTATTATAATATTAAAATATATTAAAATAAACTATAATAAAAATAAATTTTATAAAATTTTAAAAGAGGGAAATAAGAATAATAATTAAAAAACACTTTATTTCAATCGGGAATTTTTAGAATAAACTATTAAAAAGGTAAATGTGATGTGTACTGGCTGTCACGTGGGAAATCACACGGCAGGTCTATACATGACTTGGATTATACACTGTCAGTGAGGTGCTTACAAGTGCCTGTACACCTTCGCTCCTCCGGTTGATTATAAATCAATTATATCACTATTATACGCCTTACTGAATAAGTGTAGGGTAGACGCGTGATCACTTATATATATATAGCGGATACTCATCTGAACCTCTTAGGGGGTTCAGAGATTAGTTCTATACTGAATCCACTAGTCTCACAACTCACTGATTCCGTTAACTTATTACCTATTACTATCCATCTCACAGTAAAGAATAATAAATTAATTTTTAAAATTTATATAAATTTATTTAATTAAATCTCAAAGGTATTAATTAGTTAAAGGAAATTTAATAAGATATAATATATTAAAGAGTTTATAAAGGATTTAAATAATATAATTAAAAACAAAATCTTTTAAAATATTAAATTTAAATCTTTTAATATACGAATATATAATTATAATAAAATATATAAAATAATAATTAAAATATATAAAGTAAAAAAGAAATATTAATAATATAATAAGTATAATAATTTAAATTATTTTAAAATTAAATAAGTTCACTTTAATAAAATAATAAATAATTTATTCCTTAAAAGAAATCAAGAATATATTTTATTTTTTCCTTTATTTATACTAATCTTTAAGACTTTAAGAAATCTTATTAAAGAATACAAAAATTAAATAATATTAATAATAATTCGAATTTCCAAGATTAAATAATCAAGATTTAATAAAATTAATAAATTAATAAAAGAAATAATAAAATTAAAAGTTTATACTATAATCCAGAATACTCTTAATAGTATTATAAATAATTTAAAGAAAATAATTATTACTAAAGTAAAATTCTTAATATTATTCTAATTACTATTTAATAATTAATATAATTAATTAAATAAATATAATTAAATAAATAAATATAATTAAATAAATAAATATAATTAAATAAATAAATATAATTAAATAAATAAATATAATTAAATAAAT